>RJVU01042551.1:5042647-5171058 GCA_003731715.1 Anabarilius grahami
AAGACTAGTATGTATTTTTCATGTCTGATAATAAAATAAAAACACAGCAACACACTTCTACAGAATGTAAAGTATAAGTTCTATAGATAATATAAAAGGCATGCCTCAATATTGACTTTTGAGGGGTAGGCTACATACCTTTATATCAACCAAATCAATCCCAGTTTTTATTTGGGTATAGATAGATAATTTTACAGATTACAGATAATTTTGTCACAAAATCTCATTCAACTAGGAAACAGATACCGAAGATCATATGAGGGTAAGGGCAACTGTCCACTAAAGGAATTGTAATGTTAAACATTCATTCAAAAACATTTTAAAGGCTCTCCTGAGGCTTCACATGATATCCCCTGAATATTCTGTTGATTTCATTGGAAAGAAGGATAAAGAGACTGGTTGATGGTATAGGCAATTACAATAATTAATTTATTAATTTAGAGTGTATTGCATGGACTGTGAACACTGCACAGCGGGCAATAAAATTAACAATAAAAACAAGTTAGAATGATAATAATGTCAAATTAAGAATATAGAATGTCTGTATGGACAGTCTGCTTTTTGAAAGTAAAACAATCACAAGCATGGATTCAGGAAAAAAAATATGTTAGTGTTGTTTTAGATGTGTAATTGCCTGTAATGTCCAGGATTTAGTATTTAGGTATAAAATATCTTAATTTAGTGCCTATAATGTCCATTTATAGTCTTTACACATCAGCTTGGATCCTTACTTGGTTAAAAAACAGTTAATTTCAAGACGCCGGCGTCACGTCAGGTCGTCACGTGGGTCGACACGCTCAGTTAGACGCTCAAAGTACAAGACGTTCGGATAGACGGTCGGTCGGTCGTTCGGAAGCTTGATTTTGGCACTGATCCCGCGCCATACTCTTTGAGACAACCACCTTTGACAAACGTACTTTCAAGTGACCTCAGTTCAAACTTCCCGCGGAGACACGGAAGAAGCCAATGAACTTCAGCCATGGATGCACTAAATCTCCACACTAATCTATTTGAAACTCAGCATTCAAACTCATGCAAGTAGTTTCTTTTGATCTTAGATGCGCTAAGTTATATGCCCCTAATAAGGTGAAACTGATTCTTTGCTGGCTCTCAAGGGACTGTCTCTAATTTTTGCCATTCTTCTGTTTTCTCTCTTTTCCTGTCTCTACTTTTCCTTTGTTTATATTTAGTCATATATGTATCCGTAGTTTCATACATCCATTAAATATTCACGCTTGATTGCCTCTTGTGATACTTATGAAGAAAACTGTCACGAATACAGCTCCTCCGGTGCATCCTCCGGGCCACCGGAGGGAGCCCTCACCGGAATATTGATTCGCACTCATCTGGACTCCAATTCCCATAGGCCCGCATTCCTGGGACTGATTACCTCACACCTGCGCCATATCACACCACACTATTTAAGACGCACACACATACACAGCTTCGCGAAGTCTTGATTTGCTATTAGTGGTCATTTCTGAGCGTTTATCTTGTGGACTGATATCTTGTTACTACTTGGACTGTTTATCTCTGTTGAACCTTTGCCGCCTACCCTGAACCTTGCCTGTGACCCGATCTTGTCTCTCGCCGCCAGCCCCGACCTTCTGCCTGTCCCTGTTTACGGTATTGTCTTGCCCTAGCCTGTATACATCTGTCTTTTAATAAAAGCTGCAGATGGATCCACTCTCTCCAGACTCTTCATTACAGAAGACTTCGCCACCAAGTGATCCAGCAGCACTGGCCCAGATATCCACCGAGTTAACTGCTCAAGCCAGCCAGCTCGCCATGCACCATCATCAGCTCTCACGCCTTACCTCACTCACCGAGGAGTTGGTGAAATCGCTTCAGGGCCTACGTCACAATCCACCTGAGTCTCCCAGAACGCCGGCCGCTGCGCCTGCCACGCCGCCCCATTCCCCTCCGGCTATCCCGAATCCTCGACTGGCTCTCCCCGAAAAGTTCGACGGAACGCCAACCAAATGTAAGGGATTCCTTCTACAATGTTCTCTGTATGTGAATCAACAACCATCCATGTACCCCACAGACATGAGCCGCATTTCATTTGTTTGTTCCCTACTGACGGGTAAAGCTCTGGATTGGGCCACCGCCATTTGGTGTGACGACGGTTCTGCATTCCCTTCGTTTACAAACTTCCTACAACGCTTCAGAGAAGTGTTTGAACATACAGAGGGCGGTCAGAGTCCGGGTGATCAACTACTTTCACTGACTCAAGGCAAAACCACTGCAGCTGAGTACGCCCTGCAATTCCGCACACTGGCTGCACAGACCAACTGGGTAGAAGATACCTTGAAATTGTTATTTCGCCGGGGTTTAACAATGGATTTACAAGCGGAATTGGCATGCAGAGACGAGGGCAGTACTCTGAACTCTTTCATCGACCTGGCAATACACATTGACAACCTGCTACGCACTCGACGCCCTGGTCGAACTCCCGCTGCCAGCAGCGCAGCCCCAGAACCCATGGAGCTCGGCTATACTCCTATTCAACCCGAGGAGAGAGAGAGAAGACGCCAGCTGCACTTATGCTTCTATTGCGGTCAAACTGGTCATATCAAGAACAACTGTCCGATCCGTCCACCACCTACTAGTTCCAAAGCGGTGAGTTCTCTTCCACTCCATAATTATTCATCTAACTGCTTAAAAATTCCCGCTCAACTCCTTGTTAAAGACCAACGTATCACCACACATGCTCTCCTGGACTCTGGGGCGGCGGGAAATTTCATGTCAGACACTTTTGCTAAAGAACACAACATTCCATTAACCGACTGTCATTCCTCATTAACAGTGGAGGCGTTAGATGGGAAACCCATCGGAGAGGGGAGAATCACGCACATCACCTCCGAACTCAAATTACAAATTGGTATCCTTCATCAAGAATCTATCTGTTTCTATGTAATCCATGCACCCCAGAACTCCATCATCCTTGGTCTGCCCTGGCTTCGCTCACACAATCCTCACGTGTCATGGAAGGAGGGAGAAATACTTCATTGGGACGAACGTTGCCACAAGCACTGTCTCCAATCAGTCCATCCGGTACCCCTACGATCTGTGGAAGTCTATACGGAGAAACCAGAGAAACCAAATATTCCCGCTGAATACTACGATCTCGCAGTGGCTTTTAGCAAGGAAAGATCCACTGAACTCCCTCCTCACAGGCCCAGCGACTGTGCCATCGAACTATTACCTGATACAACACCTCCCAAAGGTCGAATTTTTCCCCTCTCTCAACCAGAAACCACAGCCATGAAAACTTACATTGAAGAAGAGTTAGCCAAAGGATTCATTCGACCATCCACATCACCAGCATCCGCCGGGTTCTTCTTTGTTAAGAAAAAGGACGGGGGTCTAAGGCCTTGCATTGACTACAGGGGTCTGAACGACATCACTGTAAAATTTCGCTATCCACTCCCTCTGGTACCGGCGGCGCTCGAACAGTTAAGGCAGGCTAAGTACTTCACCAAGCTAGACCTCCGGTGCGCCTATAATCTCATTCGCATCCGTGAGGGGGACGAATGGAAAACGGCCTTCTCAACAACCACTGGCCACTACGAGACCCTCGTGATGCCGTTCGGCCTGTCCAACAGTCCAGCTGTGTTCCAGTCTTACATCAATGATGTATTCAGAGACATGTTAAACCGGTGGGTCATTGTGTATATTGATGATATTCTGATATATTCCAATTCCTCTGAAGAACACATCCAACATGTGAGAACTGTGCTACAGAGACTGATCGAACACCGATTGTACGCCAAAGCCGAAAAGTGCGAATTTCACCAGACTTCCACTGCGTTCCTGGGGTACGTCATCAGCAGAGATGGGGTAGCTATGGACGATGGTAAAGTAAGGGCGGTGCTGAATTGGCCAAAACCTCACACACTCAAAGAATTACAGCGATTCTTGGGCTTTGCTAATTTCTACAGGCGATTCATCAGAAACTTCAGCTGTGTAGCTGCACCATTGACGTCCATGACAAAACGTTCATCCTCTCGCCTGCACTGGTCCCCTGAAGCAAACCGAGCTTTCCAAGAGCTTAAAGATCGATTCACTTCTGCACCCATTCTCCGTCACCCTGACCCGGAACAGCCATTCATTGTGGAGGTGGACGCCTCTAACACAGGTATTGGCGCTATTCTATCTCAACGCCAGGGTGATCCCGGGAAAATGTATCCATGCGCTTTCTATTCTCGTAAGCTATCAGCTGCTGAACGGAATTATGATGTAGGGGATCGGGAACTGTTGGCAATGAAGGCCGCCCTCGAAGAGTGGCGACATTGGTTGGAGGGAGCGCAACATCCATTCACTGTGTTTACCGATCACAAGAATCTGGAATACTTACGTTCAGCTAAACGACTAAATCCACGCCAAGCTCGATGGGCTATGTTCTTCACTCGATTCGATTTCAAAGTCACATACAGACCCGGGTCCAAAAACACCAAGGCGGATGCCCTGTCTCGTCAAACTGAGCTCACCGAACAGAATAAGAACGAAGAACATATCATCCCTGAATCTCTCCTTCTCGCCCCAGTCCAGTGGGATATCATGACTGAATTGACCCAAGCCAATGAACAGACAGCTCCACCACATACCTGCCCGCTCAACCGCACTTACGTTCCAGTACACCTCCGGGACAAGGTTTTACATCAGGTACATGACTCACCCAGTTCTGGTCACCCCGGCATCACAGCCACGCTCAACCTACTGCAGAATCGTTTCTGGTGGGAAACCATGTCACAAGACGTCACTCAGTTCATCCATCACTGCATCGCCTGTCAGACCTCCAAGCCGACCCACCAATTACCCGCTGGACTGCTACAACCACTACCCATCCCTCAACGGCCCTGGTCACACATCGCCATAGATTTCATCACTGATCTGCCCTCCTCTCAAGGTAATACCACCATTCTGACAGTAATTGACCGGTTCTCCAAGGCATGCCGACTGATACCACTCCCTAAACTGCCCACAGCCTTTGAAACTGCTGAGATATTATGTAATTATGTGTTTCGACTTTATGGCTTGCCCGATGACATTGTGTCAGACAGAGGGCCCCAATTCACCTCCCGGGTCTGGGCTGCCTTCTTCAAACAATTAAATGTCAATATCAGTCTTACGTCAGGCTATCATCCAGAATCCAACGGCCAGACCGAACGAATGAACCAAGAACTCACTCGATTCCTCCGCACTTACTGTCATCGCCAACAAACAGAATGGAGCCGTTATCTCATGTGGGCAGAGTATGCACAGAATTCCTTACAAAAACCCTCCACTGGCATCACTCCGTTCCAATGTGTCCTGGGGTATCAACCACCGTTGTTCCCATGGTCTGGCGAACCTTCAGAGTTACCAGCAGTCAGCACGTGGATGCAGAGAAGTGAGGAGACTTGGGACTCGGCTCATCAACATCTCCAGCGTGCCGTCAGGAGGCACGAAGCTCAGGCTAACCGACGTCGTCGACTCCAACCTCAGTATGCTGTAGGCCAGTGGGTATGGCTATCCACCCGAGATCTCCGGTTGAGACTTCCATGCAGAAAACTCAGTCCCAGGTATGTCGGGCCTTTTCAAATTAAAAAACAAATCACCCCAGTATCCTTTCGTCTAGATTTACCTGCTAATTACCGTGTTTCTCCCACTTTTCATGTCTCTCTGGAGGACAAAACCTGCAGTTTCCTTTTTAGGTTAATTCTAAAACTAGAACTAATGCTATATATATATATATATATGCACAATTGGTTATAATTCATTGTAATTAATTGTCCATATAAGTATATTATAGTATATATAATATAAGTATATTATAATTGATCATAACATGTTATGATTTAATTATACATATAATAATTATACATATATTAGCATATTCTATGCATGCACTTTTGTTGCTTTAAATGCTCAAGCTCTGTAAAGTCCCACTGTAGTCAATCATTTTATCCTTTAAAACTCATCTTTGATAATCAAATTGACATATTTAAACTTTTTTCCTGTGAAAATAATTTTTTCATGGCTTAAAATAGCTTAAATTTAACTTAAACACACTTGCTTCATTTAGTATACGTGGTTCCATGAGTGTTTAGTTTAGTAACCCAGGCTCCACTCAATCACACCAGCTCTGACTACCTGATCCACTCGGTAACTGTAGAAAATGCTGCCGCTACACGATGGCAAGTAGAAATATTGGTTTAATTCAGACATGTTTAAAAAATAAACTGATTCTGAAGAGGGAGAGTGAATTATACAGAGTTGACTACAAGTCGATGTCCGAAGGGTAATGTGTTTTATGTATCGCTCTCTACAATATTGGACACATAACAGAAAGTGATATGATTAGTCTTTAGCTTGACTAAGTTATTAAGCAGCTAATAATGTGTTACTAATGTTACATTTTATGATCGTATTGGTCATCTCAGAATCACCACTGACTTGAAACAAAAGATTCGTAAAGCTTCGAAGCTTCATGAAGCAGTGTTTTGAAATCGCCCATTACTAGATATTGTTGAATAAAGTCGTTTTTTTGGCGCACAAAAAGTATTCTCGTCACTTCATAATATTAAGGTTGAACCACTGTAGTCACATGAACTGTTTTAAATGTCTTTAGTGCTTTCCTGTAGCTCAGTGGTTAGAGCATGGCACTAGCAATGCCAAGGTCATGGGTTCGATCCCAGGGATTGCACATACTCAGATACAAATGTATAGTATAATGCAATGTAAGTCGCTTTGGATAAAAGCGTCTGCCAAATGCATAAATGTAAATGTAGTACCTTTCTGGGCAACTTGCGGTCAACGCAGGCCTCACTGAGCCATCGGATTTTATCAAAAATATCTTAATTTGTGTTCCAAAGATGAATGAAGGTTTTACGGGTGTGGAACGACATGGGGGTGAGTAATTAATGACAGAATTTTCATTTTTGGGTGAACCTTTAACAAGATTTCCCAAAAAATCTGGTGTCCTCCATGATTCCAATTCTTTCTGACAGGCAGCAAAGCACTTGAATGTGAAGGCAGCATTATTCCTTATTTTCTTACAGGAATCCAGATAATTCTTTCACCCAATTGTAGATGCACTCATACTGTTGCAGCTCACATGTATGAAAAAGGCACATCTGAACTAGTTGAAATCAGCTGCCTAATAAAGAGGTTGACTGGCAAAAAATTCTCCTGCAGTGTTCGCTGGCCCTGGAGATGCGTTTACACCCCGACGATCGCTCCAAGATAGCGTTTATTATATCGGCAGACCAGCGGGTGATTCATATGCGGGTGAGCAACACCTATGACAAGGTTCAATGTCTGTTAATGATTATGCCCTCAAATTTAGAACTCTCGCTGCTGCTAGCGGATGGAATGAGCGCTCGCTTCTTTTAGTGTGCCAAGGTGGTGACCTATCGTCAAGGATTGGACCCCAGGGTGCAGCTGCATCTCGCTGCATACGAGGTTACCATCGGGCTCGAACATTTCATCTAATTATCCATCAGATTTGCCTCCCCAGGTGAAAAAAAAGTACACTTCTATAATATACTTAAAGTGCTCGATTTTTGTGCACTAATTTTGTACTTAATTTACTAAAAATTCTTCTTAAGAACATCTATTTTGAGAGACCATGAAATATAAACTAAAATGTGCTTTTAATATACTATTTCTGTATTTAAAAAAATATATTTAGTTACCACTTGTAGTACACTATGGGTTCAAATGTACTATAAGTGGTATCTAAATAAATTTTTTAAATACAGAGATAGTATATTAAAAGCACATTTTAGTTCATATTTCATGGTGTCTCAAAATAGCACAGTTGAGTACACTTAGATGTGCTTAAAATGATCTTAAGAAAAACTAAAGAATTTTTAGTATATTAAGTACAAAATTAGAGCTTGAAAATAGAGCACTTTAAGTATATTATAGCAATGTACTTTTTTTTCACCTGGGTCACGTATGCAGTCATGTCTGGATGAACACCAGGGCCAGTCGCTATTCTCACCATCTTTCCGCCAGCCAGAGTCCATCAGCCCTTCAGAACCAGGCCCCGAACCCATGCAATTGGAGAACAATCGGCTGACGTTTGCTGAGCGGCAGAGGCGGCTGACCCAGGGCTTATGTTTATACTGTGGTGCAGTATGAGGGGTGATTTTAACAAAATGTGTAGATTGCTAAGCAAACTGAGAGGAGAACTAACGTGTATATGCACGCCAGCCGTCTGGCCAAAATCCCATAGTATTCAGGCATCAGACGTAAGATATGAGACGTTAGACATCACGGTCACGTGTTGGAATAAAAATAATGTTGTGTGTGCGTGTGAGGCGCCAGCGCGATCACTTACATTTTCTTATAAAAGCGTGAAAAAAATTAAAATACTCAGGCATTTATGGTCAAATTTATGTAACACATTTCGAGTCTATGAATGGGCCTATTATTTTTGTACACTCACAATAAAAATAAAAAATTGCCTGTAAAATAAAGAAAACAAAAAGAATTTCCTTTCTGTGGACTTCTCAAAAATTAACCGAAACTCAGCATATATGTCACGATCACCATCTGTTCCTGTTACGTTCCTGCTCACTCCGGACTACATTCCCCATAATCCTCTCTGCCATTCACCTGCACTCATTCAACCAATCACCACACTAATCACCACACCCAGCTGCCACGCATTACCAGGACTATAAAGGACTTTCACACACACCACCTCACCGCGAAGTCTTGCTAACATTGTTACAATTCTGAGCGTTTATTCCCTGTCTGCCTGTTTTGTTACTGTTTCTGCCTGACTCCTGTTTAACAACCCATCGCTGCCCGCCTCGATCCTTTGCCTGTACCCTGACTATGATTCTGCCTGTCCCTTGCTGTTCCTGTTTACCCCTGTTCGACCCAGCCTGTACGACCATGCTCTCGTTTAATAAAATGCTGCACTTGGATCCCCTGTCTGAGTCTCCAATCGTTACAATATATAGCTGTCTATTACCTGTCGCATTTTGCTCCTTTCATTTTGTTAATATGTTTATTATTTAGCCTAGGTAAAATAAATTTCGCCCATAGGTTATTTATTACTTTAATAAGATTTAATCCTGTTTTTCTCCATTCAGAAGCGCTGCGGGTGCCCGATGATGAACATGAGAATCCTCATGTTCTGTCGTTTATTCTGCTATTTGTTCATGTAGGCTAAAACTAATTAAACCCCTGGGATTTTATTAATGGATCACAAACACGTATCCATTGTAATTTTGTTTAATTCTAATTTTATTTTACCTTGTCAGTTAATGAAAAGATAATGATCTCGTCGGTTGAAAGTCAGGGGGAAACGAAATGACATTGACAAAGGCAACATTTCTAGTTTTTGTTTAGTTTAAGTTTTTTTACTAATATTTATTTTTTTCTTATTCAGGTTTATTTCGATTAGCATAAATGTCTTAATCGTTTTAGTTTTTGTTAGTTAGCTATAATAACCCTCTCTGGGAAAAACATCCACAGAACTGCAGTACAGTCAATTTTCCAGCTCTTTAAGCCATGAATATTTACAAATATTCATACGGGAGTCTCAGACTCATCGAAGCCAAATACAGTTATTGATGCTCGGGAAGCTAACAGCAGTTTCTTAACGATCAGCATTTTATCTGAAAGAGGTTCACCTGAAAATGTTGTACAATAGAGGGAGCCACAGGATAAGGAATATTTTAAGCTTATATTCCTTATTTTAAAGCTTATCTGTTTCCATACTTTTGAATGTATTAACCATTAAAGATATACTCATCTACTCCCGGAGCATGGCCGAACATTGCCACCATGTTGCGGAGGTCCTGAAACGCCTTAGAGAGTTCCATCTGTTCCTCAAAGCTGAGAAGTGTTCCTTCCATCAACCCCCAGTGCAGTTTCTTGGATATAACATCAGCAGCAGTGGCATCCAGATGGACGAGGGGAAGGTAGGAGCTGTAACGATTGAGACAAATCAGACACAATTATTTGTTAGTTAACCAATAGTTTTAAACTCACTCTGGGGCCTGGCTTCCATCCCCGGAGAAGTTCTCAGTTACAAATTTTATTGCACCAATAAATGCCACATGGAGAGCAGAAAAGAGACACACAAAAATCTGCATCTTCCCTGCATTTTCCACACAGAACACAGACTGCATTCATTTATAGACAGACTATTCTCTACATACATATTCCCAGGAAATGGTATCCATTATTACTGTTGTTGTATTGTACTCATTGTATTTACATGATTTATGATTTTAAATGTTATGACCTGCAAGGTAACTTCACTTATGCCATGTTTGGTGCCTATGCGTTCGTATCGAGCAGATTTAAATGCTTGTGTATGCGGTATGTCCATACCTGCACAAGACATAAGTATTACAAGAAGCTTTAATAGTTCTTCTTCAAAGCTCAGCCAGTTTAATCTTACTTGGTCATAAAAGCCCTGACAAGGGGGTGTGTGTCACCCGGAAATACAACATCTTCATTGGCCCCATCATTCCTAAGAGGTTGGACTTTGACCAGAGGTTAAAAACCAGCGAACAGTGCCACTCCCGCGCTTTCTCCTTGCTTCTGGACAACCGAACGGATCTCCTTGCGGACGGCCTAGGCCAGGCTTGCAAGGCCTGTAGGCCTCGGCCTACAAACTAGCCATGTGCTCCTCATCCAACATGGAAAAGACTGGCAATAACTTCGGACTGAATCCTCAAGATCTCTCCTCAGATGGCAGAGCCGATGTTCCTCAGCCTAAGGGCATCTTGCAAGTATCGTACATTTTAACACTAAACAGCGATTTAGTATTAATTTGTAAGACTTACCTTTGCTATTGCTGAAGAAACTGATGATTCCTTTCCAGATTGTCTTTGACGTTTCCTATAGCTCTAGAAACAGTACCTCTTCCGGTTCAACCCTATCATTACTCATTCTTACCTACAGCTCGTATGTGTGTGACCTTTGTGTATGTTATGTTATGTGTTTGTTAGTTTAGTTATGTGTTTGTGAGTTAGTTAATAAAGATTGTGCACAATACATGTTTGGTTCTGACTCCGTCTGCTAATAAACTGCCTCTTAAATGATTTAGACCCCGACTAGGTGCTCTGAGTAGTACGGTAAGAATGTTATTTTTCCATAACTTGGAAATTAACATTTCTTAGAATTAATAAACAATCAACACTGAGCGTTCACTGGACGAAAAGGGTAACTGATTGTAATATTAATCTTAATGTAGCTACGTCCAGTTAATCTGATTAACGGATTTACATATTCATAATTAATCATAATTAATAATCATAATGAGTTATGAATAATTATTAATATTTCCCCTTTGAGTTAATTCGCTACAGAGCCATCAAGAACTGGCCCATTCCATCCACCATCAAAGAACTACAAAGATTCTCGGGTTTGAATCTTCTGTAGAAGTTTGCATCCAAAATTACAGCTCCATCGCCTAACCACTCGCCAGTCTCCTTCGAAACAAGCCCAGGTCTCTGTCCTGGTCACCATCAGCCACAGAAGCTTTCAACACCTTAAAAGAAGCATTCACCAGCGCACCGCTCCTTGTTCACCCTGATCCAGACAAACCCTTCCACCACCGGAGTAGGAGCGGTGCTATCGCAGCAGCAGGGGAATCCAGCCAGACTCCATCCATGTGCCGCCTTCTCTCACAAACTCAGCCCGGCAGAGAGGAACTACGACATCGGCAACAGGGAACTTCTAGCCATCAAGCTAGCCCTTGTCAAGCTCGTTGGGCATTGTTCTTCATACATTTTCACTTCAATATCTCCTTCCGTCCAGGTCCCAAGAATGTGAAGACTGACGCCTTGTCCCGACTATATACTCCAGAAGAAACCAACTTACCTGAGCCCTGGTTTGCAATATGTCAGCCGGACTCAGCGCACTCCTCTCATCCTCTCATCTCACGCATCTCTGGGCACTGGTCACCCAGGGGCCAATGAAACCCTCTCGCTGCTAAAAGAGTGCTTCTGGTGGCCCAACATGGCCAGGGATGTGAGAAGGTACGTACAGGGATGCACAGAATGCGCCATCTCCAAGAGCCCTTGCCACCTTCCATCTGGCAAGTTGCATCCTCTGCCCATTCTCAACCGACCCTGGTCGTATCTAGGAGTGGATTTTATCACCGACCCTCCTGCCTCTGATGGGAATACCTGCATCCTGGTGGTTGCTGACCGGTTTTCTAAGTCCTGCCATCTCATTCCCCTCAAGGGATTATTTACAGCTATAGAAACTGCTGAACTCATGTTCAACCACATCTTCCGATACTATGGTATCCCAGAAGACATTGTGTCAGACCATGGACCCCAGTTAATCTCGAGAGTGTGGAGATCTTTCTTCTCCCTCCTAGGTGTGATCATCAGTCTCTCATCTGGATACCATCCTCAGTCGAATGGGCAGACGGGGGGTTGTGAGACATCGAGGGAGCGGTCGCGAGATGATTTCCAGAAATAAAAAAAATAAAAATTAATGATTAGAAATAGCATATTTTATGAACAATTGCTAAAATACTAAAAATATTAGTTAACTTAAAAACAAAAACCATGCAAATAAAAAAAGCCATCAATCTTTCGATTTTCCTTCCCCTCGACCCTGACTCCTGAGGTGACAGATTAAAAGACAGATTAAAGAAACTGTTACACAGTCAACACATGGCTTTTTTGCCTCAGGTAAACCAAGGAAAATGGCACCTTACCTGGCATTTAGGTGAACATGCTTTTGCAGTACATATGCAGTACACGCTATTGTGCTTTCACATATGCCGCGTTTGCAGTGCGCAACTGATCCGTGGCTGTTTATCACAAACACAACATTTACTTATTTTTATTTAAAATCCAAAAGTTGTTACTGAACATGGCGTGTCAGTATTGCGATTCTCTTTGTATCCACCTTATTCCAATGGCCCATGATGCTTTGCGCAATTTATGGGTATAACTTCCGTTTAGCTGTAAATAGTCAATGAAAGGCTCACTCTATGAATGCAATAATGCGTTTGTTTGTTTTTTTTAAACTGGGTACAATGAGATGCCATTATTCTACTCACAATTCAACCAACAAACATTTAAAGGACATTTCAAAGTGTAAAAGCATCAAGGTTCTTTCAACAGGCCTTGAAAAGCGCGATTCTTTCCACAGCAATAACGGACGGGTTAAATTTAACTATAGTGATATATATCTGTATTATGTAACATATGTTCCTTAATAAAAAATTTTAATGAACTTCAGCATTGCGTGATACTATTTCAAAGTGATTTCCATCATTTTTACAGATAATAAATTGTATTTAACTTACCTGTGAAAACAAACCTGGAAAGAGACGTGAGGCTTTGAGGAGAAAAACGAGAGATTCTTTGTGCATTCCAGTGAATTATTAATGGGATATATCGTAAATTATATCAAGAGAACAGACCACAAATGTGCAGTATATGTTGTTCTTTTTCATACTATTACAGCAGTATTCAAAGGGACAAAAGAAAATAATCACAAGGATAGAAAGCAGCGACTGAAAAGAGCTCTTGCCATAGATATTCTTGTTATAACATGTTACGTTAAAATACCAAGCGTTATGTTATTCTCATGATGTCTAAAAAATAAAACATGAAAGAAACATTGACAGCTCATTCAGTCAAACTGACGGATAAGCTTTATTTGTAGGGCAACCTTATGATTTGAAACGATTCGTTTCAGTCTTTTTAAATGGAAGTTCTCCAAACCGGAAGTGCAACCCATAATTCGAAACGCATTAAGCTAGTCAGGAATAAGGTGGAAACACTATATTTCATGTCACGTTTAAACGCACTACATTTAAACGTTTTATTCCATTCATTACTTTATATTTATATGAAGTAATACTTTTGATTTATTTATTTTATATACTTGCTCATGCAAGTGGCAAAACATTTAAACATAAGCTTTATGTTAAAATCACAAACATTTTAAATAAAAAATTAAAATAGAGAAAAAAAGGTGACTCGTCTTTTCTTTGCTTTTAAATCTTTTTACAAGAACTTTGTTTTTCCACCTTCACGAAGAGAAGAGACGAGTGCTATCCATTATGTCTCCTGACGGTGGTGCTTCTTCGCTCTCCTCCACTGGCCGCGTTGTCTTTGGTCGATATTAACCAACGTTTCATTTCGACAAAAATAATATCCAAAGCTTAAAGCCTAAAGAATTACCTACGTGCACATGTCTGAATGTTTAACATGGTGCTGTAAACTGACCTGCTTCAACTGATGCTGTTGTTAATGTGTCTTTAATCTGTCGTATAATCACCTCAGGAGTCAGGGTCGAGGGGAAGGAAAATTGAAAGATTGATGGCTTTTTTTATTTGCATGGTTTTTGTTTTTAATTTAACTAATATTTTTAGTATTTTGTTACAATTGTTCATAAAATATGCTATTTCTAATCATTAATTGTTTTTATTTTTTTTTATTTCTGGAAATCATCTCACGACCGCTCCTTTGATGTCTCGCGACCCCCACTTTGGGAACCACTGCTCTAAAGGAACCCAACACAGGGGAGTACAACCAGCCTAGGGGCTGATCCTCAACAGGGAGGCCTCAGAGAGGCCTTCAACCACTGACCACACTTCGGGAGCTTAGTACTGTCTGCCAAACAACCCTCTAAATGAGGGGAGTACTAGGCTCAACCTAACACAGATGTGTCAGACCTATAAACTATACTGTAGGCACAAAATCATGGAAGCTCCCAGAGAGCCTACAATATGAACTAATTCTACACCATGTAGAATATATCACCGCAGCCTTGCAAAGGCCAGCCATGTGAAAACTACATGCTTAATCTGCTAAAGACACCCAGATGTGGGGGATTCGCTTACATGGCGGCCTGTGAAGGCCACACACCTAAAAGCAGCTCAATTGCTGAAAATGCAAGAGCCCACAAAACATGGGAACTCGTTCTGATTGAAACTGAGTTTAACTAGCAGATAAGAGTGTAGAGTGCCCACATAA
This sequence comes from Anabarilius grahami, assembly GCA_003731715.1. NCBI lineage: Eukaryota > Metazoa > Chordata > Actinopteri > Cypriniformes > Xenocyprididae > Anabarilius > Anabarilius grahami. The sequence continues at coordinate 5,057,614 of RJVU01042551.1, forward strand.
CAGTCTACCTCAACACATTCCAACAAGCAGTGTACTCAGTAAAAACACTTTTTACTCTTTAAGCAAGAGGAGTACAAACTTACGACATCATGCTCTGAAGAAGGCCCAAACAGGGCCTGCGACCTCCAGAAAGACACGTGGCATCAGCTAGTGGCAGTGTCTAAGCACTAAGGGAGCCATATATGAGAACCAAACTATCCAGTGAGGTTAACTATTTAACTCAACCTGAGCTTAATTCTGTTCACACATTCCAACAGGCAATGTACTCAGTAAAACACTTTTTACTCTTTAAGCAAGAGGAGTACAAAATTACACCATCATGCTCTGAAGGAGGCCAAAAACGGCCTACTACTTCAAATGATCACGGGCATAAACCTGTGGCAGTGCTAGTATTAAGTGAGCAAAGTCTGACTAAACATCTATCAACAAAACTTGTGATACAACAAGCTATTGTGCTCTGAAGGAGGCCCAAACAAGAGCCTTCTACTCCAAACAACAATCAACATCTTGTGGCAGTGTTCAAACTCTAAAGAGAGCTACATAAGAACCAAACTGAAAAGTGAGGTTCACTAAGCAAACTCAACCTGAGCTATGCATTCCAACAGGCAATATACTCAGTAAAAACACTTTTTACCCTTACAGAAAGGGGAGTAAACATAGTCACCATGCTCTGAAGGAGGCCAGAAAAAGGCCTACTACTACAGAAACAGGTGCTAACCTGTGGCAGCAATAGAGTTATTGGGCTCACATTGTGTAAGGCAAAATAGAACTAGAGCATAACAACCCTGGGGAATGCTTCACTTTTCATTCATACTACCCTGAGACAATATCAAGGGTGGGTACTTTTCACCAAAGACAGAAACATCTGTACTGAACCCTAGGGAACAGGAGCTTAAAGAAAACTAACACTGTTACACTCAAGCTTGAATCCTAATTCAGGGGGTTCAGGGGAAAAGACTAACGAAGTATAGTATGAAAAAGTTCTAGAGAAGTGGGCCACAGCAACACAAAGATTTACTTATTTACATAGTGATAAGGGGCCTACCACCTGAGACAACGGCACCAGGGAGACTTCAGCAATAGTCTGCTACCTTAGCTGCTATCTATCTTGCACCTACACCAAAAAGGGGGAAATGGGCTTTGGCCTGACAACTCTATAAGAGGAGGCAAGAACTAGTAAAAACTACACTCACCTGACAGGGGTAGTAATAAAGGGTTCCAGCCTAGGCCATCTATAGCTGTTGGCCCATAGGGCCACACATAAGCATAGATCTGCCTGGGGCTCAAAACTCAGCCTCTAAGCTCTCGATAGAGAGGAGGCAAACTCTGAGAAATAAACTCATAATCAAGAGCTCAGAGGAGCGATGCTCAACTCAAGCCAAAAAATGTCAGGTGGCCCTGAAGGCCGATGCTTAACATAGATCTATCTGAAGTAAAGAGTGCTAATCTCTAATACAAACTCTAGCTATGAACAGAGGAGAAGCTATTCTACCATATGGTGGCTGTAAAGGCCAACACAAGAGATAAATCGTTCTAGACAACCTAATGAAACTTCAGTGCCCTTAATTCCCCTTCTCTAAGAAGCGCCCGGGTAAAATTTTATCATTACTCAAGAGGCGGAAGAAGAAAGGAGAGGGCAGATGTCTGGGCCCAGAATGGGATCTGAGCGTTATGCAGGTTTTAAACGCCGAGCACGCCTTCGCCTCTATGAACTTTCCCACCACCGCCTTGACGGAGGTGCCGAAAAGTTCAGAGGGCGAAACTGGGGCATCGAGGAGAAAGCCCTTTTCTTTCTCCCCGATGTCGGCGATGTTCAACCACAGATGCCTCTCCGTGGCCACCATTGCTGCCATCGATCTTTCCACCGAGGCAGCAGTCTGTTTAGTGGCCCAGAGAGCAAGATCTGTGGTGCGGCGCAGCTCTTCTACCGCCTCAGGGGACAGACCCTGCCCCTGATCCAGATCCTTCGGCAGATCAGCCTGGTAAGCCTGTAACACTGCCATCGTGTGTAAGGCTGCACCAGCCTGACCCACTGCCGTGTATTCCCTGCCATTCAAGCGAGATGTCATCTTAAGGGGCTTTGAAGGCAGGACCAGAGCTTTCTATGTCGGTGCCCACCCTGTGACAAGATAGTTTACAAACGTCTCGTCAATAGGAGGCATCGACACATACCCATGCTGGCTCATCCCCTCAACATCAGCGAAATTAGCTCGCTGATGTCAGTGAATACGAGCCGAGTATGGGTTTTTCCATGCCTTTTCGATCTCAACATCGGGAAGATTGGGAAGGAATGAAAGGCTCACGGGCACTGCCGGATTATGGTCGGAAAGGAACTGTTCGCCAAGCCGTCCGCGTCCCCTTTCTTAACGCGCTCCCATGGCAGCTGCAGCCTGCCAGAAGCGTGCTCCATAACCTCAAGCAGCTCCACATACGCGGGGCAGGGAGGCCTTGAAGTTTCAGAAGGCTCACCTTCTTCCTCTTCAACAGCCATCTCCTGCTCTCTTGGGCTTGAAGCCAGAAGAGCACTCGCTGCTGGATCCAATGATGTCAAAGAAAGAACATCATCATCCAGTAGCTCACCCTCGTCAGCCGCTGGGGGTTGCGAGAGATTTACACCTCTCTCAAACTCCTCAGCAAGCTCCATCTGTAAGCCCCATGATTTCAGTCGCCGCTCTGCCTCAGCACAGATGGGACCAGAACCACCAGGCACAGATGCCGGCCCCTCTTCCCTCGAGAAGAGGGCCAAACGAGAGTGGAGCGTCCTAATAGGCAGATGCTCACAGTTTGCATAGACAGTGCCCTCAAGCACTATACGTGCATGCTCCTCTCCCAGACAGAAAACGCACAGATTGTGTGTGTCATCAGGTGTCAAAAACCTGGGACACGGATCCACACACTTCCTGAAAAGTTTGTTAGACATAATGTCTTACCAGATTTGAAAAATCGCAATCAAAAAGGCAGTCCCTGAAGACGAAAAAGACATTTCTCCAAAAAAAGACGCTTCTCTAGGCGCTCCTTTTATACTTCGGGGTCGCATCTATTACGACGTCATAGGCTGTCGCCTGCCACTAGGATTGGTGAGATTTGATAATTGCTTTCAGACACCGGTTCACGTGGTGACATTCCCCAAAGCATGTCAAACACAGTGTTGAGTTACCTTTCGAAAGTAAACCTAGATTTCACTTTCAAATATTAAGATATAAAATTTCCCAAGATGTTATTAACCAGAAAATTGTCTTTGTTGCTTTTCATAACATGTCCATAGACAATGTCCTTATGAGAAAAGACTCCAAGAAGAGGAACCTTTGGGTAATATCAAGCCATAAAGCATCTACATACAAACAATGGAAAAATAAATGATCAGTAGTTTCAATATTATCACAAAATACTCAATTACTAGTTTCAATTCCAAATCTTTGTCGTACAAATTCACTGAATGGATTTACATCGTTTAAAATTTTGAAATAGATTTCCTTAGCAATTTTAAGTGATTTATTCATAACCTGTCATTATTTTATTTATTTATTTATTTTTTTGATAACTGTGAAATCAAGTTTCTATAAACTACAGTATCAAACATTTCTGATAGTTTTGTTTGGAAATGTTGTTTCTTTGAAACCTCAACCTCTATTTAAAAGTAAAGGGAGATACAGGGTGGTAGGATTAGAATTAGAAAGAAATCCTTCGATTAGACATAATATATTTGGGGATTCATGAAAACATATCCTCCTGGGACCCAGGAATAGACCTTTGTCCTCTTTAGTGGACATTATATTTTAGTAAATTTCTCTGACATCATACATGTCACAGTTTACAAGTCTGTCACAAGTCTGGATGTCCTGTTAAGAGCACATTCAGGGCATTGCAGAGATACCAAATGTTTGGATGTTTCATCATGACAACTCATTGGTCTTTAAAAATGACTGACATTAATTTAGTGATCAAATTTAGCACTCGTATGGAACTATGATAATATTTTGTAATTAGCATTTCAATCAGATTAATTTTTGAATTGTTTGTAATAAATCAACATCTCAGGAAAATGTTATTGGGTTTCTAATCAAAATATGACTTTCTGTTACAAAACAGGGCATTGATTTCATACATAACCTCTGTAGAGGACACCAGGACTTAACCCTCAGGTGCTCTTCGGTCATTTATGACCGAAAAACTTTCTGTTTTGAATTTTTAAAAATCGTTGCTTTATCGGAATGGTACGAAACTTGGTGACTTTTATGGCATTTAGGACTGTGAACACAAAAAAAATTGAGGACATGATTTGAGCATGCTAAGTGGTCGTAAAAAAAATAGTAACACTGGTGTTCTTCGGTCAAAAATGACCGACCATAGGAAATGAATGGGAAATTGACAAAAACACAAAAATTCAATGAATTTTTGTCTGTACAATCTACAAATCGACCACAATTCTGAAAAAAAGTACACAGCAGTAAAGGGGTGACACTCTAAAACATCAAGAGTGTGATTTAGACACACCCACTCACACACGAGCACACACACACACACTTACACACACACACACGCCCCCTATAAACCACTGTCTGTAACACAGAGAAAAGTTTTAATAATATGTGAAATCCATTCAATAATTCAGTAATAATGCAGGAAAAGCTCACAGCATTGAAGGAGTGACACTCTAAAACATCAAGAGTGGAATAAACACACCCATTCTCATACACACACACAAACGCACACATGATACCCCTTTGGTACAATGTAAAGTAATAAAAAAATCTTCGTTTTGAATATTTAAAAAACTGTAGCTTCATCAAAATGGGTTGAAACTTGGTGACTTTTATGTCAATTGGCATGCGAACACAGAAAAACATTAAGGGCATGATTGGAAAAGTCTAAGTGGTCATAAAAACACTTGTGTTCTTCGGTCAAAAATGACCGACCATATAGGAAATGAATAGGAAATTGCCAAAAACACAAAAATTCAAAGAATTTTGGAGTGTACAATCTACAAATCGGCCACAATTCTGAAAAAAAGTACACAGGAGTAAAGGGATGACACTCTAAAATATCAAGAATGTTATATAGACACACCCACTCTCACACACACACAAAAACAAACACTTACACACATTATACACACTATATACACACACTTATGAACTGTGCACTTGGAAGTACAGGCTTGTTCGTTTGCATCGTTCTGAGAATTTTATTTATTTTTTTTGCACGTGGCATTTTTTTATGAATTCTTAAATCAAGAAATGGGTAACAAAATGGTTCTTTGCGTTCTCTTTCTAACACAATGTTTAGGTTTGACTGTAATGATAAATCAAAAACTAACACTTTGATTCAATATTTCTTACAAAAATATATCTAAAACTTTATAAGAAATAGTCTTTGAGATTGTCTTAATATATATTTATATCCTCAACCTAAAAAAAGTAGGTAAATATGTCCAAAAACAACTAGGGAATTAACAAGCCTCTCCATAGAGAGCTATAGGACCATCTAGTGGTTACACATATTATTACAATTTAATGCTTCATACTGCCAACAGGGGGCGCTAAAGAATTTTTTTTTTTTTAATTCTTTTAAAGGCCTAGACTCTATTTTACCCTGAAATACTGCATTAATTGAAAAATAGTGAAAAAATATTAGAACAATTTTTTTTGGTATTTTTTCAATGGGAAAAATTGATCATAATTATTGCATAAATATTAATTAGTATCATGAAATTCTCTTAAAATACAAAATAAAAAAGTAAAAATATTATTGAACAAAAATAAATTACATTGGTTTTGCTGAGGGAGAAAAAAATTAAATTTTAGGGCTCCGGTCACTTTTGACTGTGAAGAGCACTTGTGTGATTCACAAATGAGGAGCACCATCATGATTATCAGGCATTTTGGGAGACACAAGTGAATAGGGATAAATATAAATTATATATCAATATTCCTATTAATTATTAGATATTATTATGAAAATCTTGCCAAATTTTACACTTCTTTTGTCATTATATGTGCTCCAAGAACACATTAATATGCAAATTAGATACAGTGAATAGATGTATTGTATTGAATGGGAAAACCCATGTATGGCCATTTTACCCACATATTGCATAAAGTAAAATAGTATATCGATTCATTCCATTCTATCTTTCATAACATAGTTGAGAATCATCTTTAAACAAAATTTATTTTAAAAAAATCCTGAAACCTAAAAATTGATTGGTGGATAAAAAAAAAAAAATTCCATTGTTTTTGCCTATACATGTAATTTCATGTCATTTTATTTTTTAAACAACTTAGTCCTGGTGTCCACTACAGAGGACATAGCATAAAATATGAATAAAATATATTATTTTTCAAAAATTTTATTTTTCCATTTTTTTCTTATGCTCTAAACAATGTAATGATGTGGGGGGAAAAAATACTAAATTCAAAAACTTTTTTTTCTGGGTCCCAGGAAGATATGGGTAGCAATATTCAATTTGAAATGTAATATGCAAAATGGCAATGCAATATGTAAAAAGGCAATGTATTTCTGCATTTAAATTTACATTTTCCATACCATATGTGCAACGTTTGGAGCAAAATGATAATTCAGATTCAATAATATAATTTACATTTGCTAAATACACTAGTTTTAACATATAAAATTATCAAATATATGTTTAAATCATAAGCTGCAAAATTAAAATGAAAATGCATTACAGAAATGTACAGAAACTCAATTGGCCTCTTCGGTTCGGAACTGACCAAAAAATTTGACGTCTTGACGGCTTCATTGGAATGGGATGACACTTGGTGACTTTTGTTGTATTAGCTATGTGAACACACAAAAAACATCATGGACATGATTCGGATATGTTAAAGGGTCAGGAAAAAAGTCACACTTAGCTCATTCACTGTCAAAAATGATCGACATAACTCTGAGAATCTTTTAGTGGTACAAACTATGAGCTTTTCTTCAGATTAGTGGTACTGCAATGGGTTCGATTTTTGCCCCTAATTATGCCAACTTGTTTATGGGTTTTTTTGAGCATTTTTATGTATTTAATTCTGAAAAAAATCCTTTCTGTTCACGTATTATTAAATGGTATAGATACATTGATGATATATTTTGCATTTTTTTGGGAGACTTCATAGTTTTGTGAATTTGTGTCCATGTTAAATTTATTTATTTTTTGGACAATTTGAAATTTACCGTTGAGGTTAATGTTTCCAGAGTACATTTTCTAGATATGTGGGTATAAATGAAGGTCAGTTGATTACAACTCTGTTTACAAAAGAAACTGATCGCAACATATTGTTGCTTGCGACCAGCTTCCATCCTACTTCTTTGAAGAAGGGCCTACCCAAGAGTCAGTTTTTTAGATTGAGGAGAATTTGTCATTCAGATACAGACTTTATTGAAAAATCGGAAATTATGAAAAATACATTTTTAGATAGAGGGTATCCTTCTGAATGGATTGACGAAGCATTCAGCACTACTTTTCAAAAGACACGTTCTGAATTGTTAAAAAAGAGGACAAAAAAAGTAAAAAAGCATTCCTTTACTTTTATTACGACCTATTCCTCTAATTCATATTTTATACGATCCATTTTTAACAAATATTGGTATTTGTTGTCTTCTGATTGTACAACAAAAGCTGAGCACAATTTTCCTCCACTGATTGTATTTAAACGAGCGAAAAATGTAAAAGATCATGTGGTACACGCTCGTTTTTAAAGTTGCATCTCTAGTTCTTCTCAGAGATGAATTAGTCCATTACAAAATGGAAATTATCGCTGTGGTAATTGTGCGCAGTGTAACAATACAACTAAAACCTCATTCTTTTGTCATCCTAGAACTGGGAAGAAATGTGGTATTCATTCTGTTATCACTTGTGTTTCTACACGTTATTTATCTGATTCGGTGTCCTTGTGGCTTGGGTTATGTGGGAAAAACTTCACGTCAACTAAAACAAAGAATTAGTGAACATAAAAGTTCTATTAGAAGAAAAGATGTTAACTATCCAGTCGCTGCCCATTTCTTGTCTTTTAATCACGTTTCCTCCTTACGCTTCTGTGGGATTGAGAAAGTGAGTGTGCCACCTAGAGGGGGCGATATTGAATTGCTCTTACAGAGACGCGAATTGTTCTGGATTTTTACCCTTCAGACTTTATCACCTATGGGTATGAATGATGAAGCATTATTTAATGTAATGTTATGAAATATGATTATTACATATATGATATCATTAACAATGTTCTTTTATATTTATATTATTATTTATTATATATATATATATTGTATTTACTATGTATGTAATTGTGGAGTTAACAATGTGATGTGGTGTTAATGATTATTCAATCACTAATCTTGATTGGATATTGATGATTCTTCACTGTGATTTGTCATGTTGTTTTAAATACAATGGAGTTTGAATACAATGTTGATGCCTGATGAAGATCATACGATCGAAACATTGCTAATAAAGAATCTTTTTTATTGTTTTGCAAGTTGATAGTGTGCGGGATTTTCTTGTTTTCTCATATTTTGACTATATCAGTCTTTTTTCCTACGCACCTATCTATGACCTACAGGTGTGCAACGCTAATTGATCAGTGGTACAAACTACAAATCAATCATGAAAAAGAAAAAAAAACAGGGAAGGGGTTAATCTCCAAAACATTTTGAGTGCAAAATAGACACCTACCCACACACCCACAGGGAAATGAACTGGTAAGACTGCATCAGAGCAGATTTTGTGAATACTGTATGTGAAATCAAATCAAATAAATAAAAAATCTAAAAGAGACTCTCATTCTCTCTCTCTCTCTCTCTCTCTCTCTCTCTCTCTCTCTCTCTCACACACACACCAGGTATTCACCTCATCACAGTATTTGTTTATAAAACAAATTATAGGGAATCCAAAAGCCTCTCTATATAATTATATAAAACATTACACAAGTTTTTATTTTTTAACACCTCCAAGTGTAACTTCAAAAAACACATTTTAAAGGTCTTCACTTTATTTTAATCTGAAATAGTGCATTTATTGAAAAATAATAAATGATATTTCAATGGAAAAAATATCTTATGAAATTGTATAAACATTTGATATACAGTATATATAAATATATTTAATATATATTTATAATATATTTAATAGTATCACAAAATCCCCTCAAAATTCTAAATAATAATCAAAAAATATTATTGAACAATAATATTATTGAACAATTGTTATATTACATGTATTTTCCTGAAAAAAAAAAGTTACATTTCAAGGCTTCGGTCTCTTTTGACCGTGAGTTCAGAGATTTAATTTAACCAGTGCCTAATGGTGGGGTAAGATAAAATGCTGGCTCAATTTAACCATATCATTTGGCTCACTTTGCCCCATCGCTGCCATTTTGGGGAAACAAAAAACTAGCCAATTCAGGTTAATATTTCGCTAAATGATTTGCCTGGTTTTATAAGTTACTAAATCACTAACATGCATCATAAATATTTTTAGACCTAATTTGCTTTGATGTAACAGCTATTGCATCTGTTATGCTCACATTTTACTTTGACAAGCCAAAAACAGTTTTTAAAGAAAATGGGTGCCTTCCACTCCAAAATATATGGTCATATGACAATAAATGTGTACAACTGATGCATGTTAGTGATTTAGTAACTTATAAAACCAGGCAAATAATTTAGCCAAGATACATGAGGTGTATCTTACCCTCTGGCTCATCTTATCACACCCTGCCCTATGGCTTGTGATCTCTCAAGTGTCGTGCATTAGAGGCAAAGCTTTGCAGCAGCAATAATTATGTGCCCAGCAACAGATTTCTGCTTCAAATGTCAGCGAGTGGTGCTTTGCATCACGACAAAAACTTACAGTACAATGCCTATTAAAGTGGGATTTGTCAGTGTGCCCTACTGACTCTTATTCTACCTGACAGAATTACAGTTCCCTTTCGTGGGAACTATAGACGCTACGTCAGTTGACGTGATGGGAATCCTCTGTATTTTTGTGTTCGTGAAGCACCACTGTATCCAACCAATGAGAGAGAACGTGACGTCATAGGCGGGCGACGTCGCGGACTATAAAGCACGCCCGGAAACAGAGAACGCTAGCTTCTGTTGTCTTCAGTAAGCGCTACCTGTATCTTGTCTGTTCTATTTATTGTTGTTTGTCTTGCAAAGCAAAGAAAAAATGACGGAACGTTTCACGAAGTGTGTGCCTCCCTGTCCGCGATTCATCGTGGCAGGGGACACACATGAGATGTGTGTGAAGTGCCTGGGGGTTGAGCACGCACAGGCAGCTCTCGAGGGGGCTGTCTGTGTGCACTGTGAGAGGCTCACTCTCAGGGCACTTCGCTCACGCCGGGCGCTCTTCGAGGAGGGCGCCGCGGCGAGTGTTCCCCGCGGGTCTGGTCCCGCTGCTGCCGAGGCACAGCGTAGACTGCACTCGTGGGGTTCACAAATGGATCTAACAGAGGGGGGAGAGACGGGCTTTGCCTTATCGCTCCCCTTACCTGCTAGATCCAGTGTCTCTCGGGCGGAAGCACGCGCTGCGGTTTCTTCCCCCCGAAAAGAGGCACCGATACTGAATGTATCTTCCTCCGAGGAGGTTGATATTGAAGGTATCGAGGGTGGAGATGAGGGACCGTCATCCTCATCTCCAGCCCATGAGGAGCTTGCTGAGGTAATGGCCCGGGCAGTAGAAAAACTAAATATAAGCTGGCCCGTGGAGGAAAGCGTTCCAAAAATAAAGAGTAAACTGGATGAACGCTTCCTTCCAGCAAGGTCATTGCCTCAGCGTCGGGGACTGCCGTTCTTTCCCGACCTCCACACCGAGGTGTCGAGGTCGTGGAATAGACCCGTGCAGTACCGTGTCTTCAGCCCACAGACATCCATGTACAGCAATATTAATGGGCTGAAGCAACACGGTTATGGGGCGATGCCTCGGGTTGAAGAGACGCTTGCGAGCTATCTCTCGCCCGAGTCTGCATCGTCCCTGAAAGCCCCGACATTGCCCACCAGACCGTTAAAACAAACATCAAATCTGGTGGGCAAGGCTTACTCGGCAGCGGGTCAGGCTGCGGCATGTCTGCACACTATGAGTATACTGCAGGCATACCAAGCTGATCTGCTGGGGGAGATTGATGAGAGTGGGGAGGTTACCTTTGAAACCATACAAGAGCTGAGGAGAGCCACAGATTTAGCTCTCCGTGCCACCAAGGAGACGGCCAAGTCAGTAGGCCGCTCCATGGCAGCACTGGTGGGCACGGAGAGACACCTGTGGCTCAACTTGGCAGATATAAGGGACAAAGATAAGTTCGTCCTTATGGATGCGCCGCTTTCCTCCGAGGGCCTGTTCGGCGACGCAGTAAACACTGTCGTCGACAGGTTCGAGGAGGCGAAAAAACAGAAAGCGGCGTTCCAAAGATTCCTCCCCCGAAAATCTCATCCCCCTGAGGCTGCCGGGCGGGGGCAGCCTCAGCCGACAGCCGGCTCCTCGGGGCACAGACCCCAACAAAAGGCTAGTGTGGCCGCCCGTGCTCCCCCGCGGAAAGCTTGGGGACCGGAGCGTGCTGCACAGCCGAAGCCTTCTGGGGGTAGGACGGATCTGAGGACCGTCATTATTTCCCGGAAGGCTTCCCAAAAGAAATCCTGACGGTCGTGGGTCAGGGTTTCTGAGGGCAGTCCCCTCCGAAGGGGTTCGACGATTAATTTCTATCGTTCCCCTTCGGTGCCCTCAGGGGGCTGTTCTGCCAACCCTGCCACTCAAAGTGCGACAGGGCGCAGCAGTCCCCGTCGATCCTCCGAGGAGGGTCGGCCAGCACGTGATTCGTTTATCTGCCGGTGCGCCGCGTCAGATAAACGAGCCAAGTGCTCAAAAAACACCAGAGACCAGTCTCGAGAGGCTGGTACCCTTAGTAGATCATTCAGAGGAATGGAAATGTCTTCCGAATGTTTCGAAATGGGTGCTGCTCATAGTAGAACAGGGGTACAGAATTCAGTTCGGTTCTCTTCCCCCCAAGTTCAGTGGAGTGATTCACACTGTGGTTGCTCCAGAGCAGTCTCTGGTTATGGAACAAGAAGTTACGACGCTTTTGCAAAAAGGAGCTATAGAAAGGGTTTCTCCTCCCAGCAAAATGTCGGGCTTTTACAGCCGCTACTTCATTGTTCCAAAGAAGGATGGAGGGTTGCGTCCGATTCTAGATTTACGCATACTAAATCGATCTGTAAAGAAGTTGAAGTTCAAGATGCTTACACTCAGACAGATTATTCCACAGATCAGATCCGAGGACTGGTTTGTGGCGATAGATCTGAAGGACGCGTATTTTCACATATCCATCCATCCTTCTCACAGGAAGTTCCTCAGGTTTGCTTTCGGGGGCGAAGCATACCAATACAAGGTTCTTCCCTTCGGCCTATCACTGTCACCCCGCACGTTCACGAAGTGCATGGATGCAGCCTTGGCTCCGCTGAGACTCCGGGGCATCCGTGTACTGAACTATATCGACGATTGGTTGATATTAGCTCAAACGGAACGTCTGGCAGTTCTACATCGAGATGTGGTTCTGTCGCACATGAAAAGGCTTGGGTTGAGGCTCAATGCCAAAAAGAGTGTGCTGGTCCCGAGGCAGGTTGCAAACTACCTAGGTGTAATCTGGGATTCCACCACGATGCAGGCGCAATTGTCCCCTGCTCGTGTGGATTCCATCCTCGGGGCCGTGAAAGGGGTGAAGTTAGGCCAGTCACTCACTGTAAAACAGTTTCAGAGACTGTTGGGTCTGATGGCAGCTGCGTCCAACGTTATTACTTTTGGCCTTCTGCACATGAGACCCTTACAGTGGTGGCTCAGGACCAAGGGGTTTTCCCCGAGGGGAAATCCTTTTCGCATGATCAAAGTCACGCGGCGATGCCTTCGTGCTCTGGTCATGTGGAAAAAGCCTTGGTTCCTGTCCCAGGGACCCGTGTTGGGAACTTCATGTCGTCGCGTAATGCTTACGACAGATGCGTCCCTCACGGGCTGGGGAGCGATCATGAGTGGTCGCTCAGCTCAAGGTCGGTGGGATATAAATCGGATATAAATTTATGGCACATAAATCGGCTGGAGATGCTGGCAGTGTTTCAGGCTCTGAAGCACTTCCTACCTGACCTGAGGGGCCACCATGTGTTGATTCAGACAGACAACACTACGGTGGTCTCCTATATAAATCACCAAGGGGGGCTGCGGTCTCGTCCACTATGCAAACTAGTCAGCCGTATCCTCCTGTGGACCCAAGGGAAGTTACTCTCGCTAAGGGCGGCGTATATTCCAGGGTATCTGAATGTGGGGGCAGACGCTCTGTCGAGGCAGGGCGCGAGTCCGGGGGAATGGAAGCTCCACTCCAAGGTAGTGGAGCTCATATGGAAAATGTTCGGTCGAGCGGAAGTCGATCTCTTTGCCACAGAGGAGTCAACCCATTGCCCTCTGTGGTATTCTCTGAGGCACCCAGCTCCTCTGGGGTTGGATGCCATGATACAGACGTGGCCGAGGCGACGCCTGTATGCGTTTCCCCCAGTCTCTCTGCTCCCGGGAGTTCTGGACAAAGTACGTCAGGAAGGGGTGCATCTAATATTGGTGGCTCCTTGCTGGCCAACGAGAATTTGGTTTGCGGACCTAGTTTCTCTCCTTCACGGCTCTCCTCTGGAGCTTCCACTCAGACAGGATCTCCTGTCCCAAGCGGGCGGCACGATCTTTCATCCCCGTCCAGAGATGTGGAAACTGTAGGCCTGGCCTCTGAGGGGGCAAGGCTCATAGATTCTGGTCTCCCAACGGAGGTGGTGGAAACCATCCTTCAGTCCAGGGCTCCATCTACAAGGAAGCTTTACATGTATAAATGGAATGTGTTCTCTACGTGGTGTAGTCATCTCAGAGTGGACCCGGTCCATTCTTCTATTAGCCAGGTGCTTCAATTCCTTCAAGGGAAACTGTCAGAGGGTCTAACGTACTCCACACTAAAAGTGTATGTTGCTGCTATTTCGGCTTACCACATTTCTATGGAGGGTGTCTCGATAGGTCGAGACCCCTTAGTTGTACGCTTCCTTCGTGGCGCACTGAGGTTGAGGCCCTCAGTGCGCCCAAAATCTCCGACCTGGGACTTGGCCATTGTGTTACAAGGGTTGGCTGAGGCGCCCTTTGAACCTTTGAAAGATGTGTCGGACAAAATGCTCACATTAAAGACTGTGTTCTTATTAGCCATTTCTTCATTGAAAAGAATAGGTGACCTTCAAGCTCTTTCGGTGTTACCATCATGCTTAGAGTTTGCACCAGGTATGGTTAAGGCCTTCCTGCATACAAGGCCTGGTTATATACCCAAAGTCCCCACTAGGGTCCCAGGTCCTATTGTTTTGGAGGCTTTTTATCCCCCTCCGTTTACTACACCGGATCAGGGGAAACTTAATCTGCTGTGCCCGGTGAGGGCACTGGATACTTATGTCCACAGAGCTGCCCTGTGGAGAAAATCAGACCAACTTTTTGTATGTTATGGGTCCCCGAATCGAGGGGGCCCAGCTTCCAAACAAAGAATGAGCAAGTGGGTGGTTGAGGCCATCACACTTTCTTATAGAGCCTTAGGGCTCCCGTGTCCTTTGAATATTAGGGCACACTCAACAAGAGGTATGGCGGCATCAACAGCTCATAGGTCGGGGGTTTCCCTGGCTGATATTTGTGGCGCTGCCGGGTGGTCATCCCAGCACACTTTTGTCAGGTTTTATGACCTAAATGTGAATAGTACTCCGGGTGCTTTGGTGCTACAAGATGGCAGCCAGGCGCTCGGAGGCACGGCATAGTTGGGACAGCGTTCCCATCACGTCAACTGACGTAGCGTCTATAGTTCCCACGAAAGGGAACGTCTTGGGTTACGAGTGTAACCCTTGTTCCCTGAGTAAGGGAACGAGACGCTACGTCGCGTTGCCGTACCTCCTGCATGCCTGGAGCGCTTCCTTCAGACATATCACAGAAGCTAGCGTTCTCTGTTTCCGGGCGTGCTTTATAGTCCGCGACGTCGCCCGCCTATGACGTCACGTTCTTTCTCATTGGTTGGATACAGTGGTGCTTCACGAACACAAATATACAGAGGATTCCCATCACGTCAACTGACGTAGCGTCTCGTTCCCTTACTCAGGGAACAAGGGTTACACTCGTAACCCAAGACGTTTTTTTCAATTGCTAACAAGTGTTTACCAGTACTTTTTCTAAACTCTTAACACAGCAACACACCTACATCACACAATTAGCCAAATTAATTTTCTGCCCAAAACCATATTTTGTTAAATAAACACAAAATGCTACATTTCAAAATGCTAAAAACCTTTTTTAACACACACTAACTCTATCAAAACACAGCAAACCTGATTCAAAATCAGAGTCATTCTGTATAGTCAATCAAAGCGCAATGACTTTCAAAATACTAACAGTTGATGGCATTATGAAAACTGTTTCGGTTTCCTTTTACTGCAGTAAAAGTATAATGCATGTAAGCCATTCTACATATTTGGTTGAGTGTTGAATGTGTGCATTCTTGGCAACAGAAGTGAGTCATTATTTTATAGAATGTACAGTAGAAAAAGAGAAGAAGAAGAAAGTAAAAGAGTTGCTCAGGGCAGCTACTGGTCAAATGTGTCCCCTTATCAGAACTTCAGTGTCCCCCTTGGTTGAAATCTCTTTCTGGAGGTGTGTGTGTGTGTGTGTGGTGTTGATGTTTCCCCCATAGAGGGTGGGATGGTGTTGCCTGGAAAATCAATCGATTTCTAGGGCGGAGCAAATCCGAGCAAACAGGAAGCGGAGTAAACCAATCAGAGAAGGGCGGATATGACGTTAGCAAAGCGACAAGAGAGTCAAAAGCGAAAAGTAAATAAACGGCCCCGGGCAAGCACAATAGTTTTTTGGCAAGCACTGAGAGTAGTTTAACATGGATAGCGCTAGAGAGAGCGACGTTAATGACTTGTGTCGTTGTTGCGGTAAGAATTTGAGAATTCGTGGTGTTATTGCCAACTCCGCTATGATTTTTGAAGAGGGTTTTTTATTTCACCGCACTAGAGTGACGCTGTTTGCGTCACTGAAATAAACGAATCTGACTCGAGGCGCGACAGAGGGCGGACTGACCAGGGGTGCGTTTCCCGAATGCATCGTTGGTGAACCATGGTCGTAAGTCCCATTGAACTCTAATGGTAACGACGGAACTTGCGACCATAGTTCGTTTCGGGAAACGCGCCCCAGACTGATATATCTTGTAGAAGATATATCATTCTGGACTTGCCAGGCAAGGAATGGTGTCCCCTTGGTAGCTAGTGCCCTATACAGACCACATATTTTGTAAATATAGAACAGTGGTAGTGAAATCGTTGTAGTATAAAGCTTTTACTGAAATGAAAACATGAAATTGCTGCCATTGATCAACAACAAATCTGTGGTTATCATGGAAGCTTTTTTTCCACCACAGAATAAAAAAAAGCATAAAAGGTCATTGTGACTTATCAAAAATATTTTTTATTTTGCAATTGTGAGTTTACATCTCACAATTCTGACTTTTTTTCTCAGAATTGTGAGATATAAACTAGGAATTCAGAGAAAAAATTCAGAATTGTGAGATAAAAAGACAATTACCTTTTTTATTTTCTATTCATGGCAGACATAAGCTTTCATAGGTTCCACATGTGTAAGTGAAAAAAAACAGAGATGCACATTCCAGCACACATTCTTCCTCCTCTCCCATGCCTCATCTTCTCCCTTGTCCTGATCCAACTTCTCCTCTGCTCCTTCATCTATTCTTCTCCCTTACCCAGATATTATTTTCTCCTGTGTTGTTCTTCATCCACACTGAACAAATCCGATTCAAAGAGTCGTATTTTACTGTGTGTCCATGTAATGAAGATAAATTCAACACCTGACTATGCCTCCAGCTGAGATTGGAATCTGCTATTTCTAAATATTTAAGTGGTCTGCTAATTAAAAATGCTTATCAATTGTTTCAGTATTTGTTTTATATTTTTTCCAGTACTGCTGTTGTTGCAAAAGTATAGGTTTTATTCTATAATTAAAGATTGGAACATTAGGTCTTCATCTCTGACTTGCTGTGTTTAAGCATTTGCAAATAAGATGAGAAAGATCCATGATTTTGGTATGGGGTAAGCTTATATGAAAAGAAAATGTAAGTATTTTAGAAACGTGTTAATTGACTGCATTTTGTGTGAAAACGACATGAATTGTGTTAATGTATGACCACAACAGACGGATGTTCTGTGTTTAGAGTTTTGAAAATGTGACTACAGATTGGACAAAAGTATGTTAGTAATTGAAAAAAACTGTAAGGCGGTGTGTAAACCACAAACTGATATTGGAGTGTTTAAGTTTAATTATTTGTGTCTCAAAGAACCACACAACACTGTTTTGTACAAGAATCAAAACTGTTATTATTTCACAAATCAAGGTGCACATTCCAGTGTGACTGATGTTTGTTATTCTCTGTATCGGAGTTTCTGTAAACAAGAAATCATAAATTAGAAGAAGACAAACAGGGCTTTGTTTAATAATAATGATTCTCTTTAGCCCCATTTATACAGTGCATTGCAAAACTGGCAATAAAATTGCCAGTTTTTGTCTTTTGTCTTTTTTGATTTTGTCTTACCTTCTTCATCTGAGCTTTCTAATAGGAGGGGCCTGCAAACAGGAAGTCATATATACCGTCCTGAGGTGGAGGAGTTGAATTTTTCAGAATGTTATTGCATTGAATGCATGTTTTTTCAAATGCTTGTGGGTTTTGTAGTTGAAATAAGTGGAAATTGTCCAAATATTTATGTTAAACTTAGAATATCCAGTTTGTATGTAATTAACTGAGGTTTGTCATTGTACTGTTTGAATGTGGGGGGAGGAGCCTCCTCCATAAAGAGAGTCCAACCCTGCATCTCAATGTGCATACTATCCACCCTAAATAGTATTGAATATTACTAATGTCACATACTATTTAGGATGGATAGTATGCACATTGAGACGCAGGACAAATGTTTGGTGAGAGAGGAGGGTTTTTGGTTTGTTTGTGAATTAACTGAACCAATTGCTTCACAAATTGATTCACTGTTTCTAAGTGTTTGAAACTTAACACGCTAGTGACCCCTGTTGGTCAGAACATGTATAAAAACACCTTTTATAAACATATTGCAAATGTTTTAAATTTATCAAATGAAATTAACTAATCATCATAATACAGTTTTTTTCAATTGCTAACATACTTTTGTCCAATCTGTTGTCACATTTTCAAAACTCTAAACACAGAATATTTAGCAGAACATCCATCTGTTGTGACCATACCATTAACACAATTCATGTCGTTTCCACACAAAATGCAGTCAATTAACATGTTTCTAAAATGCTTAAATTTTCTTTTAATATAAGCTTACCCCATACCAAAATCATGGATCTTTCTCATCTTATTTGCAAATGGGTCTTTATTTCTGACTTGCTGTGTTTAAGCAATGTTCCAATCATTAAATATAATATAAAACCTATACTTCTGCAACAACAGCAGCTCAAAAGTATTGAAAAAATATATAAAACAAATACTGAAACAATTGATAAGCATTTTTTAATTAGCAGATCACTGAAATATTGAGAAATAGCAGATTCCAATCTCAGTTGGAGGCATAATCAGGTGTTGAAGTTCTTTTTATTACATGGACATACGGTAAAATAGGTCTCTTTGAATCGGATTTGTTCAGTGTTTATGCAGAACAACACAGAGAGAAAGCAGAGGAGCAAAACAAAAATGTCTGGGTGAGGGAGAGTAATATAAGAAGAGAGGAGGAAGAATGTTTGCTGGATTGTGCATCTCTGTGGTTTCCCCCTTACACATGTGGAACCCATGAAAGGTTATTTCTGCCATGAATAGAAAATAAAAAAAAGGTAATTGTGTCTTTTTCTCTCACAATTCTGACTTTTTTCTGTCAATTCCTAGTTTATATCTCACAATTCTGAGAAAAAAGTCAGAATTGTGAGATGTAAACTCACAAATGCAAGAAAAAAAAAACTCTGAGATAAAAAGTCATAATTACCTTTTATGCTTGTTTATTCTGTGGCAGAAAAAAAAGCTTCCATAATAACCAAAGGCCATTTATGTTGGAATTGTTGTCGATCAATAGCAGCAATTTCATGTTTTCATTTCAGTAAAAGCTTCATACTACAACGATTTTACTACAAAAATACCTCTACCACTGTTCCATATATGCAAAATATGTGGTCTGTGAAGGGCACTAACTACCATGGGGACACCATCCCACCCTCTATGGGAGCACCAATCAACACCACACACCCAACCCCAGAAAGAGATTTCTACCAAGGGCGGCACTGATGTTCTTCATAGGGGACCAGTAGCTGCCCTGAGCAATTCTGTTACTTCTTTTTTTCTATTGTACATTCTATAAAGTAATGACTCATTCACTTTTAGATAGTATGTTGCCACGAATGCACACATTCAGCACTCAACCAAAAATGTAAAAGGAAACTGAATTTTAAAAACAATAATGGATTTCATATTTTTTGCAGGTAGAATTGAAACATGACATGTAATGCATTTTCATAATGCCATCAACTGTTAGTATTTTGACAGTCATTGCACTATGATTGACTATTTGTTCATGTTGGATAGAAAACTAGTGCTATGTTTTGACAGAACGACTCGATTTTGAATTAGGTTTGCTGTGTTTTGATAGAGTTAGTATGTGTTGAAAAAGGTTTTTAGCATTTTGAAATGTAGAGTTTGTGTTTATTTAACAAAATATGGCTTTGGCCAGAAAATTAACTATTTGGCCAATTGTGTGATGTATGTGTGTTGCTGTGGTAAGAGTTTAGAAAAAGTACTTTAAGTATTGCTAAACGCTTGTTAGCAATTGAAAAAAACTGTAACACAATTCATGTCGTTTTCACACAAATGCAGTCAATTACAGTTTTTTACAGACGCTAGGACACATTTCTCAATACTTAGGTCACTTTTGCAAAACTCTTCACACAGTGAGCACAACAGAAGTCTATGTGGGCTAAACTGAGGATCAATTATCATTGCTTTGGCACAAAATGCATTCAATGACTACATCTCTCAAATTTCATGAATTCTTTTCTCACTCAGACACAACAACTGCCAAAACTCTTTGTACGTACAGGCCAATTTGCACATGCTTACATACTGTTTTCAAAACTGTTAAACTTGTGTTCAAAACAATAACATAATACAAAACTGAATAAGACAACAATTTAATATTTTAATGAAATATATTTTAAATCTTAAAATTAAATTCTATAAAAACAATTGAATTGTATCTGTATCAGTGGATGGTGTGTATACAAATTCTTGTATTTTGGAATTACTCAGTGCAAAAAAATAAAAATAAACAAACGACATAAAATATTGATGAATTCTGCATCATGTCTGATTCATTCCAGTAACATATATTGCA
This sequence comes from Anabarilius grahami, assembly GCA_003731715.1. Classification (NCBI taxonomy): domain Eukaryota; kingdom Metazoa; phylum Chordata; class Actinopteri; order Cypriniformes; family Xenocyprididae; genus Anabarilius; species Anabarilius grahami. Next base: position 5,078,071 of record RJVU01042551.1, read on the forward strand.
GTGAATTACAAACAGAGATGTGTCCTTGTTTTACACAAGAAAACATTGTATAATGCTACACGTTGTTAGTGTTTTTTAGGTCATTGTTTTGTGGGTGACAAAGTGTGTTTGTCGGCTGTAAACCTTTGCTAGTGTTCTTGAAGAATGAGTTGATTTGAGACCTGAATAAAGTGTTTTGGTAGTTGTAGTGCATTGTGAATGTGAAACGAACTGCTTTGCCAAGCTGAAAGTTGGTTATAGGACAACTGTGTGAAGAGTTTTGCAAAAGTCAAGTCAAGTCAAGTCAAATTTATTTATATAGCGCTTTTTACAATTGGTAATTGTTTCAAAGCAGCTTTACATATTAGAAGCACAGAAAAAAGATAGGTGGTTAAAAATAAGCTGTACAAGCAAGCGTGNAAAAAACTGTAACACGTTTATAAAATGCTTACATTTTCTTTTCATACAAGCTTACCCCATACCAAAATCATGGATCTTTCTGATCTTATTTACAAATGCTTACAGTTTTTCTCGATTGCTTACAGTTTTTTTCAATTGCTAACATACTTTTGTCCATTCTGTAGTCACATTTTCAAAACTCTAAACACATTTAGCAGAACATCCATCTGTTGTGACCATACCATTAACTCAATTCATGTCGTTTTCACACAAAATGCAGTCAATTAACACATTTCGTAAATGCTTAAATTTTCTTTTCATATAAGCTTACCTCATACCAAAATCATGGATCTTTCTCATCTTATTTGCAAATGCTTAAACACAACAAGTCAGAAATGAAGACCCAATGATCCAATTTTTAAATATAGGACAAAACCTATACTTTTGCAACAACAGCAGCTCAAAAGTTTTGAAAAAAATATATAAAACAAATACTGAAACAATTGATAAGCATTTTTAATTAGCAGATCACTGAAATATTGAGAAATAGCAGATTCCAATCTCAGTTGGAGGAATAGTCAGAGGTTGAACTTCTTTCCATTACATGAACATACAGTAAAATAGGACTCTTTGAATCAGATTTGATCAGATTTTTCAGTGTGGATGAAGAACAACACAGAGAAGCAGAGAAAAAATAATATCTGGGTAAGGGAGAAGAATAGATTAAGGAGGAAAGGAGAAGTTGGATCAGGACCAGGGAGAAGAAGATGTAGAGGAGAGGAGGAAGAATGCTGGACTGTGCATCCCTGTTTTTTTCACGTACACACGCAGAACCTATGAAAGCTTATTTCTGCCATGAATAGAAAATAAAAAAGGTAATTATGTAATTTTATCTCACAATTCTGACTTTTTAAACTCAATTCCTATAGTTTATATATCATAATTCTGAGGGGAAAAAGTCAGAATTGTGAGATGTAAACTCAGAATTGCAAAATAAAAAATAAAAATAAAAAAATTAAAAAATAGAATTGTGAGATAAAAAGTCACAATTACCTTTTATACTTTTTTTATTCTGTGTTGGAAAAAAGCTTCAGCAGTAACCAAAGGCCATGTATGTTGGATTTGTTGTTGATCAATGGCAGCAATTTCATGTTTTCATTTCAGTAAAAGCTTCATGTAAATCTTTTACTACAACGATTCCACTACCACTGTTCCATATATGCAGAATATGTGGTCTGCGAAGGGCACTAGCTACCAAAGGGACACCATCCCACCCTCTATGGGCTCCATCAACACCACACACACAACACCAGAAAGAGATTTCAACAGAGGGACCAACAGAAGTCCTGCATAAGGAACACATCTGACCAGTAGCTGCCCTGAGCAATTCTGTTACTTTCTTCTTCTTTTTTTCTACCGCACATTCTATAAAATAATGACTCACTTCTGTTGCCAAGAATGAACACATTCAACACTCAACCAAAAATGTAGAATGGCTTGCATTCATTATACTATTACTGCAGTAAAAGGAAACTGAATTATAAAAACAATGAATTTCATATTTTTTCCAGTTAGAACTGAAACACGACAAGTAATGCAGTTTTCATAATGCCATCAACTGTTAGTATTTTGACAGTCATTGCACTATGATTGACTATTTGTTCATGTTGGATAGAAAACTAGTGCTATGTTTTGACAGAACGACTCGATTTTGAATCAGGTTTGCTGTGTTTTGATAGAGTTAGTATGTGTTGAAAAAGGATTTAACATTTTGAAATGTAGAGTTTGTGTTTATATAACAAAATATGGTTTTGGGCAGAAAATTAACTATTTGGCTAATTGTGTGATGTTTGTGTGTTGCTGTGTTAAGAGTTTAGAAAAAGTACTTTAAGTATTGCTAAATGCTTGTTAGCAATTGAAAAAAACTGTAAACACTATAACCAGGCTTTTGAACTAAAATTTTAAAACCATAATGCCATTTATCAAAAGACCCCCTACACAAAAAAATGGTTTTCACCTTTTCTAAATCCCATAGAGGAATTCATCCCAGCCTGGCGCTGGAAAGTGTATGATCGCCAACCCTTTGCCCGCATGCCGCTTCTCCAGGCAATGGAGGACGCATGTGGGGACATAGAGGTGGCCTCTGTCCAAGGTTGGATACGCCATGGTAGGAGATACTTCCCTCGATGTTTGGCAAGAGAAAACGTATATTGTGATGTGGACGAAGTATTGTGGCCAGACCCAGCTCGGAGAAGAGATGAAGCTTAGCACTGGGGACTGCACCCCCCCTCCCCCCCTGCCGATTCCTGGACCGGGACCCCACACACAATTTACTGTATTCTACTGTAAGGAATATACTTTTGGTTTACATATTTATAGTTTTGTTGTATGCTAATGTATACAACAGTCATGTTTGGCCTAATAAATATTTTCTGTTTCTACATTGCATTGGCGTTTCCGGTGTACTTGTTACCCCTCTGAGCAGATTACTTTCACTGTAGAACATTGTATTGAAATGTAGATATAAGCCTATAGACCAAAGAGCTTTAGATTTAGAACAGCAGTGTTTACATGGTATATCCAAAAATTTATTATTATGAAAGAAGTGTTTGCCATTTGATGCAAATGCTTCATTCTGACATGTGTTTATGGCATTTTGAATGCAGTGTTGCATTTTGAAGGAGATGTGAGGCATTTTGCATTTTGTGTGTGCAGTTTTGAGAATTGTGTGTAGAGTTTTGAAAAAAGGAGACTTACTTTTGAAAACGTGTGTAAGCAATTGGTAAAAACTGTAACTGTAATCTCAACAATCAGGTGCAAGTAGTCTACTAAAAAAAGGCAAAAGGTAAGTTTATGTGTCTTCAACAAAATGGAAGGCAATGTTGCAGTAAGAGGGAGAGGGAGAAACATCATTGGCCACAGAGCTATTTTGAATGTCCCGGGCCAACGTGGTGGTAACATCAAACAGAATGGGGTCCTCCACCAGCATGCCAACTTAGGCCCTTACAACATGGCCCACATATTTACATTTTAGAAATGTCGTCACAGCAGAAGACCAAATGGATGCAGAGCAGATGAGATACATTGTCATATGGGACAATTTAAATGTCCACCTATCTGCTCTGGTCCAAAACTGGTTTCATTAGTGTCCACGATTTTCACTCCAATACCTCCCACCATACTATCCCTTCCTTAAACCCATTGAGTTTTTTTTTGTTTTTTGGGGTTTTTTTGGCATGGAAAAGTCTTCAGCCCTATGTCAGGATATGCCTCATTACAGTCTTCAGCCCTATGTCAGGATATGCCTCATTCAAGCCATGGAGAAGGCCTGACCTAATTGATGCAGGGTCTGTGCTAGGATGGATTCACCATTCAAGAAGATTCTTCCTCACTGTCTTGCGTGAGAGGACATCGCCTGTGATGTGGATGAAGTGCTATGGCCAAATCCAGCTAGGCCAAGAGATGATGCTTAGGTGTTTTTTCTATTATTTTTTTCATTTAAAATCATGCTTTTGTTTTGTATCCACAAATGTTTTTACAGTTTTTTTCAATTGCTAACATACTTTTGTCCATTCTGTAGTCACATTTTCAAAACTCTAAACACATTTAGCAGAACATCCGCCTGTTGTGACCATACCATTAACTCAATTCATGTCGTTTTCACACAGAATGCAGTCAATTAACACATTTCGTAAATGCTTACATTTTCTTTTCATATAAGCTTACCTCATACCAAAATCATGGACCTTTCTCATCTTATTTGCAAATGCTTAAACACAACAAGTCAGAAATTAAGACCCAATGATCCAATTTTTAAATATAGGATAAAACCTATACTTTTGCAACAACAGCAGCTCAAAAGTTTTGAAAAAAATATATAAAGCAAATACTGAAACAATTGATAAGCATTTTTAATTAGCAGATCACTGAAATATTGAGAAATAGCAGATTCCAATCTCAGTTGGAGGAATAGTCAGAGGTTGAACTTCTTTCCATTACATGAACATACAGTAAAATAGGACTCTTTGAATCAGATTTGATCAGATTTTTCAGTGTGGATGAAGAACAACACAGAGAAGCAGAGAAAAAATAATATCTGGGTAAGGGAGAAGAATAGATGAAGGAGGAAAGGAGAAGTTGGATCAGGACCAGGGAGAAGAAGATGTAGAGGAGAGGAGGAAGAATGCTGGACTGTGCATCCCTGTTTTTTTCACGTACACACGCAGAACCTATGAAAGCTTATTTCTGCCATGAATAGAAAATAAAAAAGGTAATTATGTAATTTTATCTCACAATTCTGACTTTTTAAACTCAATTCCTATAGTTTATATATCATAATTCTGAGGGAAAAAAGTCAGAATTGTGAGATGTAAACTCACAATTGCAAAATAAAAAAAATAAATAAATAAAAATAAATAAATAGAATTGTGAGATAAAAAGTCACAATTACCTTTTATACTTTTTTTATTCTGTTGTGGAAAAAAGCTTCAGCAGTAACCAAAGGCCATGTATGTTGTATTTGTTGTTGATCAATGGCAGCAATTTCATGTTTTCATTTCAGTAAAAGCTTCATGTAAATCTTTTACTACAACGATTCCACTACCACTGTTCCATATATGCAGAATATGTGGTCTGCGTAGGGCACTAGCTACCAAAGGGACACCATCCCACCCTCTATGGGCTCCATCAACACCACACACACAACACCAGAAAGAGATTTCAACAGAGGGACCAACAGAAGTCCTGCATAAGGAACACATCTGACCAGTAGCTGCCCTGAGCAATTCTGTTACTTTCTTCTTCTTTTTTTCTACCGCACATTCTATAAAATAATGACTCACTTCTGTTGCCAAGAATGAACACATTCAACACTCAACCAAACATGTAGAATGGCTTGCATTCATTATACTATTACTGCAGTAAAAGGAAACTGAATTATAAAAACAATGAATTTCATATTTTTTCCAGTTAGAACTGAAACACGACAAGTAATGCAGTTTTCATAATGCCATCAACTGTTAGTATTTTGACAGTCATTGCACTATGATTGACTATTTGTTCATGTTGGATAGAAAACTAGTGCTATGTTTTGACAGAACGACTCGATTTTGAATCAGGTTTGCTGTGTTTTGATAGAGTTAGTATGTGTTGAAAAAGGATTTTAGCATTTTGAAATGTAGAGTTTGTGTTTATATAACAAAATATGGTTTTGGGCAGAAAATTAACTATTTGGCTAATTGTGTGATGTTTGTGTGTTGCTGTGTTAAGAGTTTAGAAAAAGTACTTTAAGTATTGCTAAATGCTTGTTAGCAATTGAAAAAAACTGTATTCATGTACTATATTGTATCTTGAATATGTTCTGATTTCCAGTGCAAAATGTAACCTTTGGAAAGGCATGGATGTATTGAATGGTTTTATAATGTGGTGAGAAATAAATATTTTCATCAATGTGCAGTACTGGTCTTGTGTGTTTTTTTTTTTTTGTGGTGGTTTTTTTTTTTGTCAATATATTCATGTACTTTACTCTAACAATATCTGAAAAAATGAAACCCAGACTATATCATTAGAAAAGTAGAAAAGTTACAAGTGTTTAAGATTGAGCACAGCAGTGTGTAAATGAATCAAACAGAATCAGAATGTATGAAGTCCTCAGTCGCATGTGTGTTCCATACGGTGTCAAAGTTGGGTTTTGTTAAATGAATGTAAAGTTTTGAATGAAGTGTTTCATTTTGCAAAAGAACTGAGGTGTTCTGCTACTTGTGTGTGTAGATCTGTGAATTGTGTGTAGTGTTTTGACAAAATGAGCCTTGTTTTTAAAATTGTGCTTAAGCAATCGTAAAAAAAATTAAAATTCGTGCCACTCGTTGACCATGTCCTTGTCCATGGTATGACTATGAGGGAAGTCAATGAGTTCAGCCAAACTTACAGTAAGTTGCTTCACCATCGCCTCGATCATAAGAACCTTAAGGGAGGAAAACAGGTAGGTGTACCTCAGTGTACTCTACTGTAACTTTTGAGCGCTGTACTCTGTTACAACACATGCATCAAACTGCCTTAGAGTTAGAGTTAATAGAGTGCTTCCATTTTGTAAAAAGGATGTGTTACCGTTATAGTACTTCTATTTTTGTAGGACACAGAGACGATGGAATGGAAGAAGCCTGACTAGACATTTCAGTTGATGCGTGCCAGGGGTGGATCAGGCATGCAAGAGGATTTCCCCCCCGCTGCCTGTGATGTTGATGAGATTCTCTGGCCTGTCCCAGACCAAAGATTTGATGCTGGGGCAGAATATTTTTTGTTGTTGTTTGGTGTACATTAAGGAATAAAAAAATTTCAAATGAGTACATGTGTTCATCATGTGAAAAGTTCTGTGAGGGGGAGAACCACAAGCAACACAACTTATTACTGGTTTTTGGTTTTGGTTTTTGTAATATTGTTTTGAATTTATCTCACCAGTGTGTAAGACTATGTTGTAGTGTATGTGTTTTTGAGGGCTTGTGTGTGTTGTCTCAAAGTTTGTTTTTTCAGCAAGAGTGAATGGTTTTGAGTGTAGAGCTTCATTTTGATCTGAAAATAGGATGTTTGGGGAATTGGGTGAGACGTTATGGATTTGTGTTTACTGTTTTGAGAATATGAGGCATAGTTTCAAGAAATGTGTTTAAGCAATCGAGAAAAACTGTAAACACAGCAATTCAGAAATGAAGACCCAATGTTCCAGTCTTTAAATATAGTCTAAAACCTATACTTTTGCAAAAACAGCAGCTCAAAAGTACTGAAAAAAATATATAAAACAAATACTGAAACAACTGATAAGCATTTTTAATAAGCAGATCACTGAAATATTGAGAAATAGCAGATTCCAGTCTCAGTTGGAGGCATAATCAGGTGTTGAAGTTCTTTTCATTACATGGACATACAGTGAAATAGGACTCTTTGAATCAGACTTGTTCAGTGTGGATGCAGAACAGCACAGAGAGAAAGCAGAGGAGCAGAGAGAAAAAAAATGTCTGGGTAAGGGAGAATAATAGATGAATGAGGAGAGGAGTAGTTGGATCAGGACAAGGGAGAAGATGAGGTTGGGGAGAGGACAATGTGTGCTGGGTTGTGCATTTGACACATGGGGAACCTATGAAAGCTTATTTCTGCCATGGAATAGAAAAAAAACATAATTGTGACTTTTTATCTCACGATTATGACTTTTTCTCTCTTAATTCCTAGTTTATATCTCACAATTCTGAGAAAAAAGTCAGAATTGTGAGCTGTAAACTCACAATTGCCAGAAAAAAAAATAGAATTGTGAGATAAAAGTCACAATTACCTTTTCTACTTTTTTATTCTGTGGCGGAAAAAGCTTCCATAATAAGGCCATGTATGTTGGATTTGTTGTTGATCAATGGCAGCAATTTCATGTTTTCATTTCAGTAAAAACTTCATACTACAATGATTTTACTACAACGATTCCACTACCACTGTTCCATATATGCAGAATATGTGGTCTGCGTAGGGCACTAACTACCAAGGGGACACCATCCCACCCTCTATGAGGGCACCATCAACACCCCACCCCACCCCCAGAAGGAGATTTCAACCAAGGGGGCAACTGAAGTTCTGCATAGGGGACCAGTCCTCCACTGGTCTCCATTTGACCAGTGTCTGCCCTGAGCAATTCTGTTACTTTCTTCTTCTCTTTTTCTACTGTACATTCAATGTAATGACTCGTTCACTTTTAGATAGTTGCTATGTTGCCAAGAATGCACACATTCAACTCTCAACCAAAAATGTAGAATGGCTTCCATGTAAGCATTCTACTTTTACTGAAGTAAAAGAAAACTGAATTTTAAAAACAATGGATTTCATATTTTCTCCAGGTAGAACTGAAACATGACAAGTAATGCAGTTTTCATAATGCCATCAACTGTCATTGCGCTATGATTCATGTTGAATAGAAAACTAGTAGTCAAGTCAAGTCAAGTCACCTTTATTTATATAGCGCTTTTTACAATGCAGATTGTGTCAAAGCAGCTTTACATTGATAACTGGTACATAATTTTGGCTGCACAGCAGCTCTTAAAGAATAGTGTCAATGCAGGCAGATCAGAAGCACTGTTGATTATCAAATGTCAAATGTCAAGTCAAATGTCAAGTGTCCCCAACTAAGCAAGCCAAAGGCGACAGCGGCAAGGAACCCAAACTCCCTCAGGTGACATCAGGTGGCAAACAGGTGGCAAACAGGTGTTAAAATGGAGAAAAAAACCTCGGGAGAAACCAGACTTAGTCAGGGGGCCAGTTCTACTCTGGCAAACAGTGCTTTGTTACGAATCAGGTTGCTATCACAAGTCTGATAGGAGCGCAACAATCAAAGTGTTTATTTCAGTTCCATCCAGTTGAGGATCGTATTCATCACGCTACTGGCTGTCGTGTTGATGAGGCCTTCACGATGGATGATCTAGTTGACTCGATCTCTGCTGATACTTCCGGGCTGCGTTGTGGTCCTGTCCAGTTGAGGATCGTATTCATCACGCCGGTATGGACGGTTTGTTGAGGAACTGTGCTACTGGCTGTGAGATGAATGTGATGAAGAGATAAGAGAAGAAGAGCAATAAGTGAACTAAACAAAAAGAAAAGTCCAGGTATAGATGGTTTGGGGAGTGAGTTTTATATAGTTTTTAAAGAAAGTTTAATTGGTACTTTAAAGGAAGTGTATGTAGATATTTTTAAGAAAGGAGAATTGAATACAAGAATGGGAATGGGTTTAATGAAGTTGTTATACAAGAGAAAAGGAGAGAAGACCGATCTAAAGAACTATAGACCAATTACAATGTTGAATACTGACTTAAAGATTTTATCTAAAATTTTAGCAAACAGATTGAAGGAAGTGATGCCGAGTATAATTAAAACTAATCAAGTGTACGGGGTGAAAGGAAGAGACATAGCAGATACAACAATTAGTATAAAAGATATGATAAGATACATGCATGAAAAGAATGAAGATGAGTTTATAATCAGTCTAGATTTTGAGAAAGCGTTTGACAGGGTGGAACATGATTTTTTATTCGATGTATTAAAGACTTTTGGTTTTGGAGAAAATTTTATGAAATGGATTAGGATTTTATACAAAGGCGCAGTAACAAAAATTAAGTGCAATGGGTTTTAACACAGTGTTTTAAATTAACGAGATCAATAAGACAGGAATGTCCGTTGTCAGCTCTTTTATATTCTTTAGTAGCAGAACCTTTGGGTCTAAAAGTAAAACAAGGGGAGGGGATAAAAGGGAATAGAATTTTTCAATATGCAGATGATACAACGATACTGGTAAAAGATCTGGAGAGTGTGAAAAAAGCAATGAAAATCATACAAGAGTATTGCAGGGGATCTGGAGCTAAAGTAAATGAAGAAAAAACTGCATATATGACATTTGCAGGGGTGACGGGTTTAACAGAGCACTTTACTTTCAAGGAAACAAAAGAAATAAAGATTTTAGGTGTTTTAATGGGGAGGGACGAAAAGAAAGTAGAAGGAACTATGTGGGAGGGAATTTTAGGAGGGATTGAAAGAAGACTGACTTTTTGGAAAATGAGAACATTGACATTAAAAGGGAAGGTTTTAGTTCTTAATGTTTTAATGACTTCTAAACTGTGGTATGTTTTATATTCGTCATCTATGCCGTTGTGGGCAGAAAAAAGGCTGAAAAAATGTTTTTTAGATTTTTTATGGGGTGGGAAGCCTGCAAGAATAGCCTATAATACACTTATAGGAGAAGTGACGAAGTTAGGGGTTAATAGATGTGGAACAAAGAAAAAACAGTTTGAGAGTGAAAATAATAAAAAAATATTTGGATGAAGAAAACAAAGCAGCATGGAAAAGAACAATGGGGTTTTTTTTAAGTAAGTGTAGTAATTTTTATCTGGGGGACAATATATTGTGGATGAGAACAAAAAATTGGATGTTGGAGGGGTTGCCAGATTTTTACAAAGAATTGATGAGTGCCTGGGGCAAATTTTTAACGAGTGTACATTTTAATCCACAAGGGAGAGAGAACATTTTAAATCAGCCTTTATTCTTAAACAACTGCATTTTAAATCAAGGGAAACATATCTTTTTTAAGAAATGGTGGGAGGTGGGAATCATGAAAGTCAGAGATGTACTATACGAATTCAAAAAGGGGTTTTTACCGGTACAATACATTGTGGATGTGATGGAGGAGGAAAAGGAGGATTTCAGCAGACAAGAGATAACAAACAAATATGATGTAATTAAGAACGCAATACCTCAAGAGTGGATAAAGAGAATTGATAACATGGAAGAAGGGAAACAAGAAAAAGATGTGTATGTGAGGCTGGGGGAAAAACTGTATGCTTTTAAAGTATGTACTGTGAAAAAGTTTTATTGTTTTTTTAGAGATACTGTTTTTAAGAAACCTATTGTAAATGAATATTGGTTACAGAAATTCAATGATTTAAAAGAAGACAGCATTTGGAAGAACTTGAATGGAAAGGAGAACTTAGAATATTTTATCAGAAATAAAGTGGTTTTCACAGATGCTATTTTAAACAAAATTGGAATGGAACGAAGTGCTACTTGCAAAGTATGTAAGGATGATGATGAGGGGTTTCTGCATTTGTTTTTATACTGTAAGGAATTGGAGGATTTTAATGGGAAGTGTAAAAGAATGATTTTAAGTTTGAGAGGGGAAGATTTTGAATGGAGTAAGGTGGTGATGCTGGGTCTTGATGTCCAATGTAAAAACAGAAAACTTATTAATTTACTTGTGATGTTGATTAAGAGTGGAAAAAAGAGTGTTAGCCAAGAGAGAAAATATTTTAATGGATGTATGGCATGTGTTTAAAAGGAAGTTTGAAAAGTATGTTGAATGCTTGTTTTATTATTTTAAACAAGAAGAAAAAATGTATGATTTTTACAGTGTTTTTACAAAGGATGCCTCTATGGTTTTAAAGGACTCAGGATTGACAATATCATTTTAAGTCTTTTGAATGGAATGTACATAAATGTTTTTATTAGAATTCTTTTAAACAGCTCTTACTGAATGTCTGATCTTCCTCCATGACCGACAACTTTTGTAAGAAAATAACTGATGTATTTTAATGTGGAAAATGTTTGATGTATGGTAAATGTGTGATATGTGATGTAAAGGAGAAATGTGATGTAAAGGAGATATGTGATGTAAAGGAGATATGTGAAGTAAAGGAGATATGTGTTGTAAAGGAGAGATGTGATGTAAAGGGAAAACTATAATTTAAAAAAAAAAAAAAAAAAAAAAGCCCGATCTCGTCTGATCTCGGAAGCTAAGCAGAGTCGGGCCTGGTTAGTACTTGGATGGGAGACCGCCTGGGAATACCAGGTGCTGTAAGCTTTATGTTTTTTCTGAAACAATATAGAGTTTCTGAATGCATTACACTTTCCATTACATTTTGACTCCTTTTGATGTTACATTAGCCAGACAATAGTGCATATTTGACCATATTATAGGCCAAAGAATCCTCAATCTTGAACACTTCATACACACTCATTGACTCCTATTGAGGTTTCATCAGTCTTACAGTAGTCCATATTTGACCTATTGAACATATTTCTGACCAAAGAGTCTTCAAACTTTAACTTTCCATACATACATTTTGACTCCTTTTGATGTTACATTAGCCAGACAATAGTGCATATTTGACCTACTGTATAACCCAAAGAGTGTTCAATATTGAATGCTTCATACATGCTCATTGACTCCTACTAATGTCTCATCAACCATACAGTAGTCCATATTTGATATTTTGAACTCCTATTGATTTCATACATACTCACTGAATCCTATTGATGTTTTATCAACCATAAAGTAACCCATATTTGACATATTATAGGCCAAAGAGTCCTCAATCTTGACAATTTCGTATTGACTCCTATTGATGTTTCATCAACAATATAGCCCATATTTGACCTACTAAAATGATTTCTGGCCAAAACGTCTTCAAATTTTAACTCTTCATACATACTCATTGACTCCTACTGATCTTTCATCAACCATAAAGTAACCCATATTTGACCTACTGAACATATTTCAGGCCAACAAGTCCTCAATCTTAAAAATTTCATATACATACTCATTGACTCCTTATGATGTTTCAACAGCCATGCAGTAGTCCATTTTTGACCTATTGAACATATTTCAAGCCAAAGCGTCCTCGATCTTGAAAATTTAATATACATACTCATTGACTCCATTTGAGGTTTCATCAGCGATACAGTAGTCCATATTTGACCTATTGAATATATTTCTGATATATTTTTGGCCAAAGCTGCGAAAGTGAGCAGCAACGATGCTGATGCAGGAGCGGGCCAATAATGAGTCGCCATTCGGATGTAGGACCTAGAAATGCTGGATGTAAACAATGTATGAGAATAACACAGAAGAGACGATATTGTTGAATAAAGTCATGGGTAACTTTGTATTTTTTCATAAATTACTAATGATGCTACATCAACCATAGAATAGTTCAAAACTAACCAGTTGAACCAATTTTAGGCCAAAGATTCCTCAATCTTCTTACAGTAGACCATATTTGACCTATTGAACATATTTGAACATATTAAGAGTTTTCAAACTTTTCCATACATACATTTTGACTCCTTTTGATGTTACATTTGCCAGACAGCAGGGATGGGCAGTATTTATGATGTATTTCAAATACAAAATAGTATTTTGTAATTTGTATTTAATAGGGTTGATGAAAATGGCTTTGTAATTTGTTTCAAAATACTTTAGTGTTTTGTTTTTTTCTAGTTTTAAAATACTGTAAAATGCTTTGTAAGAAGTCTACATGATGACATCATAAAAATGCAGCTTCTGATTGGTGCCTACTCAGTGGTTTGCCCAGACTTGTTGAGTTCAGAACAGATGTTAAGTTTTGGTGTTCATTTTAGTAGCCTAAGCTAAAATAGTTTACAAATTTACATAATGTTCTTGAAAACTATTATACCAAGCAGCAGCCCCCTATATTTATGATTAAAAATCAATTGATTAATTAGTGCTATGAATACAGGTGCCATCAGTTGTCTTCTTATGAATGAGTCAGTATTGCTGATGCAAAGTAGGCCCTTCGTTACCTTGCTCCAAGTGGCTAAATTAGGATACAATTATGAGTCATTTGCAAACTGTTAAACATTAAACTGTTTGTTAATTTAAAACTAACCTTCATCTAGGAGATCACATGTGAATATTTGATCTGTTAAAGCCACAATATGTAAATTTTCGCTGCTAGAGGTCGCTTATTTATTCGCTTATCCTTGATTTTGTGGAATCATGGGATGTGTTGTTTTCAGATCTACAGCCAGTGGAAAAGAATCGGGACGGGACTCTGGCAAAGTCAGAATAATAATAATCTCATGGATGAGATTATTAAAATTACTGTAATATGAAGCAGAGCAGGGAGATATGGACTACTGTATGGACTACTGTATGGCTAATGAAACATCAAATTAATTCAGTGACAACATGTTCAAGATTGAGGAATCTTTGGCCTGAAATTTGTTCAACTGGTTAGTTTTTAACTATTCTATGGTTGATGTAGATGACCCATGATGACTCTTTAGTCAGAAATATGTTCAATGGGTCAAATATGGACTACTGTAATGTTGATGAAACATCAGTAGGAGTCAATGAGTCGATGACATATTCAAGATTGAGGACTCTGAATGGCTTATGAAACATCAAAAGGAGTTGATGAGTATGTATATGAAAATTTCAAGATCGAGGACTCTTTGGCCTGAAATATGTTCAATAGGTCAAATATAGACTACTGAATGGCTTATGAAACATCAAAAGGAGTCGATGAGTATGTATATGAAATTTTCAAGATCGAGGACTCTTTGGCCTGAAATGTGTTCAATAGGTCAAATATGGCCTACTGTATGGTTGATGACACATCAAATTGCATCAGAAAGTATATACAAAATGTTCAAGATCGAGGAATCTTTGGCATGAAATATGTTCAATAGGTCAAATATGGACTATTGTCTGGCTAATGTAACATAAGAAGGAGTCAAATTGTATGAATGGAAAGTTAAAGTTCGAAAACTCTTTGGTCAGAAATATGTTCAATAGGTCAAATATGGACTACTGTAAGGTTGATAAAACATCAATAGGAGTCAATGAGTGTGTATGAAATATTCAAGATTGAGGACTCTTTGGCCTATAATAAGTATACTAGTTCAAATATAAGGCTACTGTCTGGATAATATAATTGTATGTTCTTGAAAACTATTATACCAAGCAGCAGCCCCCTATATTTGAAACTGTATGTATGGAAAGTTAAAATTCGAAGACTCATCGGTCAGAAATATGTTCAATCGTTCAAATATGGACTACTGTACTGATGAGTAGGAGTCAAAGAGTATGTATGAAGCATTCAAGATTGAACACTCTTTGGGCAATGATATGTTCAGTAGGTCAAATATGGACTACTGTCTGGCAAATGTAACATCAAAAGGAGTCAAAATGTATGTATGGAAAGTTAAAGTTCGAAGACTCTTTGGTCAGAAATATGTTCAATAGGTCAAATATGGACTACTGTAATGTTGATGAAACATCAGTAGGAGTCAATGAGTCGATGACATATTCAAGATTGAGGACTCTTTGGCCCATAATATTTTCAAGATCAGTCGGATCCCACAGATGGAGCATTCAAGGTTGAACACTCTTTGGGCTATAAAATGTTCAACAGGTCAAATATGGACTACTGTAAGGTTGATGAAACATCAATAGGAGTCAATGAGTGTGTATGACATATTCAAGATTGAGGACTCTTTGGCCCATAATATTTTCAGTAGGTCAAATATGGCCTACTGTATGGTTGATGACACATCAAATTGCGTCAGAAAGTATATACAAAATGTTCAAGATCGAGGACTCTTTGGCCTGAAATATGTTCAATAGGTCAAATATTGACTCCTTTTGATTTTACATATAAAGTCATTGTATGGCTATATATGACTTTATATGTAAAATCAAAAGGAGTCAAAATGTCTGTATGAGAAGTTAAAGTTCGAAGGCTCTTTGGTCAGAAAAATGTTCAGTAGGTCAAATATGGACTACTGTCTAAGGTACTAAAGACATTGTTAAAACAGTCGACGTGACTGCAGTGATTTAACCTTAATTTTATGAAGCGACGAGAATACTTTTTGTGCGCAAATAACAAAACAAAAATAACAACTTCATTCAACAAATAAACAAAACTTTATTTTCTGGCTTCCGTTATTAGCCTACGTCTGAATGCCGGCTCAGTATTGGCCAAAGCTGCGAAAGTGAGCAGCAACGATGCTGATGCAGGAGCGGGCCAATAATGAGTCGCCATTCGGATGTAGGACCTAGAAATGCTGGATGTAAACAATGTATGAGAATAACACAGAAGAGACGATATTGTTGAATAAAGTCATTATTTTTGTTTTGTTTTGCGCACAAAAAGTATCCTCGTCGCTTCATAAAATTGAGGTTGAACCAGTTACATTAGGATTTTGTAATGTCTAAATATATACCTGAATGCATAAAAAAGCTATTTAACTTCAAATGGGAGTTTTGTTCCCAGAGGTAATTTGCTCCATAGAGCCTTAAGGCCATCTAGTGGCAATTGTCATGACATGCCGTGTTATATATTTTTTCCCACAACAGGTCGGCAGAGACACCCATGTGTATTACGATTTTTTTTAACTGACCTTTGCATGCACCGCAGTTATTTTCTATTGAAGTTGAAGAATGTGCAGAATGTTCTTATTTTTATTGTAAATAAAATAATAAATAACATAAAATTCCGAAAAAAATTGCAATAAAAAAAATTCAGAATTAAATAATAAAAGCTTTCTGGAGAAAAAAAATTAAGAAGTGGTAATTTTAATTCTTCGGGTCATTTTGACCTGCGTGGGAAGGATTTGTAAGCACACTCGATGAGAGTGTGTAGGTTTTAATTGCTGCTGTATTAAACACATTGCATTATCGCCGTGCACAGTAATGACAACAACATTTGATCACAAGAAATATCCTCACTAAGCGCATTGTCTTGAAATAGCTTCTCTGGGGTGCGTTACCCAAAAGCATTGTCAGCCAACTATGGTCGTAAGTCTTATTGAACTCTGTTGGTAAAGACGGAACTTGCTTTGGAAAACGCATCCCTGAATGTGTGCTCCTACTCTGAATACTCGTGTCAAAAAATCAACTAAAAAAATCAGCTACAATGCAGAACACACACAGAAATTAAGAGGTGACATCATAAACACATCCACAATGCAAACAACACACTGTTTTACTGACTAATGTGGTATAATTATATTATATATAGCACGTTAAATGCTAAAAAATAATAAACTTTGTCAAAGAGTCTTTTTTATTATTATTGTAATTAATGGCTAAACATAAATCTAAACAAAGAACATGTGTTCACATGTCATAGATGTATATCTATGAGTAAATGACAAATGGGCCATTGAGTAATGCTCTGCCGCCATCTAGTGGCTGCAGTTAAAATGTAATGTTATTGTGGTTTTTTTTCCCAGTAGATGGCAGCAATCTTCTAAATAAACAATGGCACATTTTCCATGTTATTCCTGGAGTGAAAGTGAAAGTGAAATTCTTTAAAGTGAATTATATATTACAAAATTGAGGCAAATAAAAAAAACTACCGTTATAAAAAAGTGAGTGAATCATATTTTACTGTCTGGGAAGACCCTGGACATCAGTTCTACAGTACATGTTCTTTAACACTTAAGAAATGTTTTATTGCACCAGAAATAAGCACTAACTTCTATTTTAAGAAACATTATCAGTAAGTTCAAGCACCACTCATGTTGTTGCACACAATAATTTCTCACTGTGATGAAACTCATGTTGAAATAGTTGAACTGATGTTCAGGGTAACACAGAATAACTGAATAACATTCACTCGCTTTTTTAAGAGTTTTCTTTTTATTTGCCTCAATTTGTCATATATAATTCACTTTAAAGAAAAACTGCATTTCACACGTTCACTCCTGGTGATAACATGGATAACATGCCATTGTTTATTATTTGGAAGATTGCTGCCAAAACAAACAATTAAAATAAAATAACATTAAATTTCAACTGAAGCCACTAGATGGCGGCAGAGCATTACTCATTATTCGTTGAAATAATGAAAACAAAATTCTCACTGATGAAATTAATAAGACTAGTTAAAGAGTGTCTTATTAATTGTGAGAACACAGTGAGAAATTTGTTTTCATTATTTCAGAATCACTTAAATAGTTATAATTACTTAAATGCTGCAGTGTAGCATTGTGGTTGTGTACAGTGATGACAACTTAAAAATTACTATCGCAAAAAAAAAAAACATTAAATGGTAGCTCAAATTCATTGTATTGCAGATAATCACTGTAATGGAATGCTTAGTCGACATCGACTATGTAGACAGCCAGACAGTGGTCCATATTTGATCTGGCCAAAGAGCCCACAGATGCTAATTTGCAAGATAGACAACTGCTAATGTTAGATAATGATAATGATAATGTTTCTTGCAATAGAAGTTGCTTGTTTTCGATGCAATAAGACATTCTTGTGTTACACTACTTCTATGCATGTAGAAAGAAAGCATATCTTGTGTTTACAGGCGCTGAAACAAAGATCTAACATAAATTAGATCACATCACAACACACCACAGATCTAACTTAATCCGTTTTGCATTGAAGAATAAGCTATGCACAAACCGTGCGTTGCTGTCGCATTGCAATGAATATAAAAGAACATAGAAGAGAAACTGAAGTGAAAAACACAATCTAGGCTTTGCATTACACATAACACATAACACACAAAAGATGCAACTCATTCCGTTAAGAACTAAAATTATAAATTATAAATCCAACTAAATTATTCAGATGTGTATTTTTTAAGAGTAATAAAATTCGAAGTCATTTTGCATCGCAATGAAAAAACTTCTTCCGTTGTATATCGTATGAGCTTGTAACGTATGAGCTTTTTGCATAGACGATCTAACAACTAATTTGGTTGTGCAATGAAGAGATAAAATATGAGCTGTTTTATTGCATTGCACACAGAACATTTGCATGTGCTATGCACCTGTTGCGTTGCAGTGCATACAAGAACTAACTCATTCCGTTGTGTATTGAAGAGTTAACATATGTGCTGTTGAAGAGATAATATAGAATTGCATAGAAGATCTAACTTGTTCCTCTGTGCGCTGAAGACAAGACATAAACAAGACAATACAAAACATTTGAGCTTTGCTTACAACTAACTTATTCATGTGTGTATTGAAGAGAAAATATGAGGCTCTGCATTACACATAACACATATGTGTAATGCACATAACACATGATGTGCAACTCATTCTGTTAAGGTAACAATGTGCATTGCACATACGATCCAGCGTTGTGATTAACATAAGCTATGCACTTGTTTCGTTGCATTGTATACAAGAACTAACTCATTGACAACACATAACATATGAGCTCTCGCAGTGATTAGCACACAACAACTTATTCATTTGTGTTTTGAAGAGATAACAACATGCAACAACTTGCATTGCATACAAGAACTAACGCATTGCTTTGCATACAACTAACTTATACATGTGTGTATTGAAGAGATAACATAACGAGCAAAGAAGATGCATTGCATTGCATACAAGAACCTACTCATTCCGTTAAGATAACATATGTGCATTGCACATACGGATCCAACGTTGTGATTAACATAAGCTATGCACTTGTTTTGTTGCATGAACTAACTCATTCAGGTGTGCGTTGAAGAATAACACATCTGATATGGGTTGTTTGCATAAAACAACTAACTTTCGTTGTATATCGAAGATATGATATGACATGAGTACTCTGCATTACAATGTATAGAAAATGTAACTCATTTAACCAAACATGCAATGAAGAGATTATATATGTGCTTTTGCGGTGCATAGCGCACCGGACATATCATTTTGCAATGAAGAATAACATATAAGGCACGTTTTGCGTTGCAGTGCATACAATAACTAACTGACTCCTCTGTTATGACTCCACATAACATATGTGCTATCGCATTGATTAGCACACAATAACTAACTTATTCATTTGTGTATTGAAGAGATAACAACATGAGCATGGAATGTATTGCAATGCATATAAGAACTAACTCATTCCATTGCATGCATTGTATACAAGCACTAAGTCATTCCGCTATGGATTGAAGAGTTAACATAAGTGCTGTTAACATATAGAATTGCATAGAAGATCTAACTTTTTCCTCTATTCACTGGTGACATAACAAGACAATACATAACATGCTTTGCATACAATTAACTTGAAGAGATAACATAACATGAGCCTTTGCATTACAATGCATACAAGAACTAAATCATTCCGTTAAGATAACATATGTGCATTTGCATTGCACATACGATCCAACGTTGTGATGTGAAAAGCTATGCACTTGTTTCGTTGCATCGTTGCATATTTCGAAGAACTCACTCCGTTTGTGCATTGAAATGACAACACAGCCTAACATATGTGCTATCGCATTGCACAACAACTAACTTCATTATTGTACTGAAGAGATTGAAACATTTTACATTACAGTGCATAGAAGATGCATTATAATGCAATGCATACAAGAAGTAACTCATTGCACAGAACCTGTTGTTGTGCTGCTGTTGCGTTGCATTGAATACAAGAACTAACTTGTGCATTGAAGAGTATATGTGCTGTTGAAGAGATAACAAGTAGAATTACATAAAGTTCTGACTTATTCCTCTGTGCATTGAAAGGAAAAAACATGACATATTCTTGGCGTACAACTAACTTTTTCATTCGCTATGAACTTGTTGCGTTACAGTGCATTCAAAAACTAACAATGTGCATTGAAAAGTTAACGTGTGCTGTAGAATATACAACACGTATGTCTCGTTGACAGTTTGGTTGTGCAATGAAATAAATATAAAATATGTGCTGTTGCAGTGCATTGCACAAAGAACTTATCGTTATGCATGAAGAATAACATATAAAGCTATGCATTTATTGCTTTGCAGTGCATACAAGAACTAACTCATTCCGTTGTGCATTAAAGAGTTAACCATATGTGCTCTTGAAGAATTGCAAAGAAGATCTAACTGATTCCTCTGAGCACTGAAAATACTTTTTTATCTCATTAAAAGAGAATCGGTGGGTCATCATCAGGTAGTTTTATCTACTTTAACATAGTAGATAAGGCTCATGGCTACTGTAATATTTAGTCTACTGTTCGATTTGACACACCAAATAGATGGAAAAACGGCATTTCTCAGAAAAGAAACCGTAGCACAATGGTTATAGCCTACAGAATATAAAGCAATAAACACAAGGATAAAATCTCCTGGTTAAATGTTGAGTAATGTAGTGCCTAAAGTTTAAAAATGAATAACAAATTAGAAAAAACAATGCTTCCGAGTGGCAGAAAGAAAACGTGGTGCAGACACGAAAGATGCTTCCTATTGAAATACATTAGATCGAAAGTCGTGCTGAGTGACACGAAAAAAAAGGGAAATTCGTGTATACGAACACGAACCAATAGATTAAATTTCGTGACTATGTCACGAACTGCCGTGAGACTGGGTTGAATATGGACTGCTAATACTCACTGCACAACGATAGATCCTGTGAGCAATGCACTGCAAACAGGACGTTTTTTTTCCATTGCTCAACCAAAACAGCATATATATCGTGTTGTCTTTTCAGTGCAAAGTGGAATAAGTTAGATATTTATGCAATTCTGTGTGTGATACCTTCAATAGCACATACTATTCCAATGCACAAGAGAATGAGTTGGTTCTTGTATGCACTGCAACGCAACAAGTGCATAGCTTACATGTTATTCTTCATTGCACAACGATAGGTCCTGTGTGCAAATGCAATGTAACAGCACATATGCTATCTTAACGGAATGAGTTAGTTCTTGTATAAATTGCATTATAATGCATATTCTGTGATAAAAAGATAATTCTGTATGATGAAAAGATAACATGTAAAATATGAGCTTAATGGCTTTATGCATTACAACTAACTCATTTGGTTGAGCAATGAAGAAACACCTTCTTCATGCAGTGCATTGCTCACAGGATTTATCGTTGTGCAGTGAAGAATAAGAACTATGTAAATGGTTAACGTAATAAGTCAGTTCTTGTATGCATTTCATTCTAATGCATATTCTGTGCATTGTAATGCAAGTAATCATATCTCTGCAATACACAAATGTATTGATTTGTTAGTTGTATGCAAAGCAATGCGAGAGGACATATGTTTACGGGTTGTCTTTTCAGTGCACAGAGCATAGCTTATATGTCATTCTAAGTTGCACAACGTTAGGTCCTGTGTTATGTCAATGCACTACAATAGCACGTTATCTCTTGTTTATTTCATTATTGGACAATTAATGAGTTAGATCTTCTGTGCAACTCAATGAACAATCTCTTCAGCAGCACATATGTTAACTCTTTAGTGCACAGCGGAATGAGTTAGTACTTGCTTATGGTATTCTTCAATTGCTCAACGTTGGAATGCAAATGCAATGCAACAGCAAATATGTTATCTTAACGGAATGAGTTAGTTCTTGTATGCATTGCATACTCTATGCATTGTAATGCAAAGCTCACGTTGTTATCTCTTCAATAAACAAATGTATAAGTTAGTTGTATGCAAAGCAACGCGACAGCATATATGTTATCGTGTTGTCTTTTCAGTGCAAAGTGGAATAAGTTAGATCATTATGCAATTCTATGTGTGATCCCTTCAATAGCACATACGATAACTCCAATGCACGAGAATGAGTTGGTTATGCATTACAATGCATACAAGAACTAACTCATTTTGTTGAGCAATTGAAGAAACAACTTCTTCATGCAGTGCATTGCTCACAGGATTTATCGTTGTGCAGTGAAGAATAACAACTATTTACAACAGTACATGGTTAACGTAATAAGTCAATTCTTGTATCCATTTCATTCTAATGCATATTCCGTACTTTGTTATGCAAATAATCATATTAAGTTATCTCTGCAATAGATTAGTTGCAATCCGAGAGGACATATGTTTGCAACGTTGGAACGTATGTGCAAATGCAATGCAACAGTACATATTTTACCTTAACGGAATAAATTAATTATTGAATGCATTGCATTTTAATGCATATTCTTTGCATTGTAATGCAAAGGGTCATACTATGTTCTTCAATTGCACAACGTTGCAATGCAACCGCACATATGTTATCTTAACGGAATTAGTTAGTTCTTGTATGCATTGCATTATAATGCATATTCTGTGCATTGTAATGCAAATAATCATAATGCACAGCGGAATGAGTTAGTACTTGCAACGAAACAAGTGCATAGCTTATATTATTCTTCAATTGCACAACGTTGGAACCTAACGTTTGAACCTATGTGCAAATGCAATTTTTTTCTTGTATGCAGTTGCATTATAATGCATATTCTGTGCATTGTAATGCAAGTAATCATATCTCTGCAATACACAAATGTAAAATTGCAATACAAAGCTCACGTTGTTATCTCTTCAATAAAACAAATGTATAAGTTAGTTGTATGCAAAGCAACGCAAAGCATATGTGTTATTGTATTGTCTTTTCAGTGCACAGCGTTTGAGGTAGTTCTTGAATGCACTGTAACGCAACAAGTGCATAACATATTATTCTTCAATTGCACAACGCTGGACAATGCACATATGTTATCTTAACGGAATTGGTTACTTGAATGCATTGCATTATAATGCATTTTCAATGAAAAAGGCTCATGTTACGTTATCTCTTTAATACACAAATGAAAAAATGTTAGTTGTTGGGTGCCAAGCAATTCAATCAATATTCAATGTCATGTTTTGTCGTTTCAATGCACAGAGGAATAAGTTAGAACTTTATGCAATACTTGTTATCTCTTCAACAGCACATATGTATACTCTTCAATGCACAACGGAATGAGTTAGTTCTTATATGCAATGCAACGCAACAAGTGCATATGTTATTCTTCCTTGCAAAACGATAGGTTTTTCTTCAGTTGCTCAACGTTGGAGCATAGGTGCAATGAAATGCAATAGCACATATGTTATCTTAACGGAATTAATTAGTTTTTGTATGCACTGCACTGCATACATACGTTGAGCAACTGAAGAATAACATAATCTATGCACTTTCGTTTCGTTGCTTTGTATACATGAACTAACTCATTCCGTTGTCAAAACTCAAAGGCGCATGTTATATCTCCGTCTCTTCTACACAAATGTACAAGTTAGTTGTATGCAAAGCTATAGCACATATGTTATATATTGTCTTTTCAGTGCACAGTGCACCCTTCATCAACACATATGTTTAACTGTTCAATGCGCATCGGAATTAGCACTTGCATGCATTGAAAAGCAACAAGTGCATAGCTTATGTTTGATTTTTCAATTGCACAACGTGTAATCTTCTGTGTGTAGTGCAACAGCACATATTTTATCTCTTCATTGCACACAAATTAGTTTTCTATGCATTATAATGCTAAAAGCTCATATGTTACAAATTACATCTTCCATATACAACGGAAGAAGTTAAAAGTTAATTGCAACGCATATGCAATAAAACAGAGAATGTCTCTTGTATCGTTCTTTAATGCAAAAGCCAATACAAGTCAGGTTATGTAGGTAATGCAATGCTAAAACATAAATGATAGCTCTTAAATGAACAACAACCTTAGTTCTTGCATGCAGTGAAATGAAAAAATGTATAATATCATGGAAATGGAAAATGGTCATTAATGGAAAATCGAATGCTTTGTACGCAATGCAATCGAAATCAAATGTGTTACGAGTTAGTTTATGAATGCACTGCCACGCAACAAGTGCATAACGTATATTCAATTGCACATATGCGCTTTTGCAGGGCATTGCGTACAAGTACTAAGTTACTCAGTTGTGCATTTAAGAATAACACGAAAAATGCGGTGTTTCATTGCATTCCATAAAACAACTAACTTAATCCGTTGTATTTTGAACATCCGTTCATTGACTCCTTCTGATACATCAGCCATACAGTAGTCCACAATTGATTAACATTAAAAAAAATTTGGCCTAAGAGTCCTCACACATGAACTTTCTTTATATACTCATTGACTCCTCCTGATGTTACATCAGCCATTCAGTAGTCCACATTTGACCTTCTGAACACTTTTCTGGTCCAAAAGTACTTGTTCATGACCTTTCAAAACACTTTCATTGACTCTTTCTGATGTTACATCCAGCCATAGATAAGTCTTCATTTGACCTACTGATCATATTTTTGGCCAAAGAGCCCTTGATCATGAACTTTCTTTATATACTCATTGACTCCTCCTGATGTTACATCAGCCATACAGTAGTCCATAATTGATTAACATAAAAAAAAAATTTGGCCTAAGAGTCCTGACACATGAACTTTCTTTATATACTCATTGACTCCTCCTGATGTTACATCCAGCCATTGATAAGTCTTCATTTGACCTACTGATCATATTTCTGGCCAAAGAGCCCTCGATCATGAACTTTCTGTACATACTCATTGATTTCTTCTAAGGTTACATCAGCCGTCAGCCATAGATAAGTCTTCATTTGACCTACTGACCTTATTTCTGCCAAAAGAGCCCTCGATCGTGAACTTTCTGTACATACTCATTGACTCCTTCTGATGTTATATCAGCCATTCAGAAGATCAATATTTGACCTAATGGACATATTTGTGGCAAAAGAGTATTCGAGCTTAAACTTTTTTTTTATACTTAATGAATAATTCTGGTGTTACTTCAGCCATACAAAAGCCAAAATTAGACCGAATGAACATTTGTCTGCCAAATTAGTCCTTGATCATGAACTTTTATATTTCTGCCCATTGACTCCTAATGATACATCAGCCATATAGTAGTGCATATTTGACCTACTGGACATATATCTGGCCAAAGTGTATTCGAACTTGAACTTATTTTATGCGTATATAATGCCCACAAATTAGACCTACTGAAAATATTTCTGACAAATTAGTCCTTGATCATGAACTTTCTATTACACTCTCATTGACTCTGTCTGATGTTACATCAGCCATTCAGTAGTCCATATTTGACCTTTTAAACACTTTTCTGGTCCAAGAGTACTTGTTCATGACCTTTCAAAACACTTTCATTGACTCTTTCTGATGTTTCATCCAGCCATAGATAAGTCTTCATTTGACCTACTGATCATATTTCTGGCCAAAGAGCCCCTGATCATGAACTTTCTTTATATACTCATTGACTCCTCCTGATGTTACATCAGCCATACAGTAGGCCATAATTGATTAACATAAAAAAAGTTTTGGCCCAAGAGTCCTCAAACATGAACTTTCTTTATATACTCATTGACTCCTCCTGATGTTACATCAGCCATTCAGTAGTCCATATTTGACCTTCTGAACACTTTTCTGGTCCAAGAGTATTTGTTCGTGACCTTTCAAAACACTTTTATTGACTCTTTCTGATGTTACATCCAGCCATAGATAAGTCTTCAATTGACCTACTGATCATATTTCTGGCCAAAGAGCCCTTGATCATGATCTTTCTGTACATCCTCATTGATTTCTTCTAAGGTTACATCAGCCGTACAGAAGTCCAATTTTCAACTAATGGACACATTTCTGGCCTAAGAGTCGTTGATCTTGAACTTTCTATTTCTACCCATTGACTCCTTCTGATGATATGTCAGCCATACAGTAGTGCGTATTAGACCTAATGGACATATATCTAGCCAAAGTGTGCTCGAATTTGAACTTTTTTATACATACTCAATGCCCATTTTAGACCTACTGAAAATATTTCTGACAAATTAGTCCTTCATCATGAACTTTCTATAACACTCTCATTGACTCTTTCTGATGTTACATCCAGCCATAGATAAGTCTTCATTTGACCTACTGACCTTATTTCTGGCAAAAGAGACTTCTGTACATACTCATTGACTCCTTCTGATACATCAGCCATACAGTAGTCCATAATTGATTAACATAAAAAAAATTTGGCCTAAGAGTCCTCACACATGAACTTTCTTTATATACTCATTGACTCCTCCTGATGTTACATCAGCCATTCAGTAGTCCACATTTGACCTTCTGATCATATTTCTGGCCAAAGAGCCCTCGATCATGAACTTTCTGTACATACTCATTGATTTCTTCTAAGGTTACATCAGCTGTCAGCCGTAGATAAGTCTTCATTTGACCTACTGACCTTATTTCTGGCAAAAGAGCCCTCGATCATGAACTTTCTGTACATACTCATTGACTCCTTCTGATGTTATATCAGCCATTCAGAAGTTCAATATTTGACCTAATGGACATATTTGTGGCAAAAGAGTATTCGAGCTTAAACTTTGTTTTTATACTTAATGAATAATTCTGGTGTTACTTCAGCCATACAAATTCCTCATTGATTTCTTCTAAGGTTATATCAGCCGTACAGAAGTCCAATTTTGACCTAATGGACACATTTCTGGCCTAAGAGTCGTTGATCTTGAAATTTCTATTTCTACCCATTGACTCCTTCTGATGATATGTCAGCCATACAGTAGTGCGTATTAGACCGAATGGACATATATCTAGCCAAAGTGTGCTCGAATTTGAACTTTTTTATACATACTCAATGCCCATTTTAGACCTACTGAAAATATTTCTGACAAATTAGTCCTTCATCATGAACTTTCTATAACACTCTCATTGACTCTTTCTGATGTCACATCCAGCCATAGATAAGACCTACTGACGTTATTTCTGGCAAAATTGCCCTCGATCATGAACTTTCTGTACATACTCATTGATTTCTTCTAAGGTTACATCAGCCGTCAGCCATAGATAAGTCTTCATTTGACCTACTGACCTTATTTCTGGCAAAAGAGCCCTCGATCATGAACTTTCTGTACATACTCATTGACTCCTTCTGATGTTATATCAGCCATTCAGAAGTTCAATATTTGACCTAATGGACATATTTGTGGCAAAAGAGTATTCGAGCTTAAACTTTTTTTTTATACTTAATGAATAATTCTGGTGTTACTTCAGCCATACAAAAGCCAAAATTAGACCGAATGAACATTTGTCTGCCAAATTAGTCCTTGATCATGAACTTTCTATTTCTGCCCATTGACTCCTAATGATACATCAGCCATATAGTAGTGCATATTTGACCTAATGGACATATATCTGGCCAAAGTGTATTCGAACTTGAACTTATTTTATGCGTACATAATGCCCAAAAATTAGACCTACTGAAAATATTTCTGACAAATTAGTCCTTGATCATGAACTTTCCATTACACTCTCATTGACTCTGTCTGATGTTACATCAGCCATTCAGTAGTCCATATTTGACCTTTTGAACACTTTTCTGGTCCAAGAGTACTTGTTCATGACCTTTCAAAACACTTTCATTGACTCTTTCTGATGTTACATCCAGCCATAGATAAGTCTTCATTTGACCTACTGATCATATTTCTGGCCAAAGAGCCCTCGATCATGAACTTTCTGTACATACTCATTGATTTCTTCTAAGGTTACATCAGCCGTCAGCCATAGATAAGTCTTCATTTGACCTACTGACCTTATTTCTGCCAAAAGAGCCCTCGATCATGAACTTTCTGTACATACTCATTGACTCCTTCTGATGTTATATCAGCCATTCAGAAGATCAATATTTGACCTAATGGACATATTTGTGGCAAAAGAGTATTCAAGCTTAAACTTTTTTTTTATACTTAATGAATAATTCTGGTGTTACTTCAGCCATACAAAAGCCAAAATTAGACCGAATGAACATTTGTCTGCCAAATTAGTCCTTGATCATGAACTTTCTATTTCTGCCCATTGACTCCTAATGATACATCAGCCATATAGTAGTGCATATTTGACCTAATGGACATATATCTGGCCAAAGTGTATTCGAACTTGAACTTATTTTATGCGTACATAATGCCCAAAAATTAGACCTACTGAAAATATTTCTGACAAATTAGTCCTTGATCATGAACTTTCCATTACACTCTCATTGACTCTGTCTGATGTTACATCAGCCATTCAGTAGTCCATATTTGACCTTTTGAACACTTTTCTGGTCCAAGAGTACTTGTTCATGACCTTTCAAAACACTTTCATTGACTCTTTCTGATGTTACATCCAGCCATAGATAAGTCTTCATTTGACCTACTGATCATATTTCTGGCCAAAGAGCCCTCGATCATGAACTTTCTGTACATACTCATTGATTTCTTCTAAGGTTACATCAGCCGTCAGCCATAGATAAGTCTTCATTTGACCTACTGACCTTATTTCTGCCAAAAGAGCCCTCGATCATGAACTTTCTGTACATACTCATTGACTCCTTCTGATGTTATATCAGCCATTCAGAAGTTCAATATTTGACCTAATGGACATATTTGTGGCAAAAGAGTATTCGAGCTTAAACTTTGTTTTTATACTTAATGAATAATTCTGGTGTTACTTCAGCCATACAAATTCCTCATTGATTTCTTCTAAGGTTATATCAGCCGTACAGAAGTCCAATTTTGACCTAATGGACACATTTCTGGCCTAAGAGTCGTTGATCTTGAACTTTCTATTTCTACCCATTGACTCCTTCTGATGATATGTCAGCCATACAGTAGTGCGTATTAGACCTAATGGACATATATCTAGCCAAAGTGTGCTCGAATTTGAACTTTTTTATACATACTCAATGCCCATTTTAGACCTACTGAAAATATTTCTGACAAATTAGTCCTTCATCATGAACTTTCTATAACACTCTCATTGACTCTTTCGGATGTTACATCCAGCCATAGATAAGTCTTCATTTGACCTACTGACCTTATTTCTGGCAAAAGAGACTTCTGTACATACTCATTGACTCCTTCTGATGTTATATCAGCCATTCAGAAGTTCAATATTTGACCTAATGGACATATTTGTGGCAAAAGAGTATTCGAGCTTAAACTTTTTTTTTATACTTAATGAATAATTCTGGTGTTACTTCAGCCATAAAAAAGCCAAAATTAGACCGAATGAACATTTGTCTGCCAAATTAGTCCTCGATCATGAACTTTCTATTTCTGCCCATTGACTCCTAATGATACATCAGCCATATAGTAGTGAATATTTGACCTAATGGACATATATCTGGCCAAAGTGTATTCGAACTTGAACTTATTTTATGCGTACATAATGCCCAAAAATTAGACCTACTGAAAATATTTCTGACAAATTAGTCCTTCATCATGAACTTTCTATAACACTCTCATTGACTCTTTCTGATGTTACATCCAGCCATAGATAAGTCTTCATTTGACCTACTGACCTTATTTCTGGCAAAAGAAACTTCTGTACATACTCATTGACTCCTTCTGATACATCAGCCATACAGTAGTCCATAATTGATTAACATAAAAAAAAATTTTTGCCTAAGAGCCCTCGATCATGAACTTTCTGTACGTACTCATTGACTCCTCCTGATGTTACATCAGCCATTCAGTAGTCCACATTTGACCTTCTGATCATATTTCTGGCCAAAGAGCCCTCGATCATGAACTTTCTGTACATACTCATTGATTTCTTCTAAGGTTACATCAGCCGTCAGCCGTAGATAAGTCTTCATTTGACCTACTGACCTTATTTCTGGCAAAAGAGCCCTCGATCATGAACTTTCTGTACATACTCATTGACTCCTTCTGATGTTATATCAGCCATTCAGAAGTTCAATATTTGACCTAATGGACATATTTGTTGCAAAAGAGTATTCGAGCTTAAACTTATTTTTTATACTTAATGAATAATTCTGGTGTTACTTCAGCCATACAAAAGCCAAAATTAGACCGAATGAACATTTGTCTGCCAAATTAGTCCTTGATCATGAACTTTCTATTCTGCCCATTGACTCCTAATGATACATTAGCCATATAGTAGTGCATATTTGACCTAATGGACATATATCTGGCCAAAGTGTATTCGAACTTAAACTTAATTTATGCGTACATAATGCCTACAAATTAGACCTACTGAAAATATTTCTGACAAATTAGTCCTTGATCATGAACTTTCTATTACACTCTCATTGACTCTGTCGATGTTACATCAGCCATTCAGTAGTCCATATTTGACCTTTTAAACACTTTTCTGGTCCAAGAGTACTTGTTCATGACCTTTCAAAACACTTTCGACTCTTTCTGATGTTACATCCAGCCATAGATAAGTCTTCATTTGACCTACTGATCATATTTCTGGCCAAAGAGCCCTCGATCATGAACTTTCTGTACATACTCATTGATTTCTTCTAAGGTTACATCAGCCATACAGATATCTAATTTTGACCTAATGGACACATTTCTGGCCTAAGAGTCGTTGATCTTGAACTTTCTATTTCTACCCATTGACTCCTTCTGATGATATGTCAGCCATACAGTAGTGCCTATTAGACCTAATGGACATATATCTAGCCAAAGTGTGCTCGAATTTGAACTTTTTTATACATACTCAATGCCCATTTTAGACCTACTGAAAATATTTCTGACAAATTAGTCCTTCATCATGAACTTTCTATAACACTCTCATTGACTCTTTCTGATGTTACATCCAGCCATAGATAAGTCTTCATTTGACCTACTGACCTTATTTCTGGCAAAATTGCCCTCGATCATGAACTTTCTGTACATACTCATTGACTCCTTCTTATGTTATATCAGCCATTCAGCAGTTCCATATTTGACCTAATGGACATATTTGTGGCAAAAGAGTATTCGAGCTTAAACTTTTTTTTTATACTTAATGAATAATTCTGGTGTTACTTCAGCCATACAGAAGGCAAAATTAGACCGAATGAACATTTGTCTGCCAAATTAGTCCTTGATCATGAACCTTCTATTTCTGCCCATTGACTCCTAATGATACATCAGCCATACAGTAGTCCATAATTGATTAACATAAAAAAAAAATTTGGCCTAAGATGAAACATCAGAAGTAGTCAATGAATATGTATAGAATGTTCAAGTTTGAGGACCCTTTTGCCAGAAATATGTTCAGATATGGACTTCTGTATGGCTGATTTAACTTCAGAAGGAGCCTATAATTACTTGTTGTACATTCATATTTGAAGACTTATCTATTAACAATATGTTCAATAGGTCAAATATGGAATACTGTATGGTTGATGTATCGTGAGGAGACAATGAGTAGAAATAGAAAGTTCAAGATTGATGACACTTGGGCCAGAAATATGTCCATTAGTTCAAATATGGACTTCTGTATGGAGTATGTAAAAAAGTTCATGATCGAAGACTCTTGGGCAAGAAATATGTTCAGTAGGCCAAATATATATTAGACTAAATGGCTGACAAAATGTATAAAAAAGTTAAAGAGTATTCTTTGGCCAGACATGATATATGTCCATTAGGTCAACTATGGACTACTATATGGGTGACATATCATCAGAAGGAGTGATTGATTAGAAATAGAGAGTTCATGATTGATGGCTCTTGGGCCAGATATATGTCTATTAGGTCAAATATGGATTTCTGTATGGCTGATGTAACATCAGAAGGAACAACATACCTTCCCCGACAGCAACATAGTGTCGGCCCAGATCTGGTCCACTTGTAATCCACGTGTAAATCTGGGCCACACTATGTTGCTGTCTGGGTTATGTTATAGAAAGTTCATGATCTTTTGCCAGAAATAAGGTCAGTAGGTCAAATGAAGACTTATCTATGGCTGGATGTAACATCAGATGGAGTCAATGAGTATGTTATATTGTGATCGATGAACTATGGGATGACGTATCATCAGAAGGAGTCATTGAGTAGAAATAGAAAGTTCATGATTGATGACTCTTGGGCCTGAAATATGTTCAGTAGGTCAAATAAGGACCTCTATGGCTGATTTAACTTCAGAAGTTATCTTATGATTATGGACAGTTGATTTATATTTGAAGATTCATCGACTAACAATATGTTCAATAGATCAAAAATGAATTTCTGTATGGCTGACATATCATCAGAAGGAGTCAATGAGTATGTTATAGAAAGTTCATGATCGAGGACTAATTTTTCAAAAATGTTTTCATTAGGTCTAATTTGGACTTCTGTATTGCTGATGTAACATCGGATAGAGTCATTATGTATAAATAATTTCAAGACTGAGCACTCTTTGGCCATAAATATGTCAATTACATCAAACATGCACTATTGTATGGCTGATGTATCATCAAAAGGAATCAATGAACAGAAATAGAAAGTTCAACATCGACGACTCTTGGGCCAGATATATGTCCATTACATCTAATATGGACTTTTGATTGACTGATGTAACAGCATAAGGAATCAATGAGAATGTACAGAAAGTTCATAATGGAGGGCTCTTTTGCCAGAAATATAATCAGTAGGTCAAATCTGGTCTTCTCTTTGACTAATGTGACATCAGAAAGAGTCAATGAGTTTGATTTGAAAGTTCATGAACAAGTACTCTTGAACCAGAAATGTGTTCAGAAGGTATAAAAAAAAATATGGACTACTGTATGGCTGACATATTATCAGATGGACTGAATGAACAGAAATTGAAAGTTGGGCCAGATATATGTCCATTACATCAAATATGGACTTCTGAATGGCTGAAGTAATATCAGAAAGATACAATGAGAATGTAAAGAAAGTTCATGATGTAGAGCTCTTTTGCCAGTAATATGATCAGTAGGTCAAATAAAGACTTATCTATGGCTGATGTATCATCAGAAAGAGTCAATGAGTATGTATAGAAAGTTCATGATTGATGACTCTTGGGCCTGAAATATGTCAATTAGGTCAAATACACACTGCTTTATGGCTGATCTATCATCAGAAGCAGCCAATGATAAGAAGGGGACAAATATGGACTTTTCTCTGTCTGAAATTACATCAGAAGGTATCAATGAGAATGTACAGAAAATTCATGATCAATGGCTCTTTTGCCCGAAATCTCAATGAACAGAAATATCAATGAGTCAATGAACAGAAATATAAAGTTCAAGATCAATGACTCTTGGGCCAGATATGTGTCCTTTAGGTCAAATATGGTCTTCTGAATGGCTGTTGTAACATCAGAAGGAATCAATGAGAATGTACAGAAAGTCCATTTTGGAGGACTCTTTTGCCAGAAATATGATCAGTAGGTCAAATTTGGTCTTCTCTATGGCTGATGTAACATCAAAAATAGTCAATGAGTTTTTTGGAAAGTTCATGAATGAACCTGACTGTTTGGCCCGAAATATGATCAGTAGGTCAAATGTGGACTTCTCTATGGCTGATGTAAAGAAGTCAATGAGTATGTATAAAAAGTTCATGATCGAAGACTCTTGGGCCAGAAATATGTTCATTAGGTCAAATTTTGAATTCTGTATGGCTGACATATCATCAAGCGGATTGAATAAGTGTAAAAAAGATCAAGACTGAGTATACTTTGGCTAGAAATATGTCCATTAAGTCAAATATGGCTCATGTATCATCAGAAGGTGTCAATGAGTATGTATAGAATGTTCAAAATGGAGGACTCTTGGGCCAGAATAACCTTTAAGTTTGTCAAATATGAACTTCTGTATGGCTGATTTAACATCAGAAGGGGCCTAAGACTATGTGTAGTACATTCATATATTTGAAGACTCATTGACTAACATAGGTTCAATAGGTCAAATGTGGACTTCGGTATGGAGTCATTGGAGGTCAATGTATAAAACGTTCATGATTTAGGACTCTTGGGCCAAAAATTTTAATGGGTCAAGTATTGACTACTGTACGGTCACATATCAGATGACAGAGTCAATAAGTATGTAAAAAAAAGTTCAAGATTGAGTATTCTTTGGCAAGAATATGTCCATAAGGTCTAATATGGACTACTGTATGGCTGATGTATATCATCAAAAGGAATCAATGAGAAGAAATAGAAAGATCAAGATTGATGACTCTCGGGCCAGATATATATCCACTAGGTCAAATCTGGACTTCTGTATGGCCGATATAACATTAGAAGGAATCATTAAGTAATGTAAAAAAAAAAGGTCATGATCAAGCACTCTTTGGCCAGAAATGTCTCCATTAGGTCAAATATGCACTATTGTATGGCTGGCGTTTCATCAGAAGGAGTCAATAAGTAGAAATAGAAAGTTCATGACTTTTGGGCCGGAAATAGGTGAAATATGGACTAATGTCTGTCTGATGTAACATCAGATGAAGTCAGTGAGTATGTTATAGAAAGTTCATGATCGAGGACTAATTTATCAGTCAATTATGCATATGCAGTCAACAAAGGTCAAAATCGACAACTCTTGGGCCAGATTTATGTCCATTAGGTCAAATATGCACTTCTGAGTGGCTGATGTCAAATACGGACTACTTGTCTGTCTGATGTAACATCAGAAGGAATCAGAGAGAATGTACAGAAAGTTCATGATCAAGGGCTCTTTTGCCAGAAATATGTAGGTGAAATGTGGCTGATGTAACAACAGAAAGAGTCAATAAGTTTGTATCAAAAGTTCAAGAATGAGTACTCTTGAGCCAGAAATATATTCAGAATGTCGAAGGTGGACTACTCTCTGACTGATGTAACATCAGAAGTAGTCAGTGAATATGTATAGAATGTTCCTTTTGCCAGATGTTCAGTTGGTCAAATTCGGACTTCTGAATGGCTGACATATCACAAGGAGTCAATGAGTAGAAATAGAAAGTTCAAGTTTGACGACTCTTGAGAAATATATGTCCAGATATTTTGAATTCAGACTTGTATTCAGACTTTTGAATGGCTGATGTAACATGTTCATTGGAATATGTACATAAAGTTTGAGTTCTAAGACTGTTTTGCAAGCATTTTTGTCCATTAGGTCAAATATGGACTACTTTTTGGAAGGAGTCAATGACCTTAAGTTCATGATTGACTACTCTTTAAGTCAGAAATATGTTCAGTTGGATAAATCTGGACTACTGTCTTTCTCATGTAACATCAGATTGTATACAGAAAGACTAAAATTGACTACATTGTGACCAGAAATATGTGTTCAGTAGGTCACAAATGGACTTCTGTATGTCTGATGTAACATCAGCAAGATGCAATGAGTTTGTATTGAAACTGTATCATGATCTAGGAACCGTGGGCCAGAAATATGTACAGCAGGTCAAATATGGACTGCTAATACTCACTGCACAACGATAGATCCTGTGAGCAATGCACTGCAAATAGGACGTTTTTTTTCCATTGCTCAAAATGAGTTAGTTCTTCTAAATGCATTGTAATGCATAATTACGATGCATAATCGTTAGTTGTGTTATAAAATCCATTGAAACACCACATATTCCATGTGTTATTCTTAAATGCACAACCGAGTAACAATACATGTAGACAATACCATGCAAAAGCGCATTTGTGGAATTGAAA
Organism: Anabarilius grahami; assembly: GCA_003731715.1. NCBI lineage: Eukaryota > Metazoa > Chordata > Actinopteri > Cypriniformes > Xenocyprididae > Anabarilius > Anabarilius grahami. The sequence goes on from RJVU01042551.1 coordinate 5,113,941, forward strand.
GAATAACATTGAACTACTTGATTCCGCTGTGCATTGAAGAGTTAACGTGCTGCTGAAGAGATAACACGTAACATATTTGATTTCACATTGCATTGCTTACAAAACATTCCATTTTACATTTAAGAATGGCAAATATACTTTTGCATGCAAGAACTTAACGTTGTGCATTGAAGAGCTAACACATATGTTTTCGCATTGCATTGCATACATAACCTGACTTTTAATGACTTTTGCATTGAAGAACAACACATGTGACATTCTCTGTTTTGTTTTATTGTTCAAGAAAGAGCTTATTCCCTTTTGCATTGAAAAAAAATGACACGTCACATTTTTGCTGCATTACGTTTGTATTCACTGTCAGTAAACTTATTATTTTGGCATAGAAGAGATATGTGCTGTTGCAATTGCATACAAGAGCAATACACATGTTGCGTTGCAGTGCATTCAAGAACGAACTCATTCCGTTGTGCACTGAAGAGTTAACATATGTGCTGTTGAAGAAATAACACATAGAATTGCATAGAAGATCGAACTTAATCCTCTGTGCGCTGAAAAGACAATACATAACGTATGTGCATTGCTTTGCATACAACTCACTTATACATGTGTTTATTGAAGAGATAACATATCATGAGCCTTTACATTACACTGGATAGAATATTCTTTATGATGCAATGCATACAAGAACTAACTCATTCCGTTAAGATGACATTGCTGTTGCATTGCATTGCAAATCCGATGCAACGTTGTGGAATGAAGAGATAATATATTGGGGTTGCTGTGCAATTGCACAGTATATTTATTGTTGTGCAGTGAATAACATACTTGTTGCGTTGCAGTGCTTACAAGAACCACCTCATTCCATTGTGCATTGGAGTTATCGTATGTTCTGTTGAAGGGATATGCATGATTATATGCATTATAATGCAATGCATACAAGAACTAACTCATTCCGGTAAAATATGTGCTGTTGCATTGCATTTGCACAAACTTTCCAACGTTGTGCAAATAAAGAACATAATATGATCCTTTGCATTACAATGCAAAGAATATGCATTAAAATGCAGTGCATTCAATAACTAATTCATTCCGTTAAGGTAAAATATGTACATCTATGCACTTTCGTTTCGTTGCATTGTATACATGAACTAACTCATTAATTTGTCTATTGAAAAATAACACATGTAATATGGGTGTTTCATTGCATGCATAAAACAACTAACTTCCGTTGTATATCGACGTTATATTTTGCATTACAAAGCATTGAAGATCTAGCTCATTTTGCTGTGCAATGAAGAGATTAACATATGTGCTATTGCAAGAAATTGCATTGGACATACGATTCAGCCTAGTACAATTGAAGAATAACGTATACAAGAACTAGCTCATTCCACTGTGCATTGATGCAGCAGTACGTGTTGTTGTTATCTCTTCAATACACAAAAGTATTAGTTGTGTGCAAATCAACGCAATGCACAACGGAATGAGTTAGATCTTGTATACAATGCAACGCAACAAGTGCATAGCTCATGTTATCCTTCAATTGCACAACGTTGGAACGTATGTGCAAATGCAATGCAACATTACATACTTTAAAGTAACAGAATGAGTCAGTTCTTGTATGCATTGCATTACAATGCATTAATATGCATTAGAATGCTAAGGATCATATTATGTTCTTCAATTGCAATGCAATATGTTATCTTAACGGAATGAGTTAGTTCTTGTATGCATTGCATTATAATGCATATTCTATGATAACACAACTAACTTAATAGGTTGTATGTTGAAAAGATAACATGTAAAATATGAGATTAATTGCTTAATAATTCTATGTGTGATCCCTTCAATAGCACATACGATAACTCCAATGCACAAGAGAATGAGTTGGTTATGCATTACAATGCATACAAGAACTAACTCATTTTGTTGAGCAATTGAAGAAACAACTTCTTCATGCAGTGCATTGCTCACAGGATTTATCGTTGTGCAGTGAAGAATAACAGCTATTTACAACAGTACATGGTTAACGTAATAAGTCAATTCTTGTATCCATTTCATTCTAATGCATATTCCGTACTTTGTTATGCAAATAATCATATTAAGTTATCTCTGCAATAGATTAGTTGCAATCCGAGAGGACATATGTTTACGGGTTGTCTTTTCAGTACACAGAGCATAGTTTGTATGTTGTTCTTCGTTGCACAACGTTGGAACGTATGTGCAAATGCAATGCAACAATACATATTTTACCTTAACGGAATAAATTAGTTATTGAATGCATTGCATTTTAATGCATATTCTTTGCATTGTAATTATCATACTATGTTCTTCAATTGCACAACGTTGCAATGCAACCGCACATATGTTATCTTAACGGAATTAGTTAGTTCTTGTATGCATTGCATTATAATGCATATTCTGTGCATTGTAATGCAAATAATCATAATGCACAGCGGAATGAGTTAGTACTTGCAACGAAACAAGTGCATAGCTTATATTATTCTTCAATTGCACAACGTTGGAACCTAACGTTGGAACCTATATGCAAATGCAATTTTTTTCTTGTATGCAGTTACATTATAATGCATATTCTGTGATATGATCCTTAGCATTCTAATGCAATCATATCTCTGCAATACACAAATGTAAAATTGCAATACAAAGCTCACGTTGTTATCTCTTCAATAAAACAAATGTATAAGTTAGTTGTATGCAAAGCAACGCGACAGCATATGTGTTATTGTATTGTCTTTTCAGTGCACAGCGTTTGAGGTAGTTCTTGAATGCACTGTAACGCAACAAGTGCATAACATATTATTCTTCAAATGCACAACGCTGGACAATGCACATATGTTATCTTAACGGATTTGGCTACTTGAATGCATTGCATTATAATGCATTTTCAATGAAAAAGGCTCATGTTATGTTATCTCTTTAATACACAAATGAAAAAATGTTAGTTGTTGGGTGCCAAGCAATTCAGTCAATATTCAATGTCATGTTTTGTCGTTTCAATGCACAGAGGAATAAGTTAGAACTTTATGCAATACTTGTTATCTCTTCAACAGCACATATGTATACTCTTCAATGCACAACGGAATGAGTTAGTTCTTATATGCAATGCAACGCAACAAGTGCATATGTTATTCTTCATTGCAAAACGATAGGTTTTGTGCGCAATGCACTGCAACAGCACATATGTTAATCTCTTCATTGCACAGCAAAATGAGCTAGACTTCTGTGCATTGTAACGTCGATTTACAACGGAAGTTAGTTGTTTTATGCAATGCAATGAAACACCCACATTACATGTGTTATTTTCAATGGACAACGGAATGCGTTAGTTCATGTAGACAATGCAACGAAACGAAAGTGCATAGATTATGTTATTCTTCAGTTGCACAACGTTGGAACGTATGTGCAAATGCAATGCAACATTATACTTTAAAGTAACAGAATGAGTCGGTTCTTGTATGCATTGCATTATAATGCATTAATATGCATTAGAATGCTAAGGATCATATTATGTTCTTCAATTGCACAAAGTTGGAAGGCATAATTGCTTTATGCATTACAATGCATACAAGAACTAACTCATTTGGATGAGCAATGAAGAAACAACTTCTTCATGCAGTGCATTGCTCAAAGGATTTATCGTTGTGCAGTGAAGAATAACAACTATGTACAACAGAGTAAATGGTTAACGTAATAAGTCAGTTCTTGTCATTTCATTCTAATGCAACAACAAATATGTTATCTTAACGGAATGAGTTAGTTCTTGTATGCATTGCATTATAATGCATATTCTATGCATTGTAATGCAAAGCTCACGTTGTTAGCTCTTCAATAAACAAATGTATAAGTTAGTTGTAGGCAAAGCAACGCGACAGCATATATATTATCGTGTTGTCTTTTCAGTGCAAAGTGGAATAAGTTAGATATTTATGCAGTTCTGTGTGTGATACCCTCAATAGCACATACGATAACTCCAATGCACAAGAGAATGAGTTGGTTCTTGTATGCAGTGCAACGCAACAAGTGCATTAGTCAATGAATGATTTTCAATGAAAAAGGCTCATGTTATGTTATCTCTTTAATACACAAATGAAAAAATGTTAGTTGTTGGGTGCCAAGCAATTCAATCAATATTCAATGTCATGTTTTGTCGTTTCAATGCACAGAGGAATAAGTTAGAACTTTATGCAATACTTGTTATCTCTTCAACAGCACATATGTATACTCTTCAATGCACAAAGGAATGAGTTAGTTCTTATATGCAATGCAACGCAACAAGTGCATATGTTATTCTTCATTGCAATCGTGTTGTCTTTTCAGTGCAAAGTGGAATAAGTTAGATATTTATGCAATTCTGTGTGTGATACCCTCAATAGCACATACGATAACTCCAATGCACAAGAGAATGAGTTGGTTCTTGTATGCACTGCAACGCAACAAGTGCATTAGTTACTTGTATGCATTGCATTATAATGCATTTTCAATGAAAAAGGCTCATGTTATGTTATCTCTTTAATACACAAATGAAAAAATGTTAGTTGTTGGGTGCCAAGCAATTCAATCAATATTCAATGTCATGTTTTGTCGTTTTAATGCACAGAGGAATAAGTTAGAACTTTATGCAATACTTGTTATCTCTTCAACAGCACATACTCTTCAATGCACAACGGAATGAGTTAGTTCTTATATGCAATAAAACGCAACAAGTGCATATGTTATTCTTCATTGCAAAACGATAGGTTTTGTGCGCAATGCACTGCAACAGCGCATATGTTAATCTCTTCATTGCACAGCAAAATGAGCTAGACTTCTGTGCATTGTAACATCGATTTACAACGGAAGTTAGTTGTTTTATGCAATGCAATGAAACACCCACATTACATGTGTTATTTTCAATGGACAACGGAATGCGTTAGTTCATGTATACAATGCAACGAAACGAAAGCGCATAGATTATGTTATTCTTCAGTTGCACAACGTTGGAACGTATGTGCAAATGGAATGCAACATTATACTTTAAAGTAACAGAATGAGTCAGTTCTTGTATGCATTGCATTACAATGCATTAATATGCATTAGAATGCTAAGGATCATATTATGTTCTTCAATTGCACAAAGTTGGAAGGCATAATTGCTTTATGCATTACAATGCATACAAGAACTAACTCATTTGGATGAGCAATGAAGAAACAACTTCTTCATGCAGTGCATTGCTCAAAGGATTTATCGTTGTGCAGTGAAGAATAACAACTATGTACAACAGAGTAAATGGTTAACGTAATAAGTCAGTTCTTGTCATTTCATTCTAATGCAACAGCAAATATGTTATCTTAACGGAATGAGTTAGTTCTTGTATGCATTGCATTATAATGCATATTCTATGCATTGTAATGCAAAGCTCACGTTGTTAGCTCTTCAATAAACAAATGTATAAGTTAGTTGTATGAAAAGCAACGCGACAGTTGCTATCGTGTTGTCTTTTCAGTGCAAAGTGGAATAAGGTAGATATTTATGCAATTCTGTGTGTGATACCCTCAATAGCACATACGATAACTCCAATGCACAAGAGAATGAGTTGGTTCTTGTATGCACTGCAACGCAACAAGTGCATTAGTTACTTGTATGCATTGCATTATAATGCATTTTCAATGAAAAAGGCTCATTTTATGTTATCTCTTTAATACACAAATGAAAAAATGTTAGTTGTTGGGTGCCAAGCAATTCAATCAATATTCAATGTCATGTTTTGTCGTTTTAATGCACAGAGGAATAAGTTAGAACTTTATGCAATACTTGTTATCTCTTCAACAGCACATACTCTTCAATGCACAACGGAATGAGTTAGTTCTTATATGCAATAAAACGCAACAAGTGCATATGTTATTCTTCATTGCAAAACGATAGGTTTTGTGCGCAATGCACTGCAACGGCACATATGTTAATCTCTTCATTGCACAGCAAAATGAGCTAGACTTCTGTGCTTTGTAACGTCGATTTACAACGGAAGTTAGTTGTTTTATGCAATGCAATGAAACACCCACATAACGTGTGTTATTTTTCAATGGACAACGGAATGAGTTAGTTCATGTATACAAAGCAACGAAACGAAAGTGCATAGATTATGTTATTCTTCAGTTGCTCAACGTTGGAGCGTAGGTGCAATGAAATGCAATAGCACATATGTTATCTTAACGGAATTAATTACAAAAACTAATTAATTCCGATTGAAGAATAACATAATCTATGCACTTTCGTTTCGTTGCTTTGTATACATGAACTAACTCATTCCGTTGTCAAAACTCAAAGGCGCATGTTATATCTCCGTCTCTTCTACACAAATGTACAAGTTAGTTGTATGCAAAGCTATAGCACATATGTTATATATTGTCTTTTCAGTGCACAGTGCACCCTTCATCAACACATATGTTTAACTGTTCAATGCGCATCGGAATTAGCACTTGCATGCATTGAAAAGCAACAAGTGCATAGCTTATGTTTGATTTTTCAATTGCACAACGTGTAATCTTCTGTGTGTAGTGCAACAGCACATATTTTATCTCTTCATTGCACACAAATTAGTTTTCTATGCATTATAATGCTAAAAGCTCATATGTTACAAATTACATCTTCCATATACAACGGAAGAAGTTAAAAGTTAATTGCAACGCATATGCAATAAAACAGAGAATGTCTCTTGTATCGTTCTTTAATGCAAAAGCCAATACAAGTCAGGTTATGTAGGTAATGCAATGCTAAAACATATATGATAGCTCTTAAATGAACAACAACCTTAGTTCTTGCATGCAGTGAAATGAAAAAATGTATAATATCATGGAAATGGAAAATGGTCATTAATGGAAAATCGAATGCTTTGTACGCAATGCAATCGAAATCAAATGTGTTACGAGTTAGTTCTTGAATGCACTGCCACGCAACAAGTGCATAACGTATATGTTATTGTTCAATTGCACATATGCGCTTTTGCAGGGCATTGCGTACAAGTACTAAGTTACTCAGTTGTGCATTTAAGAATAACACGAAATATGCGGTGTTTCATTGCATTCCATAAAACAACTAACTTAATCCGTTGTATTTTGAAGAGATAACATGTAAAACAAGAGCTTTTGCATAACAGTACAGAGGACTAACTCATTACGTTGAGCACTGAAGAAACAACATGTCCTAATTGCAGTGCATTGCTCATAGGATCTGTCGTTGTGAAATGAAGAACAACACCAGCTAAAGCACTTTTAAGATGATTGTGTTAGCAGTCCATATTTGACCTGCTGTTCCCTTTCAAAGGCTACACTCCAAGCTGCGCTTTATCAGCGCTATGGGAACGAGAATTCCTACGCCACCGTGTGTCCGGACCCCCAGGCTGTGAAGTGTGTCAAAAAGCACAGAGAGTCTCAGACACTTGCTTGAGATGTTGACATGAACATCCATAACAACAATAAAACGTTAGCGCTGATAAAGCGCAGCTTGGAGTGTAGCCTTTGAAAGGGAACAGGGTTACAGTGATCTGAGCCAAGATTACTCGATCATGAACTTTTTATACATACTCATTGACTCATTCTGATGTTATATCAGCCGTCAGCCATAGATAAGTCTTCATTTGACCTAGTGACCTTATTTCTGCCAAAAGAAACTTCTGTACATACTCATTGACTCCTTCTGATGTTATATCAGCCATTCAGAAGTTCAATATTTGACCTAATGGACATATTTGTGGCAAAAGAGTATTCGAGCTTAAACTGGTGTTACTTCAGCCATACAAAAGCCAAAATTAGACCGAATTAACATTTGTCTGCCAAATTAGTCCTTGATCATGAACTTTCTATTTCTGCCCATTGACTCCTAAAGATACATCAGCCATATAGTAGTGCATATTTGACCTAATGGACATATATCTGGCCAAAGTGTATTCGAACTTAAACTTAATTTATGCGTACATAATGCCCAAAAATTTGACCTACTGAAAATATTTCTGACAAATTAGTCCTTGATCATGAACTTTCCATTACACTCTCATTGACTCTGTCTGATGTTACATCAGCCATTCAGTAGTCCATATTTGACCTTCTGAACACTTTTCTGGTCCAAGAGTACTCATTCATGACCTTACAAAACACTTTCATTGACCTTTTCTGATGTTACATCCAGCCATAGATAAGTCTTCATTTTACCTACTGATCATATTTCTGGCCAAAGAGCCCTCGATCATGAACTTTCTGAACATCCTCATTGATTTCTTCTAAGGTTACATCAGCCGTACAGAAGTCTAATTTTGACCTAATGGACACATTTCTGGCCCAAGAGTCGTTGATCTTGAACTTTCTATTTCCACCCATTGACTCCTTCTGATGATATGTCAGCCATACAGTAGTGCGTATTAGACCTAATGGACATATATCTAGCCAAAGTGTGCTCGAATTTGAACTTTTTTATACATACTCAATGCCCATTTTAGACCTACTGAAAATATTTCTGACAAATTAGTCCTTCATCATGAACTTTCTATAACACTCTCATTGACTCTTTCGGATGTTACATCCAGCCATAGATAAAGTCTTCATTTGACCTACTGACCTTATTTCTGGCAAAAGAGACTTCTGTACATACTCATTGACTCCTTCTGATGTTATATCAGCCATTCAGAAGTTCCATATTTGACCTAATGGACATATTTGTGGCAAAAGAGTATTCGAGCTTGAACTTTTTCATACATAATGAATAATTCTGGTGTTACTTCAGCCATACAGAATCCAAAATTAGACCGAATGAACATTTGTCTGGCAAATTAGTCCTTGATCATGAACTTTCTATTTCTGCCCATTGACTCCTAATGATACATCAGTCATATAGTAGTCCATATTTGACCTAATGGACATATATCTGGCCAAAGTGTATTCGAACTTGAACTTATTTTATGCGTACATAATGCCCAAAAATTAGACCTACTGAAAATATTTCTGACAAATTAGTCCTTGATCATGAACTTTCCATTACACTCTCATTGACTCTGTCTGATGTTACATCAGCCATTCAGTAGTCCACATTTGACCTTCTGAACACTTTTCTGGTCCAAGAGTACTCGTTCATAACCTTTCAAAACACTTTCATTGACTCTTTCTGATGTTACATCCAGCCATAGATAAGTCTTCATTTGACCTACTAACCTTATTTCTATCAAAAGAGCCCTCGATCATGAACTTTCTTTATATACTCATTCTGATGTTACATCAGCCATTCAGTAGTCCATAATTGATTAACATAAAGAAAGTTTTGGCTCAAGAGTCCTCAAACATGCACTTTCTTTATATACCCATTGACTCCTTCTGATGATACGTCAGCCATACAGTAGTGCGTATTAGACCTAATGGACATATATCTATCCAAAGTGTGCTCGATTTTGAACTTTTTTATACATACTCAATGCCCATTTTAGACCTACTGAAAATATTTCTGACAAATTAGTCCTTCATCATGAACTTTCTATAACTCTCTCATTGACTCTTTCTGATGTTACATCCAGCCATAGATAAGTCTTCATTTGACCTACTAACCTTATTTCTATCAAAAGAGCCCTCGATCATGAACTTTCTGTACATACTCATTGACTCCTTCTAATACATCAGCCATACAGTAGTCCACAATTGATTAACATAAAAAAAAAATTTGGCCTAAGAGTCCTCACACATGAACTTTCTTTATATACTCATAGACTCCTCCTGATGTTACATCAGCCATTCAGTAGTCCACATTTGACCTTCTGAACACTTTTCTGGTCCAAGAGTACTTGTTCATGACCTTTCAAAACACTTTAATTGACTCTTTCTGATGTTACATCCAGCCATAGATAAGTCTTCATTTGACCTACTGATCATATTTCTGGCCAAAGTGCCCTCGATCATGAACTTTCTGTACATACTCATTGATTTCTTCTAAGGTTACATCAGCCGTCAGCCATAGATAAGTCTTCATTTGACCTACTGACCCCTACTGACCTTATTTCTGGCAAAAGAGCCCTCGATCATGAACTTTCTGTACATACTCATTGACTCCTTCTGATGTTATATCAGCCATTCAGAAGTTCCATATTTGACCAAATGGACATATTTGTGGCAAAAGAGTATTCAAGGTTTAACTTTTTTTTATACTTAATGAATAATTCTGGTGTTACTTCAGCCATACAAAAGCCAAAATTAGACCGAATGAACATTTGTCTGCCAAATTAGTCCTTGATCATGAACTTTCTATTTCTGCCCAATTAACTCCTAATGATACATCAGCCATATAGTAGTGAATATTTGACCTAATGGACATATATCTGGCCAAAGTGTATTCGAACTTGAACTTATTTTATGCGTACATAATGCCCACAAATTAGACCTACTGAAAATATTTCTGACAAATTAGTCCTTGATCATGAACTTTCTATTACACTCTCATTGACTCTGTCTGATGTTACATCAGCCATTCAGTAGTCCATAGCTGATTAACATAAAACATTTGGCCTAAGAGTCCTCAAACATGAAGTTTCTATTACACTCTCATTGACTCTGTCTGATGTTACATCAACCATTCAGTAGTCCATATATGACCTTACAAAACACTTTCACTGACCTTTTCTGATGTTACATCAAGCCATAGATAAGTCTTCAATTTGACCTACTGATCATATTTCTGGCCAAAGAGCCCTCGATCATGAACTTTCGGTACATCCTCATTGATTTCTTCTAAGGTTACATCAGCCGTACAGAAAACCAATTTTGACCTAATGGACACATTTCTGGCCTAAGAGTCGTTGATCTTGAACTTTCTAATTCTACCCATTGACTCTTTCTGATACATCAGCCATACAGTAGTCCACAATTGATTAACATAAAAATAACAATTTGGCCTAAGAGTCCTCACTCATGAACTTTCTTTATATACTCATTGACTCCTCTTGATGTTACATCAGCCATTCAGTAATCCACATTTGACCTTCTGAACACTTTTCTGGTCCAAGAGTACTTGTTCATGACCTTTCAAAACACTTTCATTGACTCTTTCTGATGTTACATCCAGCCATAGATAAGTCTTCATTTGTCCTACTGACCTTATTTCTGGCAAAAGAGCCCTCGATCATGAACTTTCTGTACATACTCATTGACTCCTTCTGATGTTACATCAGCCATTCAGAAGTTCCATATTTGACCTAATGGACATATTTGTGGCAAAAGAGTATTCGAGCTTGAACTTTTTCATACATAATGAATAATTCTGGTGTTACTTCAGCCATACAGAATCCAAAATTAGACCGAATGAACATTTGTCTGCCAAATTATTTCTTGATCATGAACTTTCTATTTCTGCCCATTTAACTCCTAATGATACATCAGCCATATAGTAGTGCATATTTGACCTAATGGACATATATCTGGCCAAAGTGTATTCGAACGTGAAATTATTTTATGCGTACATAATGCCCAAAAATTAGACCTACTGAAAATATTTCTGACAAATTAGTCCTTGATCATGAACTTTCCATTACACTCTCATTGACTCTGTCTGATGTTACATCAGCCATTCAGTAGTCCACATTTGACCTTCTGAACACTTTTCTGGTCCAAGAGTACTCATTCATGACCTTACAAAACACTTTCATTGACTCTTTCTGATGTTACATCCAGCCATAGATAAGTCTTCATTTGACCTACTGATCATATTTCTGGCCAAAGAGCCCTTGATCATGAACTTTCTTTATATACTCATTGACTCCTCCTGATGTTACATCAGCCATTCAGTAGTCCATAATTGATTAACATAAAAAAAGTTTTGGCCCAAGAGTCCTCAAACATGAACTTTCTTTATATACTCATTGACTCCTCCTGATGTTACATCAGCCATTCAGTAGTCCATAATTGATTAACATAAAAAAAGTTTTGGCCCAAGAGTCCTCAAACATGAACTTTCTTTATATACTCATTGACTCCTCCTGATGTTACATCAGCCATTCAGTAGTCCATAATTGATTAACATAAAAAAAGTTTTGGCCCAAGAGTCCTCAAACATGAACTTTCTTTATATACTCATTGACTCCTCCTGATGTTACATCAGCCATTCAGTAGTCCATAATTGATTAACATAAAAAAAGTTTTGGCCCAAGAGTCCTCAAACATGAACTTTCTTTATATACTCATTGACTCCTCCTGATGTTACATCAGCCATTCAGTAGTCCATAATTGATTAACATAAAAAAAGTTTTGGCCCAAGAGTCCTCAAACATGAACTTTCTTTATATACTCATTGACTCCTCCTGATGTTACATCAGCCATTCAGTAGTCCATAATTGATTAACATAAAAAAAGTTTTGGCCCAAGAGTCCTCACACATTAACTTTCTTTATATACTCATTGACTCCTCCTGATGTTACATCAGCCATTCAGTAGTCCATAATTGATTAACATAAAAAAAATTTTGGCCTAAGAGTCCTCACACATTAACTTTCTTTATATACTCATTGACTCCTCCTGATGTTACATCCAGCCATAGATAAGTCTTCATTTGACCTACTGATCATATTTCTGGCCAAAGAGCCCTCGATCATGAACTTTCTGTACATACTCATTGATTTCTTCTAAGGTTACATCAGCCGTCAGCCATAGATAAGTCTTCATTTGACCTACTGACCTTATTTCTGCCAAAAGAGCCCTCGATCATGAACTTTCTGTACATACTCATTGACTCCTTCTGATGTTATATCAGCCATTAAGAAGATCAATATTTGACCTAATGGACATATTTGTGGCAAAAGAGTATTCAAGGTTAAACTTTTTTTTAAACTTAATGAATAATTCTGGTGTTTCTTCAGCCATACAAAAGCCAAAATTAGACCCAATGAACATTTGTCTGTCAAATTAGTCCTTGATCATGAACTTTCTATTTCTGCCCATTGACTCCTAATGATACATCAGCCATATAGTAATGCATATTTGACCTAGTGGACATATATCTGGCCAAAGTGTATTCGAACTTGAACTTATTTTATGCGTACATAATGCCCAAAAATTAGACCTACTGAAAATATTTCTGACAAATTAGTCCTTGATCATGAACTTTCCATTACACTCTCATTGACTCTGTCTGATGTTACATCAGCCATTCAGTAGTCCATATTTGACCTTCTGAACACTTTTCTGGTCCAAGAGTACTCATTCATGACCTTACAAAACAGTTTCATTGACCTTTTCTGATGTTACATCCAGCCATAGATAAGTCTTCATTTGACCTACTGATCATATTTCTGGCCAAAGAGCCCTCGATCATGAACTTTCTGAACATCCTCATTGATTTCTTCTAAGGTTACATCAGCCGTACAGAAGTCTAATTTTGACCTAATGGACACATTTCTGGCCCAAGAGTCGTTGATCTTGAACTTTCTATTTCCACCCATTGACTCCTTCTGATGATATGTCAGCCATACAGTAGAGCGTATTAGACCTAATGGACATATATCTAGCCAAAGTGTGCTCGAATTTGAACTTTTTTATACATACTTAATGCCCATTTTAGACCTACTGAAAGTATTTCTGACAAATTAGTCCTTCATCATGAACTTTCTATAACACTCTCATTGACTCTTTCGGATGTTACATCCAGCCATAGATAAGTCTTCATTTGACCTACTGACCTTATTTCTGGCAAAAGAGACTTCTGTACATACTCATTGACTCCTTCTGATGTTATATCAGCCATTCAGAAGTTCAATATTTGACCTAATGGACATATTTGTGGCAAAAGAGTATTCGAGCTTAAACTTTTTTTTTATACTTAATGAATAATTCTGGTGTTACTTCAGCCATACAAAAGCCAAAATTAGACCGAATGAACATTTGTCTGCCAAATTAGTCCTTGATCATGAACTTTCTATTTCTGCCCATTGACTCCTAATGATACATCAGCCATATAGTAGTGCATATTTGACCTAATGGACATATATCTGGCCAAAGTGTATTCGAACTTGAACTTATTTTATGCGTACATAATGCCCAAAAATTAGACCTACTGAAAATATTTCTGACAAATTAGTCCTTGATCATGAACTTTCCATTACACTCTCATTGACTCTGTCTGATGTTACATCAGCCATTCAGTAGTCCATATTTGACCTTTTGAACACTTTTCTGGTCCAAGAGTACTTGTTCATGACCTTTCAAAACACTTTCATTGACTCTTTCTGATGTTACATCCAGCCATAGATAAGTCTTCATTTGACCTACTGATCATATTTCTGGCCAAAGAGCCCTCGATCATGAACTTTCTGTACATACTCATTGATTTCTTCTAAGGTTACATCAGCCGTCAGCCATAGATAAGTCTTCATTTGACCTACTGACCTTATTTCTGCCAAAAGAGCCCTCGATCATGAACTTTCTGTACATACTCATTGACTCCTTCTGATGTTATATCAGCCATTCAGAAGATCAATATTTGACCTAATGGACATATTTGTGGCAAAAGAGTATTCAAGCTTAAACTTTTTTTTTATACTTAATGAATAATTCTGGTGTTACTTCAGCCATACAAAAGCCAAAATTAGACCGAATGAACATTTGTCTGCCAAATTAGTCCTTGATCATGAACTTTCTATTTCTGCCCATTGACTCCTAATGATACATCAGCCATATAGTAGTGCATATTTGACCTAATGGACATATATCTGGCCAAAGTGTATTCGAACTTGAACTTATTTTATGCGTACATAATGCCCAAAAATTAGACCTACTGAAAATATTTCTGACAAATTAGTCCTTGATCATGAACTTTCCATTACACTCTCATTGACTCTGTCTGATGTTACATCAGCCATTCAGTAGTCCATATTTGACCTTTTGAACACTTTTCTGGTCCAAGAGTACTTGTTCATGACCTTTCAAAACACTTTCATTGACTCTTTCTGATGTTACATCCAGCCATAGATAAGTCTTCATTTGACCTACTGATCATATTTCTGGCCAAAGAGCCCTCGATCATGAACTTTCTGTACATACTCATTGATTTCTTCTAAGGTTACATCAGCCGTCAGCCATAGATAAGTCTTCATTTGACCTACTGACCTTATTTCTGCCAAAAGAGCCCTCGATCATGAACTTTCTGTACATACTCATTGACTCCTTCTGATGTTATATCAGCCATTCAGAAGATCAATATTTGACCTAATGGACATATTTGTGGCAAAAGAGTATTCGAGCTTAAACTTTTTTTTTATACTTAATGAATAATTCTGGTGTTACTTCAGCCATACAAAAGCCAAAATTAGACCGAATGAACATTTGTCTGCCAAATTAGTCCTTGATCATGAACTTTCTATTTCTGCCCATTGACTCCTAATGATACATCAGCCATATAGTAGTGCATATTTGACCTAATGGACATATATCTGGCCAAAGTGTATTCGAACTTGAACTTATTTTATGCGTACATAATGCCCAAAAATTAGACCTACTGAAAATATTTCTGACAAATTAGTCCTTGATCATGAACTTTCCATTACACTCTCATTGACTCTGTCTGATGTTACATCAGCCATTCAGTAGTCCATATTTGACCTTTTAAACACTTTTCTGGTCCAAGAGTACTTGTTCATGACCTTTCAAAACACTTTCATTGACTCTTTCTGATGTTACATCCAGCCATAGATAAGTCTTCATTTGACCTACTGATCATATTTCTGGCCAAAGAGCCCTCGATCATGAACTTTCTGTACATCCTCATTGATTTCTTCTAAGGTTACATCAGCCGTACAGAAGTCTAATTTTGACCTAATGGACACATTTCTGGCCCAAGAGTCGTTGATCTTGAACTTTCTATTTCCACCCATTGACTCCTTCTGATGATATGTCAGCCATACAGTAGTGCGTATTAGACCTAATGGACATATATCTAGCCAAAGTGTGCTCGAATTTGAACTTTTTTATACATACTCAATGCCCATTTTAGACCTACTGAAAATATTTCTGACAAATTAGTCCTTGATCATGAACTTTCCATTACACTCTCATTGACTCTGTCTGATGTTACATCAGCCATTCGGTAGTCCATAACTGATTAACATAAAACATTATTTGGCCTAAGAGTCCTCAAACATGAACTTTCTGTACATCCTCATTGATTTCTTCTAAGGTTACATCAGCCGTACAGAAGTCCAATTTTGACCTAATGGACACATTTCTGGCCTAAGAGTCGTTGATCTTGAACTTTCTATTTCTACCCACTGACTCCTTCTGATGATATGTCAGCCATACAGTAGTGCGTATTAGACCTAATGGATGTATATCTAGCCAAAGTGTGCTCGAATTTGAACTTTTTTATACATACTCAATGCCCATTTTAGACCTACTGAAAATATTTCTGACAAATTAGTCCTTCATCCTGAACTTTCTATAACACTCTCATTGACTCTTTCTGATGTTACATCCAGCCATAGATGTCTTCATTTGACCTACTGACCTTATTTCTGGCAAAAGAGCCCTCGATCATGAACTTTCTTTATATACTCATTGATTTCTTCTAAGGTTACATCAGCCGTCAGCCATAGATAAGTGTTCATTTGACCTACTGACCTTATTTCTGGCAAAAGAGCCCTCGATCATGAACTTTCTGTACATACTCATTGATTCCTTCTGATGTTATATCAGCCATTCAGAAGAGCAATATTTGACCTAATGGACATATTTGTGGCAAAAGAGTATTCGAGCTTAATCTTTTTTTTTATACTTAATGAATAATTCTTGTGTTACTTCAGCCATACAAAAGCCAAAATTAGACCGAATTAACATTTGTCTCCCAAATTAGTCCTTGATCATGAACTTTCTATTTCTGCCCATTGACTCCTAATGATACATCAGTAGTCCATAATTGATTAACATAAAAAAAAATTTGAAAAACCCTTTTGCCAGAAATATGTTCAGATATGGAATTCTGTATGGCTGATTTAACTTCAGAAAGGAGCTTATAATTACTTGTTTACGAATTACGATGTTAAATAACTACTTTGTGCACATGTTCTGTAAGAAATCAGTTTCGGAAAGGAACTGCCTTGCCATAACTATCCAACTTACCACAGATAAAGAATGTTTTATTTATTTATTTATTTACCCAAACGCTGGAATGAGGCTGTTGAGTCACTTTTGTTTTATTTTTTCAGTGTTGGGTAGTTTTTGTGTTGTATTTTCACTTTAGAATACTGTTTCAAGTTCTAAATAATTACTGCAGAATTATCTAATAATTATTTACGAATTGCTAATGGGTTCCCTATGTTTTAACTTTAGAATACTGTTTCAGGTTCTAAGTAGGCTATAGTTCCTGCAGAATTATCTAATAATTCTTTATTAATTACAAATGGGTTCCCTGTATTTTCACTTTAAAATACTGTTTCAGGTTCTAAGTAATTCCTGCAGAATTATTTTGATAAGTCTTTATTAATTACTAATGGGTTCCCTGTATTTTCACTTTCCCTCAGTTATTGCCTTACATACTGGAATTTACTCAATGGTAATGTGATATGGTGAGGAAAACAGACACACTTACAGTACTGTATATGAGATATAAAAAATTATCTGAGCTGGCTATGGCAAGGCATTTAGAGTGGGGGTTGGGTTCCTTTCCGAAGTTGATTTCTTACAAAACACACTCACAAAGCAATTATTTACCACAGAGGCAAAAACCTCTATAAAATGTATTGTATTTATTAATATTGTATTTTCATAATACTACTACTGATAACATTAGTAAATAAGAAAGAGCCACAACTCAATATAATTGTGTTTGACTGTTCATTCGTAGTTACTTCATAGTTGTTTTTCTTGAACCTTGATTAGTAGATAATTAATAGTAGTTCTTCAGGAGGTATGACAGAATTCATTAGTTATTGATTAGCCAACTGTTACTTAAAATGATTATAAAATTCTATTACATACTGATTAGTTAACACATCTTCCTTAGTAGTTAACAGTAGTGACTTAAGTGTCAATGAAGAATTACCTTCTTCAGTAATTCCTTATTAGTTATGCAGTAAGTACGAAACAGTATTCTAAAGTGTTACCAAAAAGTGCTTTAGCTGGTGTTATTCTTCATTTCACAACGATATGAGCAATGCACTGCAATTAGGACATGTTGTTTCTTCAATGCTCAACGAAATAAGTTAGT
Organism: Anabarilius grahami; assembly: GCA_003731715.1. Classification (NCBI taxonomy): domain Eukaryota; kingdom Metazoa; phylum Chordata; class Actinopteri; order Cypriniformes; family Xenocyprididae; genus Anabarilius; species Anabarilius grahami. Next base: position 5,132,154 of record RJVU01042551.1, read on the forward strand.
TCTCTGTTATGCAGCTCTTGTTTTACATGTTATCTCTTCAAAATACAACGGATTAAGTTAGTTGTTTTATGGAATGCAATGAAACCCGCATATTTCATGTGTTATTCTTAAATGCACAACTGAGTAACTTAGTACTTGTACGCAATGCCCTGCAAAAGCGCAATGTGCAATTGAACAATAACATATACGTTATGCACTTGTTGCGTGGCAGTGCATTCAAGAACTAACTCGTAACACATTTGATTTCGATTGAATTGCATACAAAGCATTCGATTTTCCATTAATGACCATTTTCCATTTTCTATTTCCATGATATTATAAATTTTTTCATTTCACTGCATGCAAGAACTAAGGTTGTTGTGCATTTAAGAGCTATCATATATGATTTAGCATTGCATTGCCTACATAACCTGACTTGTATTGGCTTTTGCATTAAAGAACGATACAAGAGACATTCTCTGTTTTATTGCATATGCGTTGCAATTAACTTTTAACTTCTTCCGTTTATAATGCATAGAAAACCAGAGAGATAAAATATGTGCTGTTGCACTACACACAGAACATATCGTTGTGCAATTGAAAAATCAAACATAAGCTATGCACTTGTTGCTTTTCAATGCATGCAACTGCTAATTCCGATGCGCATTGAAGAGTTAAACATATGTGTTGTTGAAGGGTGCACTGTGCACTGAAAAGACAATATATAACATATGTGCTATAGCTTTGCATACAACTAACTTGTACATTTGTGTAGAAGAGACGGAGATAACATAACATGCGCCTTTGCAATGCATACAAAAACGAATTCATTCCGACATATGTGCTATTGCATTTCATTGCACATACGCTCCAACGTTGTGCAACTGAAGAATAACATAATCTATTGATGCAACGAAACGAAAGATCGTTTCGTTGCATTGTATACATGAACTAACTCATTCCGTTGCCCATTGAAAAATAACACATGTAATGTGGGTGTTTCATTGCATTGCATAAAACAACTAACTTCCGTTGTAAATCGACGTTATAAGATGTAGCGAGAATTTTGCATTACAAAGCACAGAAGTCTAGCTCATTTTGCTGTGCAATGAAGAGAGTAACATATGCACTTGTTGCGTTGCATTGCATATAAGAACTAACTCATTTCGTTGTGCATTGAAGAGTATACATATATGTGCTGTTGAAGAGATAACAAGTATTGCATAAAGTTCTAACTTATTCCTCTGTGCATTGAAACGACAAAACATGACATTGAATATTGATTGAATTGCTTGGCGCCCAACAACTAACATTTTTTCATTTGTGTTGAAAAAGAGATAACATAACATGAGCCTTTTTCATTGTAACTAATTCCGTTAAGATAACATATGTGCATTGTCCAGCGTTGTGCAATTGAAGAATAATATGTTATGCACTTGTTGCGTTACAGTGCATTCAAGAACAAATTCTAACCACGCTGTGCACTGAAAAGACAATACAATAACACATATTCTGTCGCGTTGCTTTGCATACAACTAACTTATACATTTGTTTTATTGAACATTGCAATGCATAGAATATGCATTATAATGCAACTGCATACAAGAAAAAAATTGCATTTGCACAACGTTGTGCAATTGAAGAATAATATAAGCTATGCACTTGTTTCGTTGCAAGTACTAACGCTGGGCATTGAAGAGTTGACTTATGATTATTTTCATTACAATGCACAGAATACGCATTATAATGCAATGCATACAAGAACTAACTCATTCCGTTAAGATAACATATGTGCTGTTGCATTGCATTTGCACATACGTTCCAACGTTGTGCAACGAAGAACAACATACAAACTATGCTCTGTGTACTGAAAAGACAACCCGTAAACATATCTCCTCTCGCATTGCAACTAATCAATTGCAGAGATAACGTAATATTATTATTTGCATTACAAAGCACGGAATATGCATTAGAATGTAATGCATACAAGAATTGACTTATTACATACAAGAAAACCAGAGAGATAAAATATGTGCTGTTGCACTACACACAGAACATATCGTTGTGCAATTGAAAAATCAAACATAACCATGTACTGTTGTAAATATATAGTTGTTATTCTTCACTGCACAACGATAAATCCTGTGAGCAATGCACTGCATGAAGAAGTTGTTTCTTCAATTGCTCAACAAAACGAGTTAGTTCTTGTATGCATTGTAATGCATAAAGCAATTAAGCTCATATTTTTACATGTTATCTTTTAATCATACAACCTATTAAGTTAGTTGTGTTATCACAGAATATGCATTATAATGCAATGCATACAAGAACTAACTCATTCCGTTAAGATAACATATGTGCTGTTACATTGCATTTGCACATAAATTCCAACATAATATGAAGACAACAACAGAAGAACATAATATGATCCTTTGCATTATGCATTAGAATGCAATGCATACAAGAACTGACTCATTCTGTTCCGGTAAAATACGTACTGTTGCATTGCATTGCACATACGATCCAACGTTGAGCAATTGAAGAATAACATGAACTATGCACATGTTGCGTTGCATTGTACACAAGAACTAACGCATTCATATGTACAATTGTTTTTGCATTGCAATGCATAGAAGATCTAATTCATTTTGTTGTGTAAAAGTGTTGTTGCGCACAGTTCAGTTTTGCTTTGCATTCAACTCACTTATACATGTGGTTATTGAAGAGTTAACATATCATAAGCCTTTGCATTACAATGCATAGAAGATCCTTTATAATGCAATACATATACGAACTAAATCATTCCGTTAAGATGACATATGTGCTGTTGCATTGCATTGCAAATACGATGCAACGTTATGGAATGTGCTGTTGCTGTGCAATGAAGAATAACATGTAAGCTATGCACTTGTTGCGTTGCAGTGCATACAAGAACCAACTCATTCTCTTGTGCATTGGAGTTATCGTATGTGCAATTGAAGGTATCACACACAGAATTGCATAAAGCTCTAACTTATTCCACTTTGCACTGAAAAGACAACACGATAACATATATGCTTTGCATACAACTAACTATACATTTGTTTATTGAAGATCTAACAACGTGAGCTTTGCATTACAATGCATAGAATATGCATTATATAATGCAAAGCATACAAGAACTAACTCATTCCGTTAAGATAACATATTTGCTGTTGCATTAGAATGAAATGACAAGAACTGACTTATTACGTTTACCATTTACTCTGTTGTACATAGTTGTTATTCTTCACTGCACAACGATAAATCCTTTGAGCAATGCTCTGCATGAAGAAGTTGTTTCTTCATTGCTCATCCAAATGAGTTAGTTCTTGTATGCATTGTAATGCATAAAGCAATTAAGCTCATATTTTACATGTTATCTTTTCAACATACAACCTATTATGTTAGTTGTGTTATCATAGAATTATGCATTATAATGCAATGCATACGTTCCAACGTTGTGCAATTGAAGAACATGCACTTGTGCAATTTGTGCAATTCTTCATTGCACAACGATAAACCTATCTGCAATAGCACATATGTTAATCTCTTTATCACAGCAAAATGAGCTAGATCTTCAATGCTTTGTAATGCAAAATATAACGTCGATATACAACGGAAGTTAGTTGTTTTATGCATGCAATGAAACACCCATATTAAATGTGCTATTTTTCAATAGACAAATGAATGAGTTAGTTCATGTATACAATGCAACGAAACGAAAGTGCCTAGATTATGTTATTCTTCAGTTGCACAACTTTGGAGCGTATGTGCAATGCAATGCAACAGTACATTCCTTAACGGAATGAATTGGTTATTGAATGCACTGCATTTTAATGCATATTCTTTGCATTGTAATGCAAAGGATCATATTATGTTCTTTATTTGCACAACGTTGGAAAGTTTGTGCAAATGCAATGCAACAGCACATATGTTATCTTAACGTAATGAGTTAGTTCGTATGCATTGCATTATAATAAAACTAACTTAATAGTTGTTTTGAAAAGTTTTCTGTTCAACATACAAAAAGTTGTTTTGTATGTTGAAAAGATAACGTAAATATGAGCTTAATTGCTTTATTAGGTTAGTTGTATGCAAAGCAATGCGAGAGGACATACGGGTTGTCTTTTCAGTGCACAGAGCATAGTTTATATGTATTCTGCGTTAGGTCCTGTGTTAGGTCAATGCACTACAACAGCACATGTTATCTCTTCATTGCACAATTAAATGAGTTAGATCTTCTGTGCAACTCTATGATCAATATCTTCAGCAGCACGTATACTCAGTAGTAACTCTTAGCACAGCGGAATGAGTTAGTACTTGCAACGAAACAAGTATGCACTTATGTTATTCTTCAATTGCACAACATTGGAACCTATGTGAAGATACAATGCAACAAGAACATATGTTCTTTTCTTAAAGGAATGAGTTAGTTCTTGTATGCATTGAATTATAATGCATATTATAATGCATATTATAATGCATATTCTATGCATTATAATGCATATTCTATGCATTATAATGCATATTCTATGCATTGTAATGCAAAGCTCACGTTGTTATCTCTTCAATAAACAAATGTATAAGTTAGTTGTAGGCAAAGCAACGCGACAGCATATATGTTATATGTTTCAGTGCAAAGTGGAATAAGTTGGATCTTTATGCAATTCTGTGTGTGATCCCTTCAATAGCACATACAATAACTCCAATGCACAATGGAATGAGTTGGTTCTTGTATGCACTGAAACGCAACAAGCGCATATCTTATATGTTATTCTTCATTGCACAACGATAGGTCCTGTGTGCAATTGCACAGCAACGGAACAAGTGCATTCCACAACGTTGCATAGGATTTGACGGATGGAATGAGTTAGTTCTTGTATGCACTGCAACGCAACAAGTGAACTGTGCGCAACTTTTGCACAACAAAATGAATTAGATCTTCTATGCATTGCAATGCAAAAACAACCCATTTTACATCTGAATGAGTTAATTCTTGTATACAATGCAATGCAACAAGTGCATAGCTCATGTTATTCTTCAATTGACGTTGGATCGTATGTGCAATTCAATGCAACAGTACATATAAATGTTAAATGTTACATCCGTAACTGAATGAGTCAGTTCTTGTATGCATTGCATTCTAATGCATATTCTTTGCATTGAAATGCAAATTCTATGCATTGAAATGCAAAGGATCATATTATGTTATCTCTTCAATGCACAAATTTATAGGTTAGTTAGTTGTATGCAAAGCAATGCGAGAGGACATATGTTTACGGGTTGTCTTTTCAGTGCACAGAGCATAGCTTATATGTTATTCTTCATTGCACAACGATAGCTTCCTGTTTGCAATTGCACAGCAACCCCACTATATATTATCTCTTCATTCCACAACGTTGCATTGTACTTGCATTTTACATTTCTTTAATTCACATCTGAATGAGTTCTTGAATACAATGCAACGCAACAAGTGCGTTGCATTGTTATTCATGTTATTCTTCAATTGCTCAACGGTGTTTCAACGTATGTGCAATACAATGCAACAGTACATATTTTACCTTAATGGAATTAAGGTAGTGCAAAGGATCATATTTTGTTCTTCAATTGCACAACGTTGGAACGTATGTGCAAATGCAATGCAACAGCACATACGTTATGTTAACGTAGAGTTAGTTATTTTATGCATTGCATTATAATGCATATCTGACGCATTGTAATTTAAAGCTCTTGTTGTTATCTCTTCAAAACAAATTACCCATGTTGTGTGCAAATCAACGCGATGCAATTGCGCAACAGCACTTGTTATCTCTTTATTGCACATCAAAATGAATTAGATCTTCTATGCATTGCAATGCAAAATGCTCATGTTACATCTTTGTTGCTATCAAATGGCTATCAAAGTTAGTTGTTATATGCAATGCAATAAAACAACCCATTTTACATATGTTATTCATCAATTCACATCTGAATGAGTTCATATACAAGTGCATAGCTCATGTTATTCTTCAATTGCTCAACGTTCCCTGCATACTTGTATGTGCAATGTAATGCAACAGTAAATATTTTACTTTAACGGAATGAATTAGTTATTGAATGCATTGCATTATAATGCATAGTAATGCAAATGATTATATTGTGTTCTTCAGTTGCACAACGTTGGAACAGCACATATGTTGTGTTAACGGAATGAGGTTAGTTCTTGTATGCCTTGCATTATAATGCATATTCTATGATAACACAACTAACATTGCATGTTGAAAAGATAACATGTAAAATATGAGCTTTATTGAGCATTTTCATGTTATATTTACACATAATGTTATATTTACACTCATCTTAATCCTCTGTGCACTGAAAAGACAATACATAATTTACGTGCTAACGCATTGCTTTGCATACTTATACATGTGTTATTGAAGACAAATCCTGAGCCTCTTTGCATTACAATGCAAAAAGATTCTTTAAAATACAATGCATACAAAACTAACTCATTCCGTTAAGATGATGACATATGAGTTAGTTATTGAAAATCCGATGCAACGTTGTGGAATGAAGAACAACAAGCTTGTTGCGTTGCAGTGCTTACAAGAACCAACTCATTCCATTTGGTTGAAGAAACAACTTCTTAATGCAGTGCGTTGCTCACAGGATATATCATTGTGCAGTGAAGAATAACAACTATGTACATTAATATAATTGAGTCAGTTGCATTTCATTCTAATGCATATTCTGTGCATGTAATGAGTACTTGTATACAATGCAACGAAACAAGTGCATATGTTATTCTTCAATTGCACAACGTTGGAACCAATGCACATATGTCATCTTAATATGTTAGGTCTTGTGTGCATTGAATTATAAAGAATCTTCTATGCATTGTATTGAAAGGCTCATGATATGTTCTCTCTTCAGTAAAGATAATCAAAATATGAGTTGTATGCAAAGCAATGCAATTATGAATTGTGAATTAGATCTATGCATTGCAATGCAAACTATATTCTTTTGCAAAGAGAGAGAAAACAGCATTTTTAATTGTTTTTCACTATTTAACGGATTATGTCTTTAATTCACAAAGAATTAAGTTAGTACTTTTATGCAATGCAATGCAAAAGCACTTATGTGATATGTCTTCATTAGATTAGTTCTTGTATACAATACAAATGCAATGCATATGCAAACGGAATAAATTAGGTCTTGTTTGCTGTGGAATGCAACGAATTCCAATATTCATTGTGTTATCTCTTCAATGCACAAGAGAATAATGTAGTTCTTCTATGCAAACTAACGATAAAGAGCGTTTTAAGTGGTGTTATTCACTGTATAACGGTTTAAGTAAGATCATGTATACAAAATTAACGTAATGCAACAGCAAATATGCACAACGCATTAAGTTATAATATCGTGTATGTATTGCATTATTGTATGCAATCTAATGAAAGTGCTAAGTGCTAAGTATTTTAAGTGTTATTCTTCCCTGCATAACGTCTATCGTGAGCATACATGTTGTTATCTTTTCAATGCTCTACGGATTAGGTTAGTTTTTGCATGAAATGGGATGAAACATTGAAACATTCATGTTTTTTTTTTTCATTGCACAACAGAAAAAAGTAGATAGTTTATGCTTATAGCATTTATGCTAATGTATATGTGTATCTCTTCAATGCGCAAGGGTAGCAATGAAATATATAAAATAAGATATAAAAGATCTCTGTTTCATTGCATTGAGTACAAGCAATAAAATTTGTGCAGTAAAGGATCATAGTTCTGTTCCATTGCATTGAATTATGTTCAGGGTCTCCCCAGACAGTAAAATATGATTTTAAAATATCTCTTTGGTGGTTTTTATTTGAGGTCTTCAGAGGTGGTCAATATTCACTGTACTTTAAAGGAAAAATACGTTTCTCAATTTCACTCCTAGTGAAAAACATGAAAAATATGCCATGGTTTATTTAGAAGATTGCTGCCATCTACTGGTAAACAAACGTTCGACAACACAATGACAACATTACATTTCAACTACAGCCACTAGATGGCGGCAGACCATCACTCAATGATGCACTCACTGCATATCAGCTCATTTATAATTTCCTCATACATCTGTTCACATATTATAAAATGGCTAAATAAATCATGTAAAGAATGTTATAATCAATATTATAACAATAAAAAAGACTCTGTCAAAGTTTATATACATGTTTTAGCATTTAAAGTGTATCATTTTTTTTGCAGTTATACAGTAAAATTATACAGTGTGCATTTGTTCTCCATTGTGAATGTATCACCTCTTCAGTTCTGTGTTCTGCATTGTAGCTGATGTTTCCCCCTTCAAATTTTGTTAACCTATTGAACATATTTCTTTCCAAAGAGTCATCTAACGCTAACTTGCAAGACGATTGCTGATCAGATTCAGCCATACAGTTTTTTAGCTAATTAACTGTATTAGTCAGGCAACGTTTGAGGGCTTGGCCAATACATTTAGTGAAATCATACATCTTGATTTTTCAGTCATATTTTAACTTATGAACAGTTAATGCAAGAGGACTTGTTGGCCAGAATTATTATTGTCATTATGTGAATACTATACTCCTTTATGTCTGATCTAACATCAGCAATATGCCTTTCAAGTTAGCCAATATGCCTTTCAAGTATTTTTCAATAGGTTTAAAATGGACTACTGTCTGGCTGAGCAGGGGGCTCATTTATAAAATGCATTTTGCAGGAACGTTTAACAGTTTGGCAAAATAATGTGTTTAGATCACTGTGTTAACTGTTCTGAGAGCAGTTACATTATTTTGGAGAAATGTGTCAAATGTAAATACAAACTCTGCAGTGCATGCAAAGATCAGTAAAAAAAAATGTCATCGTGGAAATTGCATTGGGTGTCTCTGCCGACCTCTTGTGGGAATAAATAATACAACATGCATTTTGTGACTATTGCCACTAGATGGCCTTAAGGCCTATGGAGCAAATGACCGCTGGGATTCAATTTGCTTCCTCATTTGCTTATCAGGTCAGTGTATAGTTTACTTATTAATTATTTTTACTTTGGATTAGAAAATACAATTCAATAAAAATAGAAATATATGATTTGTGTTCTGAGGAGAGCTTCTGAGTTTCAAATTAAAATTAGTGTAAAACAAATAATCCTAAATTAATTGGATAAAGCTCATTTAAGTAATCTAACTGAACACATTCGTCTACAAATTACATTTAACAGATTCTATCATATGTGGAATACAATTTAAAACCAACACTGTAAATTACAGTTTTTTTCAATTGCTAACTTTTGTCCAATCTGTAGTCACATTTCAAAACTCTAAATACATTTAGCAGAACATCCGTCTGTTATGACCATACCATTAACACAATTTATGTCGTTTTCACACAAAATTAACACGTTTCTAAAATCATGGATCTTTCTCATCTTATTTGCAAATGCTTAAACACAGCAAGTCAGAAATGAAGACCCAATGTTCCAGTCTTTAAATATAGGATAAAACTTATTTTTTCCAGTACTGCTGTTGTTGCAAAAGTATATGTAAAACAAATACTAAAACGATAAGCATTTTAAATGAGCAGATCACTTAAATAGAAATAGCAGATTCCAATCCCAGTTGGAGGCAAAGTCAGGTGTTGAATTTATTTTCATTACATGGACACACAGTAAAATAGGACTCTTTGAATCGGATTTGTTCAGTGTGTATGAAGAAAACACAGAGGAGCAGAGAGAAAATAATATCTGGGTAAGGTAGAGGAATAGATGAAGGAGGAGAGGAGAAGTTGGATCAGGACAAGGGAGAAGAAGAGGTATGGGAGAAGAGTAAGAATGTGTGCTGTATGGTTTTCCCTAATTACACATGTAGAACCTATGAAAGCTTATTTCTGGAATACATAGAAAATAAAAAAAGATTGTGACTTTTTATCTCACAATTCTGACTTTTTTCCTCTCAATTCATAGTTTATATCTCACAATTCTGAGAAAAAAAAGTCAGAATTGTGAAATGTAAACTCACAATTGCAAAATAATTTTTTTTTTTTTTGATAAAAAGTCACAATAACCTTTTATGCTTTTTTATTGTGTGGAGGAAAAAAAAAGCTTCCATAATAACCAAAGACCTTGGATTTGTTGTTGATCAATGTCAGCAATTTCATGTTTTCATTTCAGTAAAAGCTTTATACTACAACGATTCCACTACCACTGTTCCATATTTACAAAATATGTGGTCTGCATTAGGCCCTTACAACACGGCCACATATTCACAATTAAGACAGACTGCACAAAATCGTGTGCAGAAGACCAAATGGATATACTGTCCCTTCCTTAAACCCATTGAGGAGTTTATTTTCTTTTTTTTTTTTTCTTTTTTTTGGCATGGAAGGTTTATAATCTCCAGCCCTATATGCCTCATTCAAGCCATGGAGAAGGCCTGACCTAATTGATGAAGGCCCTGTGCAAATATGGATTCTCCATTCAAGAAGATTCTTCCCTCATTGTCTTGCGTGAGAGTACAACGCCTGTGATGTGGGTGAAGCGCTATGGCCAGATCCATCTAGGCCAAGAGATGATGCTCAGGTGTTTTTTTCTATTTTCTTTTTTTTATTTACAGTTTTTTTCAATTGCTAACATACATTTGTCCAATCTGTAGTCACATTTTCAAAACTCTAAACACAATTAGCAGAACATCCGTCTGTTGTGGCCATTAACACAATTCATGTCGTTTTAACACAAAATGCAGTCAATTAACACGTTTCTAAAATGCTTACATTTTCTTTTCATATAAGCTTACCCCATACCAAAGTCATGGATCTTTCTCATCTTATTTGCAAATGCAAGTTAGAAATGAAGACCTAATGTTACAATCTTTAAATATAGTATGAAACCTCTACTTCTGCAACAACAGCAGCTCAAAAGTTTTGAAAAAACATAACAAATACTGAAACAATTGATAAGCAATTTTAATTAGCAGATCACTGAAGTATTGAGAAATAGCAGATTCCAATCTCAGTTGGAGGCATAGTCAGGTGTTGAATTTATTTTCATTACATGGACACACAGTAAAATAGGACTCTTTGAATCGGATTTGTTCAATGTGGATGAAAAACAACACAGAGGAGCAGAGAGAGAGAAAAAAAAGTCTGGGGAAGGGAGAGGAAATGGAGCAGAGGAGAAGTTGGATCAGGACAAGGGAGAAGAAAAGGTAGAGGAGAGGAGGAAGAATGTGTGCTGGATTGTGCATCTCTATGGTTTTCCCCCTCACACAACCTATGAAAGCTTATTTCTGCCATGAATAGAAAATAAAAAATAAACATATATATACAGGTCCTTCTCAAAAAATTAGCATATTGTGATAAAGTTCATTATTTTCCATAATGTAATGATAAAAATTAAACTTTCATATATTTTAGATTCATTGCACACCAACTGAAATATTTCAGGTCTTTTATTGTTTTAATACTGATGATTTTGGCATACAGCTCATGAAAACCCAAAATTCCTATCTCAAAAAATTAGCATATTTCATCCGACCAATAAAAGAAAAGTGTTTTTAATACAAAAAAAGTCAACCTTCAAATAATTATGTTCAGTTATGCACTCAATACTTGGTCGGGAATCCTTTTGCAGAAATGACTGCTTCAATGCGGCGTGGCATGGAGGCAATCAGCCTGTGGCACTGCTGAGGTGTTATGGAGGCCCAGGATGCTTCGATATTGTGTTATTATATATATATAATTTGTGATGAGAATGAGATGTATACATGTACACAAGCAGGCGTACAAAAAAGAAAAAGATGGACAAGTATACCTGTATATTTACATACCAAAACAAATCTTAAAGATTCCAGAGGGTTACAAACTAAACAACCAGTGAGTATGTATATTATCAAGAGGAGGGTTAATCAGACCGAATCCAGCTGGAGAGTTTTAACATGTGCAAGAAAAGGCTTCCAGATTTTACTACAAGCCCCCATAAAGAGTATCTAATCTTCTCTAGTTTCATGAAATACAAGGCATCTTTCATCCAACATGTGTGAGATGGTGGCTGAGGGCTCTTCCAATTCACAGTTTTTTTTCAATTGCTAACAAGCATTTACTTCAATAAAGCTGGTTCCAGACGCCTTAGCAGCTTCTGTAGGCCCTCTGAGGAAGGCCTTCTTGAAGTTCAGCTTGGGCTGTTGGCCAAAGGGAATGCTGTCACTGACAGCCTGGTTTGACCCGAGGGGGAGTTGCCAAGCAGTTCGCGAAGATAGTTTAGTATTTTAAAAGTACTTTTTCTAAACTCTTAACACAGCAACACACCTACATCAAACAATTAGCCAAATAGTTAATTTTCTGCCAAAAACCATATTTTGTTAAATAAACACAGAAAAAACTTTTCCAACATATACTAACTCTATCAAAACACAGCAAACCTGATTCAAAATCGAGTAGTTCTTTCAAACACTAACACTAGTTTTCTATCCAACATGAACATTTAGTCAATCAAAGCGCAATGACTGTCAAAATACTAACAGTTGATGGCATTACGAAAACTGCATTACTTGTCATGTTTCGGTTCTACCTGCAGAAAATATGAATCCATTGTTTTTTGTTTTCCTTTAACTGCAGTATTCTTAGAATGTTTACATGTAAGCCATTCTACATTTTTCATTGAGTGTTGAATGTGTGCATTCTTGGAAACAGAAGTGAATGAGTCATTACTTTATAGAATATGCAGTAGAAAAAAGAAGACGAAAGTAACAGAAATGCTCAGGGCAGCCACTGGTCAAATGGGTCCCCTATTTTTTCCACCACACTTTTTATTAAAAGTATAAAAGGTAATTTTATTATTTTTACAGTTTTTTTCAATTGCTAACAAGCATTTAGCAATACTTATAGTACTTTTTCTAAACTCTTAACACAGCAACACAAACATCACACAATTAGCCAAATAGTTAATTTTCTGCCCAAAACCATATTTTGTTATATAAACACAAACTCTACATTTCAAAATGCTAAAATCCTTTTTCATCACATACTAACTCTATAAAAACACAGCAAACCTGATTCAAAATCGAGTCATTCTGTCAAAACATAGCACTAGTTTTCTATCCAACATGAACAAATAGTCAATCATAGTGCAATGACTGTCAAAATACTAACAGTTGATGGCATTATGAAAACTGCATTACTTGTAGTGTTTCAGTTCTAACTGGAAAAACTATGAAATTCATTGTTTTTATAATTCAGTTTCCTTTTACTGCAGTAATAGTATAATGAATGCAAGCCATTCTACATTTTTGGTTGAGTGTTGAATGTGTTCATTCTTGGCAACAGAAGTAAGTCATTATTTTATAGAATGTGCGGTAGAAAAAAAGAAGAAGAAAGTAACAGAATTACTCAGGGCAGCTACTGGTCAGATGTGTTCCTTATGCAGGACTTCTGTTGAAATCTCTTTCTGGTGTTGTGTGTGTGGTGTTGATGGAGCCCATAGAGGGTGGGATGGTGTCCCTTTGGTGGCTAGTGCCCTACGCAGACCACATATTCTGCAATCGTTGTAGTAAAAGATTTACATGAAGCTTTGACTGAAATGAAAACATGAAATTGCTGCCATTGATCAACAACAAATCCAACATACCACATAGCCTTTGGTTACTGCTGAAGCTTTTTTCCACCACAGAATAAAAAAAGTATAAAAGGTAATTGTGACTTTTTATCTCACAATTCTATTTATTTATTTTTTTATTTTGCAATTGTGAGTTTACATCTCACAATTCTGACTTTTTCCCTCAGAATTATGATATATAAACTATAGAAATTGAGTTTAAAAAGTCTGAATTGTGAGATAAAATTACATAATTACCTTTTTTATTTTCTATTCATGGCAGAAATAAGCTTTCATAGGTTCTGCGTGTGTACGTGAAAAAAACAGGGATGCACAGTCCAGCATTCTTCCTCCTCTCCTCTACATCTTCCTCTCCCTGGTCCTGATCTAACTTCTCCTTTCCTCCTTCATCTATTCTTCTCCCTTACCCAGATATTATTTTTTCTCTGCTTCTCTGTGTTGTTCTTCATCCACACTGAAAAATCTGATCAAATCTGATTCAAAGAGTCCTATTTCATACTGTATGTTCATGTAATGGAAAGAAGTTCAACCTCTGACTATTCCTCCAACTGAGATTGGAATCTGCGATTTCTCAATATTTCAGTGATCTGCTAATTAAAAATGCTTATCAATTGTTTCAGTATTTGTTTTATATATTTTTTTCAAAACTTTTGAGCTGCTGTTGTTGCAAAAGTATCCTATATTTAAAAATTGGATCATTGGGTCTTCATTTCTGACTTGTTGTGTTTAAGCATTTGCAAATAAGATGAGAAAGATCCATGATTTTGGTATGAGGTAAGCTTATATCAAAAGAAAATTTAAGCATTTACGAAATGTGTTAATTGACTGCATTCTGTGTGAAAACGACATGAATTGAGTTAATGGTATGGTCACAACAGACGGATGTTCTGCTAAATGTGTTTAGAGTTTTGAAAATGTGACTACAGAATGGACTGGTATGGTATGTTAGCAATTGAAAAAAACTGTAAATTATTAATATTATTATTTTAAATTTTTTTGCAATTGTGAGTTTACGTCTCACAATTCTGACTTTTCCCCTAAGAATTGTGATATATAAACTATAGGAATTGAGAGAAAAAAGTCAGAATTGTGAGATAAAAATACATAATTACCTTTTTTATTTTCTATTTATGGCAGAAATAAGCTTTCATAGGTAAAAAAAAACAGAGATGCACAGTCCAGCACACATTCTTCCTCTCCTTCTCCCTTATCCTCCCTTATCCTGTTCCAACTTCTCCAACTTCTCCTCTTCTCCATCTATTTCTCTTCCTTACCCAGACTTTTTTTTTTTTTTGCTCCTCTGTGTTGTTCTTCGTACACACTGAACAAATCCGATTCAAAGAGTCCTATTTTACTGTGTGTCCATCTAATGGAAAGAAATTGAACACCTGACTATGCCTCCAACTGAGATTGGAATCTGCTATTTCTCAATATTTCAGTGATCTGCTAATTAAAAATGCTCATCAATTGTTTTAGTATTTGTTTTATATATATTTTTCAATACTGTTGAGCTGCTGTTGTTGCAAAAGTATAGGTTTTATACTATATTTACAGTTTTTCCCAATTGCTATAACACTAAATCCCATTGGCTGAACAAAGTTCTCAGTAGACAGATGAGGTCTCATTTAGCTAATTGTGCAGTCTGTTGTCAATGCCTTACAGTTTTTTACGATTGCTTAAGCACAATTTTAAAAACAAGGCTCATTTTGTCAAAACACTACACACAATTCATGATGATATAGTCATAGTCATAATGATATATTCTGGGTTTGATTTTTTTCAGAGATATAGTAATGCACATGAATATATTAACAAAAAACTAAACAAACACACAAAAAAACCCCACAAAAGATCAGTGCACATTGTTACGTCCATAGTGACGTATGAATTTATCTTATGAATTGTGTATCTTTCATTTTTGTTTTTCTCCCAGTTTGCTTTGTTTTTTTCTCTATGCTGCTCTTGCTCCTCCTACTGTTTGCTTGACAGTGCCACCTGAATCCTATTGCAGCTCGTTAGGTGGAGTATAAATGAAGCTGAAGACTTCCAGTCCAGGAGAGAGATGGGGGCTTTCCTCTGAGAGAGACTACCATCTTCTGGTCCCAGTGCTGTTGGTTTCTTTTGTGTATATTGTTTTGCCTGTAAAGAGCTGTGAAGTGTTTCAGCTAATGGGTGTATACTTACCACTTTACAACAATTAAGTGGGCTTCAGTTGACTGGTTTACCTGAGCTGTCTAGTGTTTCAGTTAATTTTTCCAACCCTGAGACTTGAGTGTAAGCTGAGCAGCATTGAGTTTTTCAGTTAATTTAAGAGTTATTTGTGAACATCAGTTATCCTATTTTGTTGCCTTAATTTTCTTGATAAGTCTTTTCTTTTTAGTTATGTAGGGAGGTGGATGCCTTTGTTTTATTTAAGAACCATTTT
Organism: Anabarilius grahami; assembly: GCA_003731715.1. Taxonomy (NCBI): domain Eukaryota; kingdom Metazoa; phylum Chordata; class Actinopteri; order Cypriniformes; family Xenocyprididae; genus Anabarilius; species Anabarilius grahami. The sequence continues at coordinate 5,148,185 of RJVU01042551.1, forward strand.
TCTCCTGTGTTTATGCAGAAAGGGAGTTAGGGAATTGTTTGTATTATTTAAATTTCTTTCGGTAGGTAAGTTATCCCTTAACTTTAAGAATCCTTTTGTTTGTCTTTTTGTTTGTCCTCCTGAAGTCTTTTTGTTAATTCCTATCATTTGTTTAATAAATCTTGTTATTTTTGAATCTTGTGTTATTAAGCATTATTGTACCTGCCCTGGGACCTGGAGATGGCAGTTCTCTCATTCTCTCCACTTTTTTTTTTGTTTGTTACTTGCCGCCTCTTACCCCTAGAATTTAAAGAGGGACTCGTAATACATTGATGAAAATATTTATCTCACACCACATTGTAAAACCATTCAATACATCAATGCCTTTCCAAAGGTTACATTTTGCACTGAAAATCAGAACATATTCTAAATATATAATATAATATATTACACAAACAAAAACATCTCTGGAGACAAAACAAAAGCATTATTTTACAGTTTTTTTTCAATTGCTAACATATATTTGTCCAATCTGTAGTCACATTTTCAAAACTCTAAACACAATTAGCAGAACATCCGTCTGTTGTGGCCATACCATTAACACAATTCATGTCGTTTTAACACAAAATGCAGTCAATTAACACGTTTCTAAAATGCTTAAATTTTCTTTTCATTTAAGCTTACCCCATATCAAAATCATGGATCTTTCTCATCTTATTTGCAAATGCTTAAACACGGCAAGTCAGAAATGAAGACCTAATGTTCCGATCTTTAAATATAGGATAAAACATACTTTTGCAACAACAGCAGTACTGGAAAAGTACTGGGAAAAAATATAAAACAAATACTGAAACAATTGATAAGCATTTGTAATTAGCAGATCACTGAAATATTTAGAAATAGCAGATTCCAATCTCTGTTGGAGGCATAGTCAGGTGTTGAATTTATTTTCATTACATGGACACAGTAAAATAGGACTCTTTGAATCAGATTTGTTCAATGTGTATGAAGAACAACACAGAGCAGAAAGAAAATAATATCTGGAGAAGAATAGATGGAGGAGAGGAGAAGTTGGATCAGGACAAGGGAGAAGAAGAGGTATGGGAGAGGAGGATGAATTTGTGCTGGACTGTGCATCTCTATGGTTTTCCCATATGTAGGGGGAAAAAAGCTTATTTAGCTTAATGAAGCTTAATGAAAGCTTATTTCTGCCATGAATAGAAAATAAAAAAAGGTAATTGTGACATTTAATCTCACAATTCTGACTTTTTTCTCTCAATTCCTAGTTTATATCTCACAATTCTGAAAAAAGTCAGAATTGTGAGATGTAAACTCACAAATGCAAAATAAAAATTATTTTTGATAAAAAGTCACAATTACATTTTATTGCTTTTTTATTCTGTGGTGGAAAAAAAGCTTCCATAATAACCAAAGACCATGTATGTTGGATTTGTTGTTGATCAATGGCAGCGATTTCATGTTTTCACTTCAGTAAAAGCTTTATACTACAACGATATTACTACAACGATTCCACTACCACTGTTCCATATTTACAAAATATGTGGTCTGCACAGTGCACTAGCTACCAAGGGGACACCATCCCATCCTCTATGGGGGCAACATCAACACCACACACCCAACCTCAGAAAGAGATTTCAACCAAGGGGGCAACTGAAGTTCTAACCTTTCTTATTGACCAGTAGCTGCCCTGAGCAATTCTTCTTCTTCTCTTTTTCAACACCACATTCAACATTCTATAAAATAATGACACTTCTGTTGCCAAGAATGCACACATTCAACACTCAACCAAAAATGTATGAGTGCATTATATACAGCAATAAAAGAAAACGTCTCAGGTTACGTATGTAACCATAGTTCCCTGAGAACAGGGAACGAGACTCTGCGTTTGCAGTAAACGCTTTGGGGAATGCCACGTGACCCAGGTGTCTGAAAGCACTATCCAATAACTCCAATTCCTATTGGCCGGCGACAGCCTATGACGTCATACGGCGCGACCCGGAAGAATAAAGGAGCTCCTGGAGAGACAGCCAGCATCTATCGTCTTGAGGGACTGTGCAGGCAGGCAACCCGAAGCATGGCAAGGAAACGCAGAGTCTCGTTCCCTGTTCTCAGGGAACTATGGTTACATACATAACCTGAGACGTTCCCTTTCGAAGGGAACTCCACTCTGCGTTTGCAGTAAACGCTTTGGGGAACGATATACCCACGCCGCCATGCTTGAGGAGAGTGCCTGCCAAAAAATATGGCTTGAGACAAAGGCCCAAAAGCAGTTCGCGAACTGCTTGGAAACTCCCCCTCGGGTCACACCAGGCTGTCAGTGACAGCATTCCCTTTGGCCAACAGCCCAAGCTGAACTTCAAGAAGGCCTTCCTCAGAGGGCCTACAGAAGCTGCTAAGGCGTCTGGAACCAGCTTTATTGAAGAGAGTCCCTTTAAGGGAATGTGGCCAAGGAACCAAAGGGAACCTCGGCCAGTCACTTAGAGGGGAACGAAGTCACCCCTAATGCCACCAGGGAGGCTGACCTGGTCTTGTTAAGGAACAGACTTTGTTCAGGCCAACCCTGTCTGAATACAGAGCCTCTAAAACGCATTCTTCAAGAAGATAGTAAGTAAGAGTGACTGCAATGAGGCAGAAACCAACTCAAACCCACGCGTAGAGACGGGCATCCTGGAGAGCAGAACTCAGCTGAGTGCTATGAACCCTCATATCGAGGGGAGATAATCCGCTCATCCTAGGATCTACCCAGTGCTTAATTAACGCACTGAGGAGGCTGTGCGCTAGAGAACCCTGATAAAGAGGAGCACAAACCAGCCTGGGGCTGAATCTTAGGAGGAGGCCTGATTAAGGCCTACCACCATGATCAGCTTAGGGAGCTAAGCACTATTATAAACACAACCCTGAAAGGGAAGTACAAAGCTCACCTAACAGGTGGACCATGCAAGGGGCACATACTCATGGAGGCCAAAGAGGGGCCTACAGCATGATAGTAGTTATATGTGAAACAGAAGTATATTCAGAAAGTGGCCTGAAAGGGCCACCCTGAACATCTGTCTTTGCTGGGGTAGACAGATGACTTCAACGGCAGCATAAGAGGCTGCAAAGTGTCCGCATGACAATCCACCTAACACAATCCAACGAGCAGTGTACCCAGTAAAAGCACCTTTTACTCTTTAAAGCAAGAGGAGTACAGCGTACGCCAACACGTATTAAGGAAGGCCTGGATGGGCCTATAACCTCAACAGACACGTGGCATCAGCTCGTGGCAGTGTTTAGGTCCCAAGCATGGTAAACAACCCGCAAAAGAGGGGGTTGGATCTACCACTTGGGCCCCTGGCCAGCGAAAGTGTATAGAAATAATTCTCAAAGAGAAATACACCCAAACAAACTCCAGTGTGTCAAAAAGGCGGCCCGCAGGCCTAGCAACCTCTAGGACACACGGCGTAAGTCTCGTGGCCGTTTCTAGGAGCACAAAGATCCACCCTAGGCTCTAGGTGGCTCTTAGCTCAACTAGAGTAAAATAAGACTCAGGGAGGGAGATGTAGGTTAAACCAAACCTCAGTAAGGTTTCACTACCATACTCCACCTGAGAACCAGACCACCAGAAAGCCATGTATTAAAACTTCCTCAGAAGAAATACATAGAACGCTGCCACCCAAAGTGAACAGGCCTGATTAGGGCCTATCCGTCAGGGTGGGGCGTGGCCTTTTGAGGTGGTTCACCTTACCTGACACAATCCAACGAGCAGTGTACTTATTAAAAGCACCTTTTACTTTTTAAAGCAAGAGGAGTACAGCGTACGCCAACACGTATTAAGGAAGGCCTGAAGGGGCCTATAACCTCAACAGACACGTGGCATCAGCTCGTGGCAGTGTTTCAGACTCAGGGAGGCAGATGTAGATAAAACCAAACCTCAGTAAGGTTTCACTACCATAACCAACCTGAGGGGCCAGCCACTCAAAATACTGAACTCCACACGTTACACCGGAGGCCGAGGTAGGCCTACCTTAGTACACACGCGGCATCAGCAAGTGGCTACCCTAACCATACCACCCAAAGGCCATGTATTAAAAATTTCCAAAGAGGTAATACATGAAACGCTGCCAAACATCGAGAACAGGCCTGTTTATGGCCTATCTGTTGACGATGGGGCGTGGCCGATGGTGGCATGGTTTCCCAGGCATCCTGCCATCAAGTCGACTAAGAAAAGAGGCCTTTCCAGCAATAAGTGGCGTTCAGCCTGTTTGCAATTTAAAAACACCAACCGTGCCAACGTGTGGACTAAAAAGGAGGCCTGAAGGGGCCTGCCGATTCAATGACACGTGGCTGCAGCTCGTGAATTTAAAAGGGGACCAAGCTACAGGGAACCAGCTCTAACCCAATCATAACTATGGGAAGCTAACTGCAACCTGCACTAGGCTACACATTCCAACAGGCAATGTACCCTAAACATGTGACTAAAGGGAACCAAACAAAGCCAACATGGTCTGAGAAAGGTTATAAGGCCTATTAACTCAAACAAACACGTGGCAGGGCCTGTGGTAGTGTACATATGTGAGCAAACCATGATCCGTTAAGCAGCATTGTAGAAAACAACTGCTAACTAGAAGGAGGCTAAATATCATAAAGCCAACAATCCGAGTTATATGCAATATAGCCGCTAACAAGATCACCAGGGAGCTTAAATAGATACCAACTTTCCTCAAAAAGTGGTTCTAACTACCCTGAGTATGCAATCCAACAGGTGATGCACTCAGTGACACAAATAAACCTCTTAACTGGGGAATATATAGTCACCATCCTCTCAAATAGAGGCCGCTTTAGAGAACAGGTGCTAACCTGTGGCAGCATAAGTAAGCTCACATATAAATGTAGGGTGCGCCTACATAAGCAAGGGGATAATGGGCATACGGCCTAACAACTCCCTCGGGAGGAGGCCAGAACTAGGAACTATACAACCTAATAAGGGATAGTATACATAAGGTTATGTAAATAATTATGCTCATAGTTATATGTTAGTTAATAGATTAACTAATGTTTAAAAAAAGTTTAGTAAAGTACCTTTTTTTTTTTTCTAAGGCACATTAATACAAGCTACTTAAATGCCCTAATTGAACTAAGGCTTAATCTAAGAAAACCGGGTCTACATGAACCAGTCAAGTCTTAGCTGGTCACAACCCAAAGGTGTGCAGGCCAGGTGATTTGAAGACACTAAATTGTCCATAAGTGGGTGAGTTTCTTGGTATCGCTGGTAAAATCAGAGCATTTCTAAATTATTTCAGAGCATTTCTAAATTATGACAGTTTTTGATATAGAAACCTTATTAACATCATAAGTCCAACCCAGGAAACATAATGAAGTAAAAAAAAAAAAAAAAATGCAGTTCATGACCCCTTTAAACATAGAAAGGTTCAAATGAGTAGCAAACCATCCAGGGTGTTTCCATCCAAATGCTGGGAGAGGCTTCAGAATCCTACAATCCATACAAGTGGGTTTGGAAGAATGCATGGAGATAATTAAACAATACTAGAAGAAAGCCAACTGGTGCAAACTGCTGCCCCACAACCAAAAAACATTTAAAAAGCATTCAAGTATTGAAATTTTAGATGTTTACTAAGATCCTTCTTATTATCTATTGAATCCCACAATAATGTTTAAAATATCAATATCACACTGCAATATAAAATCATAATTTATTGGGTACTTTCAGTTGGGAGTTGGCTGTCCTGAAACCCTAACCCCTAAATTTTAACTTGTGAAAATATTGAAATACTTTTTGCAATTTTTTACATTGTTTTTTAAAAAATATATATATATTTAAAGTGAAGTAAAAAAAAAATCTAAATCATGAAACTTTATGTAAAAACATGTGTCTGCATTTTCATGTCACAAACGAAACAGTGTATGTTTTAGTCCATTGGCTGAGACTGATTTTAACCACACCCCTACATTTTTGATCAGGAAATATATGTGTCCCTTCTCTCTCATAGCCTCTCTTTCATAGCAGATAGGTACCATCATTTTGAGTTGTGTTCAGAATTCTGTCACTACCAAACAACTTTTTTCTGCAATTAAGCAAACCTTTTTGGGTATTATTCCATAAAATTTGGTTTGTACAACAACAGTGTGTACATCTGCTCAGAACTGTGCTAGGTAACCATGTGCTGATTATCATCTTTGAGTGATTACTGAAACAGTCATGACCGAAACATCATCATTGTTTTGCTGACAAAAGGGAACAAATCATTTATTTGATGTAGGAAATAAAACTAAGTTTTAGTAGTTATGCAAATCACACTGCAACTCAGGTGCATAAAAGGCACTGTTTCTGAAAGTCTGTAATCAGCAATTGTTCTAAATAGTATGGTATTTTAATATGTTTTAGTATGCAAGTTAAAATTCTGCAATGTGATGAGGTGGATTATTGTCACGACCGAAACATGGGATGTTTTGTCAAAAATAAAGTATATTGAATTATCAACTAAGACGTTATTATAGTGGTTGCATTTACATTTACGCATTTGGCAAAAGCTTTTATCCAAAGCCACTTACATTGCATTATACTATACATTTGTATCGGAGTATGTGCAATCCCTGGAATCGAACCCATGACATTGGCATTGCTAGCATTTGCTCTAACCACTGAGCTACAGGAAAGCTGTTGTTCAATGTATATTCAAACTAATGAATCCTTAACTTTGAAATCAATATGATAATCTTTATGCCTTTTACAAAGAAAGATTGGATTCAAAATACAACAAATCTCAAATTAAACTTCAAATATTGATAAAATTGTAATTTCTATTGATTTACCTGTGAAAACTTTTTTAAAAGCAAAAAAATATATTTACAAGGTAGATGTAAACAAAATCTTAATAGGTCAATGTAACTCTTATCAAATTATTTATTATTGTGTTTCCGTAGTGACATTTGGGGAGAGGAAAAATATTCTAAAACTGTCTGAATATGCAATATGATAAATTAACTGCAGAATTACTAGAAATATGTACCTTGGATATTATACAATTTGCTTACATACAAAATTTGTGAAAAAAAAAACATTTTTTTAAAGACGTTTCCAACCATATACGTTTTTTTTAAGGACACTAAAGGAATAAATGTTAGGTAGTATAAACAGAAGAGAAGAAAACAATCTCCAGACATGCAGCTTTTTATAATAAACTGGCAGGACGAGACAGTAGAACATGTGATGGTGATCTGTCCTAAATATTATATCACAACTTTATTACCCATGTTAGTCAGAGAAAAAAAAACTACAACAATAAAAACATTTTTGCACACAGCATTTTTCCAGCATACAGGTATGTGTTGGTACACAGAAACACTGTTTTTAGCAGAGAAAAAAAATAAAGTGCAAAACAAAATGAGGTTGGTATGGACATAAGTGCGTCCAGTTCTGGGCTCATAGTGTGGTGTATATTTCAAACGACTTTACATTCTTAAATGAGTCTATACGTATTTCTGTTTAGAAAGTATCAAGTAAACAAATAAAAAGGAATGGTTATACAAATGTTAGCTACTTCAAAACATGAGAACAAAGAAAAAAAGTTACAGCAAAAGTTTAGCAATAGATTCATGATTGTTTTAAACTTTGTAATAAGTTGTAATGTATTAAAATTTTAGAGACTACTTTGAAAGATTGTACCATGACAGTACACAGTGCTGTATATGAATAAGTATGCAGCAGAATACTGTACTGTATACTATACCTCACTGTGCAGTACTGCACACTGCAACTCAGGTGCATAAAAGGCACTGTTTCTGAAAGTCTGTAATCAGCAATTGTTCTAAATAGTATGGCATTTGTAAATCAAAACTAAGCTTTCCCTGATACGAGTGATTGGGTAAGACAACAGAAGCACTTCATGTTTGGTTTCTTTCTTGTCTGACATGGACAGAGAACTTCCAAGTGTTGGTGTACTGCGAGAGCAGGATCTCTTCAGGGAAGAACTCGTCCACGTCAGGAGGAATGTCCAGATCTTTACGCTCCATGTAGGACACAATGGTGTCTTTCAGACTGCAGCACAGACAAAAATGAGTGAGTGTAATACAGATTTCCATATGTTCAACAAGAACTTTAGACTGTGCAGCATCACCACAATCTAAACCAAGCTCCCATAGACTTTGATCTGCAGTTTTCAATAGAATATGAAAGCCAGTTATTCACAAATTTCTTCATATTCCCCACCAACTGTATGTTAATTTACAAAATATTTTGGAAGTAATTTAAATTCTTTTTTTAACTTCATGATTAGCACAGTTTTATGGAATGGTCCTTTTTTTGTAAACTACATAAAACTACATAAAAATATATATATACAGTACAGTCCAAAAGTTTGGAACCACTAAGATTTTTAATGTTTTTAAAATAAGTTTCGTCTGCTCACCAAGGCTACATTTATTTAATTAAAAATACAGTAAAAAACAGTAATATTGTGAAATATTATTACAATTTAAAAAAAACTGTGTACTATTTAAATATATTTGACAAAGTAATTTATTCCTTGAAGACTGGATGCTGAAAATTCAGCTTTGCATCAGTGTCACATGATCCTTCAGAAATCATTCTAATATGCTGATTTGCTGCTCAATAAACATTTATGATTATTATCAATGTTGAAAACAGTTGTGTACTTTTTTTTTTCTGGATTCCTTGATGAATAGAAAGTTCAAAAGAACAGCATTTATCTGAAATACAAAGCTTCTGTAGCATTATACACTACCGTTCAAAAGTTTGGGGTCAGTAAGAATTTTTATTTTAATTTTTTTGAAAAGAAATTAAAGAAATGAATACTTTTATTCAGCAAGGATGCATTAAATCAATCAAAAGCAGTAAAGACATTTATAATGTTACAAAAGATTAGATTTCAGATAAACACTGTTCTTTTGAACTTTCTATTCATCAAATAATCCTGAAAAAAAATATTGTACACATTTAATGTGTACAATTGTACAAAATATTTGTTTCTTGAGCAGCAGATCAGCATATTAGAATGATTTCTGAAGGATCATGTGACACTGAAGACTGGAGTAATGATGCTGAAAATTCAGCTTTGCCATCACAGGAATAAATTACTTTGTGAAATATATTCAAATAGAAAACAGTTATTTTAAATTGTAATAATATTTCACAATATTACTGTTTTTACTGTATTTTTAATTAAATAAATGTAGCCTTGGTGAGCAGACGAAACTTCTTTTAAAAACATTAAAAATCTTAGTGGTTCCAAACTTTTGGACTGTACTGTATGTGTAAGTATATCAGTCATTCACTTATCTGAGTTATTCTGAAGCAATATTCTCAATATCAGCTTTGACATTTAAATCTGCGTATTTGTGATATTTACCCCGACATTTTTTTTACCTTTATTAAAGGGCATTTTTTCCCTAATCTTATTAAATGTATGCTTCTTCAATCATTTTAAATTATTAAATTTGATCAATAAATTAATTTAGAATAAAAAGACACTATAGGGCTGTTAATCAAATTAAATCATTTCCAAAAAATTTGCAACTGCATTAAAATATGTTATGATATCGTTTTAAATATTTTTTGAAAATACAAATAAGAAATGTTGGGAAAGAATGCTACTTTTAAACATGAAACTAAGCCGCCAGAAGGTTGCGGCAGGTGACCATCTTAATGAGTGAGTCTTTAAGTCATTCATTCAAGCGATTCGATCAAATGGCAGATTCATTCAAGAATGAGGCAGTTTATGAATAGGTCACTGAATCTTTGACTCAACCGATTCGTATAAAATGCCGAATCATTCAGTAATAAAAGACGGTTGAGTGTTGCTGTGAGATTCGCTATAGTTCTGCGGTGATCTTTGTTTGGAACCATTTTCGCTGCTAAAACAGAACAAAAACAGTCAATATTGTGTCTAAATTTAGTAAGTGACTTAATATTAACTACTTGTTTATTGAGCTGTCGTATGAAATCAGTCACATTTTCAGCCGTGATGGTATTCAGCAGTGCAGCAAACACTGGCCTTAGCACAAAAAAAACTATTCTCAAAAATCACCGGTTAACATATATTTCATATGTTTATCGCTTTAACCGTTATATCACCAACCTCTAGGCACAGCTAAATATATTTTTAGTTATTTTCAAAAAGAAAATAATATATTTAATCAATTTAAGCTAATACTTTAGGCAATTAATTTAATTTCAGTACTATTATTATTTGTACTACTACAGGAGTCACATCCATTATGTTATCCTTCATACGCTTTTTCAGAACACTTGACAGATTTGGTCAGATCTCTCAAATGGAAATGAAAAGGTTTGATATATATATGTATCTATACAACTGTACTTCTGTAATTATATGTAAATTATGAACAAGGCAAAACGGAACCTCCTCCAAAAACTCTTTAATTCTGCACATCAGAAGAAAAGCGAAATTTCAAAGAAAAGTTGCAGCACTGCTAATTTTCCCATCAGGTCTCACCCCCAGTCAGGCCTGAAGGTGTCCGTGGCTTTTGGGTTCTTTAGGACCAGAAGCAGAAACTCATGCATCTCCAACAGGAAGGCATCAGCACTGGACTTCGTGAAAAAACTAGTAAGCAGTCTCTTTTGTTCCTCCTTCAGAGGACGTTTGTACTCTTCGCCGATTCCCACAAAAGGGTCCTGAAGAGCAGATGAAGGAAATAATTTTCACACTCAAACTAAAAACACAAAGCAGAATCCTGTGTTGAGTGTCTTACCCTCTTCAGACGTAGCATTGTCTCAGATTTAAGAGAGCTGAGCAGCTGCCACAGTGCCCCACAGTGTTTCAGACTGCACCTGCTCAATGCCTGCACACACAATTATCACTTATCACATTGTCACATTGTCAGTCCAAATCCAAAAGTTTGTGTTTCCGATTGGAATCTGATCTAAAATTATTGACTGTCCACATTGTGTATCGCAACTGTTCAGAACCGATTTCTGTGTCCCATGCCACTCTTTAGTTTTCCGGATTTATCTGCATCTGCATTTATCTATGGCAATGACGGTGCTTTGGTAGGTATACGCCAAAAACAACAACAGCAGCATGGAGGGGTTTGCAATACAGATGTTGTCTTATTTACACCACGCTGGACTACTGTCTTCTGAGGCAGAAGCAGAGTGACTTTATTCTGTGCTATCGTCTCTGCCGGTCTCAAAACATGTCTCCGTTACATTGACATTTTCTGCTCATCCGGCACTTTGCACAACACGTTTCCTATGACAATGTCTGACATTAACGTTTTATGTGGCATGAGAAAGTCACATAAACCACATAAAATCCGATCAGAGCAGTCAGACTGAAACGGATTTCCAGAAATAAGATTCAAAAAGGATTTTAAACCACAAATGAATGTGGTTTAAATCAGACTTTTAAAAATTGCATTACATGTTATTTTTGGCCATTCACACTTGCTGAATCTGATCAGATTTCAATTCGATATGACAAAAATCGGATTTGGACTGACAGTCTGAACGTAGCCTTAGCTTTTCAACTCTGGCCCTTCAAGGTCCATTTCCTGAAGAGTTTAGCTCCAACCTTGATCAAACTCATCTGCCTATAACTTTCATGTTCATAGACCAAAGACCTTGATTAGCTTGTCTTGGAGCAAAACCCAGCAGGAAAGATTTTGAGGGCCAGATTTGAAAGCCCTGCACTAAGGCATCACACATTGCCAGACTACAGATTAGGGATTGGTTGGATTAGTCAGAGCAGACAATTAGTTGAATTACAAAAAACTAGTAAACACTGCTGTGAGGGTGTTTTAATAGAAGGGCTGAGGGAGTGATAATACATTTTTCTCTCTTCTGCCATAATCCATTTCTCTATATAAAGATGTGGATACACTATCATTAATTTTTTTCTATTAAAAGAATAGAAATGATAGAAATGTACAATGTCATCAGAGAACCCTGTAAAATTTGACAAGGGTACATAAAGTGTTACCTTATTGAATTACTATGTTTTTGAATTCAGAGTGCTACTTTTTAATTCTATTAGCATCTTGCAGCACAAACACTGCACTTTTAAGGTGACATCAAGGGAAATTTAATCTTTTAAACATCTTAAGGACTCTGCTTTTTGTTTCATTCTGTTTTTGAACACAAGAATGTGTGAACACCCCCCAAAGAGAAACATGTCTGATCATGATAAATAGCTCTTTCATCCGAAAATCTTCAGTAGGCAAAATTTCGGTGCATCCCTAATCCTAGTAACACCACTGCTCTGCACAGTCAAATAATAAAGGGACCAACCTTGTAGATGTGTGGGCCCATGTGGTCAGTCATCTGTAGCACCTCTTTCAAATAGGTGCTCAGCTGCATGTGTGGCTCTCCCCCCGTCATGGCGAGGAAACCCAGGGCCAGCTGGACTGTGGACAACGCCTCACACACATCACTGTAGGACTGCAGCTCCTTCACCAGGTCATGCTGTGTCAAAGGCTGCAACGGCTCCTTTGGATACACAATCACAACAAAGCTTGTGAAATGGTTTAAAATGTTACAAATGTATCTCTACATTGTAAAAATTAACTTCATTTAATATAAAATTTTAACCATACAATTTAAAGGTGCATTTAAACAACAGAAATTTTGATTAAAGCATTTTCACACTAAAGCTTTTCTTCTGGACCAATGTCTAACAACAAAACAATATATAAGTAAGGAATAATTCGAGTAAGGAATAATAAGTGAATTATTCCTCTTATACTATGAGTACCACACCCCAAAAATATTATGAACTGTAATGCGTCAAAAACGTGGATGGGCGCTGTTGCACTCTATTGCATACATTAGAACATTCGCCAACCAAATAGAATCCAGCATTCAACAGCCCTGTAGCATAAGATACAGATTAAACATGTATTATGCTAAAACAAATAATGTGACTTACTTGTTGAACTTTGGCCTTCACATCTTTTAATATGATCTCATAATTTCTGTCCTGTCTGTTCACCAGTGTCGGAATCCCCTGAAAAACAAAATGAAAATAAATAAATAAATAAAAATGGTCTTATATATCTAACTCTGCACATCTAACTCAAGCCTAAAGAATTCCTAAACAATACATGGTGCCGTGACGTACATTAATAGTGATGTGTGGTTTGCCCTGCAGAAAGCGGGTAAGAATCTGTTGCTGAATCTTGGGCAGTTCGTACTCCAGCAGTGTTTCCTGTCCACGTTCCATGCTGTACTGGCAGTTGGACAGCACCAGCGGCAGCAGATCCCGCTCATACTCGTAACGGATCACGTGCAGCTCTGTCAGGTCAGCTGGGCTTACCGTGTAACTGGAGGAAACAGGACAGAGAATGATATGGAGAAACAGAGGTTGTAACTGGGAAATGTGGTGGATTCAGTTTTGCTACCTTTAACCACCAGCTCTGACAGGGCAAAAGTTCAGAGATCTGCATCTGTGTCGATAGGATATTCTGGGTGGTTACTTACTGGCCCAAGTCAAAAGAGCCCACCACTAATTTTGTCTACATTTTAGATATGGCTCAGGACCATAGGACTCCTTCAAAGCAAGTCTGTGGGTGTTTTTTTCCTCATTCGGCATCACTGGGTGTATAATATGTCAGGTGGAAATCGTAAGTGCAATCATTCAGAAAAGTAACAGTTATTATCCACAATCCAGATGATTTGAAATATCTCCCATATCCACAAACGGTACAGGAAGAGTTGCGGCATGAAGATTAATACTTGGGTTATGGGTTTCAATAACCCTACATGAGCAGGGACTACTTTAGCAAACACCACGAATAACATAGGACACTGGCTGAATCTCTTACCCAGACTCCTCTCCGGTGTGTTTTTCCACAGTGTACACAAGGTCATTGTGAAGGGTGATGAGGTAGCTGACGAGGGCAGTGGAGCACAGTCCCAGACCACGTCTCTGCGGCAGCAGCACCTGCAGGTCAGCATCCAAACCCAGATCTTCCTGAGTGTATTCAGCTGGCAGCTTTATCTCTCCTGAAAGAGACAGATGATCTCATGCATCGATTATCAACAGAAGACGAATAATGACATCTGTCCATGAAATGACTTTACAGTGGTCACTTTGAAAATATATGGATTTCTGAATGAGGTCTGATCTTAAATAAGTCACAATTATAGACAAATACAATCTGACTAAACTAATAATGCACAAACAACTATACTTTTCACATTTTACTGAATACATTAAGTAATCACTCAGTGTATTGCGGAGAATTCAGTGCAGAATTTTCTACATTTGTAGACAGGGTATCTTACCGTGGATTCATGAATACCCAGGTAACAGTGCAACCCACGAAAAGAAAGTCTCAAAATCCAAATGAATCAAAAGAGATCGACCCAGAAACAAATGCACACGTGTCAACCCATCCACAAATGCACATCTTCTTTGTTGCATGCGCAAATGATGAAATGACTAACACAAACGAAAACATTTGTATTCACAAAAATGTCTCTAATTGTACAAATTTCTGCACATTCATTTAATTCTGAATTTTGCACACGCAAGTTGAAAGGCATTTGGTTGTGGATTGTAAAACATATCTGCAACATTTATCAAGTTCATGGATAATTGTGCATGCATTCGTTAATTGTTTTGAGTCTAATTTCAATCCATAATGATGTAGCATAATGAGAGATTTATAAGCAATCTTTTGTATTTTTTTTAATCATTTTTGACTGGGAACATCACAAGTGTTACAATGTGTGAAAAAAAGTATCAAAACATTTTTTTTTTTGTTCATCTAGGTGAGTAAAGTCAGTAAATTTTTGTCCAATACAATAACATTAACTAGGATTTTCAGGCACGGGAAAATCCTTGCCGGGTCAAAATAACCCAAACACAACATGAGAGTTAATGCATTTTTAAGGATTTTGTGACTAATTTAAAGTGCAGAGCACCCAAACTCCAAATCTCATCTCCTTAATTGACTAAAAGTCATAAAATTCATAACACAGAGGTTCACTTACTTTATCTAGCCTGCTCTGTCAATGATCACTCAGTGTCTTCAATAAAATTTTGAAAAAGTGCAACTTTTCGGGTCAAGACTGTGTTTGCCTATAATTGTGACTTGGATGAAAATCAGACCAGATTTTATCAATGCAGCAGTCCAGTTTTTTTCAAAAGGTTCACAGACGTATTCTTGCCACTATAAGTAGCAGTTGGCTTACCTGTGGTAGCCAGAGATACCCTGATTTGGTTCCATGTTAACAAAAAGATTTTTATGCGCTTTTCATACCAGGCAGAGAGTGAATCTGTTGAATGAAAACATGACACTATCACTGTGTTTGCAATGATGGCATATGCTTGCACATTTAAATCAACCATCAGCAAGCTTACTTAAATAATTAACAATAAATTGATCATAATGAGTTAATGATTTCACATTATGGAGCTTTTGGCCCATCTGAACATTTAGTAGTCGATGAATCAGTAATGAATGACCCCATACTAAGGCGACACTTAGCCATGGCAAATCATGTCTTAAATTTCAAATATGGCCAGTACCTGCTTTCTGGCTGTGCAGGAACTCTCCTATGGTGCTGTAGGTTAGGTCTGTCACGTTCTGGAACTTCTTTACCAAATCCCTCTGGAGAACCATGATGTCAGGAAGGAACCTCACCAGCCGAAGCTCTGCTTCCTTAAATAAACAGCTAGTTAACATGACTCTCGTGTCTCAGTACACCCACAGATAACCCACATATTGCACACAAAACTATCACATCTAAACTAACTTTACACAACTTTAGAGATTTTTTTATTTATTTTTGTCAATGATGTAATGCTTATCCAACTGTATGTTCAGTTTAACTGATGTAATCTGTACTTTCTTTAGGAAATATATAAATTAGGATTACAAAGTCTACATATATTTTCTGCAGTTTTTCTGTTCTTTCTCTACATATGTTTACCATTACTTTAATATATATATTTCCACACTGTTTTAATCACAGCAGATAACCCACCCCTAAAACAGCATGTTATATAAAAAACAAATTATGGCTGGTCCTTTATATGTCAGTCAGACTAACATCAAAGTGGACCAGACTGTGCTCATAGCCAAAAGTCTGGCTACACAACACTAGGGGCTTTCAACACCGGAGGAACCTTAGTTCTTAGTTTTTAAGAACTATTGGCTGAAGCACCGGATTTTGCTGTGTTTGCACCGCAGGAACTAGGAACAATTTTAGTTTTAGGAACTAAACCAGCACTATAGGAACTATCCACGTAAGTGTACGTTGATTGTTCAAATGCATGTCAAGCACCTGGCATTTTTAAAAAGCCGTCTAAACATATTTACTTCACGAACATGGAAAACAGCGATAACGACATTTACCTGTTGTCTGCAGGGTTGTGTTCTTTTCTCTGCATTCAATGATATGTAATACTGAAAGTTGTCATTGGAGATTTTGTCTCTTAGCCCCAATTTTTTCTCTTTCAGGCACGTAAATTACGCATTTACATTCCATCTCCGTTATCACGAAACCCACGACACACCAACAAACACAGCTTTGACAGCATCCTCAATCCACCGGTTTTTAGCGTTTGTAAACGGCGCGCATAAAGATGGTGCTGTCGGACTGTTTTCAAATTCCCAGTGCGAATGCAACCAGGAACATGTCCCGGGGAAGAAATTAGTTCTCGGGGAACTATCCTAGTGGCTAGTTCCTATAACTGAGTGCCGAGAACTATTTGGTGCGAAAGCTCCTATAAACAATCCATCTAGGAAGTAGCTGTAGTTGTTCAGCTATCTTACCCTCTGAAGGAACCTCCAGAGCACAGGCAAAGTGTCCCGGCCATTGTTCTGCTCTACAATGTGGGTCAGACTCAACATCGAGACCTTCTTCCTGCAGCTCCAGATGGATGAATTATGAATGAGGGAGTTCCTTGGCAGAGAGCGCAGGAAAAGCCCTGGTTCCCCAAATGTCAACTTCATCACCGGATTAGAAGACACCCGCTCATCTTCCCTGATGAAGGCATTCACTTCCTTTAGCTGATGCTCCAAAACCTGAGAGAAAAAGAAAAATCAAATAATGTAAAGCAGAGCTTTAACTAATAATCATTTCAAATAATCAGCAGTTATTAGAAGTACTCGACTATTGGGGTCATTAATGCAACAACTAATCAACAGCTCTTAATTGACCACTCAGCTTTTGCTTTATGTTAGTTCCCATGTAATCAAACTACTCAACAACGAAAAAGTTAAAATTGAAACAAAAATTTGTTGATTAGTTTTAGAATGAGGCAAATAAATGGAAATATCAAGCATGATTTACACAACTAAAGGAACTAAGAAGTTATGAACTAAGTTGCATAATTCATTCTGGGTGCTGCGATTTACTAAAAGATGGCATGTTTACCTTCAGCTGATGCGTGATGACATCAGTATTCATGGCATTTTCCCATGCATTTCTTGCATCTTTAGTGGAAAGGTTTTGATCATAAAGAACAGGCCCTGTTTAGATTAACAAAATGTTACATTTCTAGAATTTCTGAAGCAGGAGATCAATTAGTTGCAAAGTAAGGTGAGTTGTGGGAGCTCTTACACTGGCTGGTTTGATGGGGCTCCAGTAGACTGTGGATGGTCAGATGAATGGTATTGACCGTATCATCAACCCCTTTGCCCAGAGCTTTGCTCAGCTGCTCCATGTCCTTCAAAAGATGGGCCATCAGGAATGGACCAGGATGCAGCACAGCAGGCTTGATGATCTGCATGACACTCTGGACAGAATCATGAGTATGGAATATGAGATGTGCTTGATTCTTCCTCTGTTCTTCAAACACATGTGTATTTGATCTGAATGGAGTTGTCTGAGATATCTCAATGTCTCTATGCATCACATGTATCGATACTCAAAACCACATTTAGCATATAACAAATAATTAAATACATATCATGAATTGCATAAAATTAATTAAAACCACGGCAGGCAGAAAGAATGTAATACCTGTGGGTTGTTTTGAGCTCCCAGCAGCAGGGACATGTGTGTGAGCAGTCTGAGAAGAGCGAAGGGGGCAGGTGACATATTCTTAGTGTCCTGCATGTCAGGATGGTCACGACGGTGTGCGTCGCCCAGAATGTGTCCCGACTTAGTACGGTCCCCTCTGCAAAGAGGAACAATTGCCTCAAATGTATTATACAACTGACTGAACAATTACTTCAAACTGGAGGTAATTAGAGTCATCTTGAGAAAAAACAAAAACAAAATGTGTCACCACAAATCATTATTAATAATGGCAAAATTTAAAATCAAGACCAAAACCTTAGTCAAAACCGGTACAACAGGCAGCCATATATGCAAGGGATGATGTGTCAGGTGGTACAACCAAATATTTGTAAATATATATCTACCCATACTTGAAATTAGCTGTTTTTATCAGTATTTGAGAGATTTAAATTCAAATTCAAAAAGCTTTATTGTCTAACCCTACAGGGGTAGAAAATTGTCTTTAGACAAAGGCTCAACAAACAATACAAGAAACAACCACACAACAATAATTTAAAATAAAATTCACCAAAAAAGAAAAAAAACAAAACATCTTAAGATCCTATTTAAAATATCAGAGTGTCTATTTACACTAAGTGCAAATAGCACCCCTTGTTGGCAAATGCTATTTACACTAGCTCCACCCACCAATGTCTGGTTAGGGCCAAGTTTTAAAAAAGACGCACGGAATTCAATGTCTTCAGTGGCGCAACAGTACCTCGTAGGCTCGCAGACCTGGCTTTTAAGCAATCCATGCGGGTTCGAATCCACCTTTTGCCAAGCTCACATTTATTTTCAATAAAAATGAAAATAATGTTCTAAAAGTGGAAATAAACAAGTGTTTAATAATATTAAAAGTGTTTATTGGGTAGGGTTAGGGGAAGGTGTAGGGAGGGTTTTTATTCTCCCAATAAGGCAGCATCCATTTAATAATTTTAATAAATATAATAATTTACACTCTGATATTATTGCATCCTGTTAATGTACAAAAATACTGAGGTACAAATAGTATCTGCCAATATAAAGTATACATAGCATCTAATTACTATTTACTCTTATTGCAAAGAACTGATACTTTTACATGGTGTAAATAAAATCTATCGCTATTTTCACTTAGTGTAAATAGCATCTTTTGCTAAGAAAATATGCTATTTTTACTTAGTGTAAATAACATCTAATTGAGCATCTATTGCTATTTGCACTTAGTGCAAATAGCCACTGCCTTAAAACATACTGTATCAACGGCAGTTGGAATAAAGGTCAGTATAAAGATCAGCCAGCGGTACATATTTCTCACTGATCATTTTACCAGCAATGTTTATAATCCTTTATATCCTTTATAATAAGTCTGTTTTTGCATTTATCAGAAAGAGAGTTGAACCAGGATACAATGTTGAAATTGACCACAGATTCAATGAGTGATTTATACACTATCAGAATGTCTTTTTCAATGTTAAAACTCCTCAATTTCCTCAGTAAGTCTAGACGTTGGTAAGCCTTTTTTAAAAACACTGTCTGAATGCTTATCAAATGTAAATTGGGAGTCAATCTCTGTACACAGGTTTTTAAAATATCCCACATGTTCAACTTCCTTGAAAGACTTAGTAACAAAGACTTTTAAAAGTGTGCATACATTATTAGCCTTACAACACATTTATTTAATTTTGTTAATATTAAGCTGCAAAGAAGTCTCCTACATCCAGGCTGTGAGAAAATTAACAAAATTAAAATAACTGTCCAGCGATTGGATATCCTTCACACATCCCACCAGTGCCATGACATCTACATAATTTTATAAGCATCGCATTTTTATTATTACAGGTTTTCTCATTTGTATAAATAGAGAAAGGAATTGGGGATAAAAGGCTAAAACCGACCGTCTGCTAGCCGTCTAACGTCACCGAAGTCAGATAAATCCCAACACATAGAAACTCTTTCACCTAGATATTATCACTTAGAGACTGTGTCTGTACCCCGAATTAGTAAATACAAAAAACTTCCAAACCCATTTAAGGGTAAAAATTTTATTGATGTTCAACAAATAAAAAACAGAAGCTTGGGCTGCTGAATATTAGATCCCTTTCTTGAAAAGCACTTATTGTAAATTATATTATCACAGACAATAATCTAGATTTGCTGTGTTTGACAGAAACCTGGCTAAAACCAGACGATTACACTACTTTAAATGAGTCTACTTTAGATCTAATACTGTCACATGGAATCGATATTGATGCAGTCGAAATTCTGCAGCAGAGTGATGACATTTCAGATCATTATTTAGTCTCGTGTATACTACCATTTAGCCAAGGCTGCCAAACCGCCACCCTGCCATAAATATGGTCGAACCATCACTTTGTAGCGTCTGGACCAGTCAGGCACACAAAATTACTAATTATATTTAAGGAATTACCCATAAACTTACTCTATCAAAGCTCTGTGAACCCATCCCCCTAAAACTGCAACCAGCATCCCAAATGTAGCTAGCACACAGGCACAACTAGGTGTCCTGTTACAGATATATGGTACTTTTATGATCAGAAAGAATGCTATAGAGTCTAGTGACTCATCCTTTCTGAGAAGGACAAATAAACTCGCTTAATTCTATGTATTCTCTATATAACCACTTGGGAAATGTATAAACATGTATCCAATTTTCCCATCTCATGACTTTCCTTTTATAGGCTTTATTCTATGTATTAATTCTCTATTTTGAACTATTTTGGTATTAATGTTCCATAGTTGCAAATGTATAGTTAACTGAAATCACGCTAGTAGCATGTTTGGTATCTACGGACTCCAACTTTCGTCCCCTACTTGGCAATTTATGTTACATGTTACTAACTCTGTGACACATTAGTATTATAAGAATCTAGAGGGTTCATTTCTCACTCATCCAATCCAGTGTCTTATGCTAATATCTTGCTACAGAACAAAGACTCGTAAAACTTCCCTCTGAAAGGGAAACTCCTTATTGGCTCAGACACCTCAAGAGGGTGTGACATCTTCACCCCTTATATTCACTGATCACAAGATCAAACCCCACTATTGCTCTTCTCTTCCTTTTCCCTTTTACTGAAACATGCTAATGTTAAGATGATGCTGTAGAAGCTAGAAGGTTCTACGGAACCCCAAGCTTGTGCCAGGCTTCGGCCTAGAAACTTCCATTCACCAAAGATCCTCTGAATCCAACTGGTTCTCTTTCATCAAGACAATATCAGCAAAGATTCAACGGAAGCCTCCACAAATTGCATCAGGACAGTTTTAATTCAACTTGGAGAGACATGCAAGTATCAAACTTAGTCTCATTATCTGATACATTGAGTATGTATCAGATGTATCCTTACCCCTTTTAAAGAAGGGCCTGTTAAAACTAAACTGATGGTTTGCTCAAGGCTGTTGATCTGCTGAATGTCAGACAATGCTGTAACTTCTTGCTTTCCTGCACTCCGCTTTAGCTCTCTCTCTCTCTCGGTAAACTGTATGCATGTATGTGTGTGAATGTTAGAGTAGTTAAGTGTTTAGTCTAGTTAATAAAGTCTTGTTCATGTCACATGTAAAGTTGTCTGTGTTTTGCGCTCATATACTGGAGTCCCTATTCATGCTGATCTTGAATTACATGCTCTGAGTAGTACTGTACAATAATATTGTTATTTCCCATAACCTGGAAATGAACATTTCTTAGAATTAATAAACAATTAACACTGTGCGTTCATTGGACAACGGGTTAATTGATTGTAATATTAATTTTATTACATTAAGTTAATTTTATTAACTGATCCAAATATTAATAATTAATTATAATTAGTTATGATTAATTATTCATATTTATTTTGAGCTAATTTGCTACATAATGGTGGAGGATGCGGGCATGATTAAACAAAGGTTATGAGCTTAAACCACTGTCAATTTAAAAGTGTGCATTTGATCATTCCAGTCAGAATACGACAGACAATGCGCATTTCGGTCACTAATTGCTGGCTTTTTAAATGCTGATAAAGTGATAGCTTGAATTGACTGACATCTCTACTGTAACTGAAAGAGTCTTGACACGTTTTAGCATATGTTCAAATGGTATCAGTGTAAAGTTAATCTGATTTTAGCGAAGAAATCCTAATCTCAGTATTAGAGCGTAAACCTGTTTTGACGAAGGAATCTCAGCTCAGCGGCATATAAACTGTACCAGATTTGACTATTCTGCTTTGGTTGGAGAAATACCAATTGCAGTATTGCTTAACCTGTTTCTGATGAATAAATATCAGTACAGTGTTATATAAATGTAGATTTGGGTAATGCTCCACTTTTATAGTTAAGATTGATGTCATTCATCTGAACTTTGGCTGCATCTACAAGCATAGCTACCTGTTGACCAAAACTGTGTTTCACTCGCTGAAAGGAACATCAGTATTCATGCACAAGACGGACTTAACTATGTATGCTTAAACAAGCTTTGACTTACAGCAAAACTGTATAATTACTCTTTAAACAAGTACAAGAAGTTGTTTAAAGTAGAGAGAAGAGTTTACATGAGTAAAATTTGCAAATGCCAAAACATATTTGCATTTTACTGAATGTAATATCAAGTTTTTGAAAATCTGAAAGTATAAGCGTCAAATTTTAACTCTATACATAACTCGTTTGAACAGTTTTCATGAACTTTTTGAATTGCTCTGAAATGCATTGGTTCCCATGACAATGACTTGTCACAGGAAGTGCTAACTCATCACCTTGTGATGCCATATTGTAAACAAACCAGGCTAGGTGGCTAAGCTAACCCCACCTAGCAGCCCTTCACCTCAGGCTAAGCTAACTAATAGCTTCTACAGTTAGTGGTTAGCATCATTTACGTGAAGCCTTAACTATAGCTTGTGTGTATGCAGTGTGAACT
>RJVU01042551.1:5172025-5185694 GCA_003731715.1 Anabarilius grahami
GCTTATTTTTAACCACTTATCTTTTTTCTGTGCTTCTAATATGTAAAGCTGCTTTGAAACAATTACCAATTGTAAAAAGCGCTATATAAATAAATTTGACTTGACTTGACTTGACTTGACTAGTCTCTTGCCCTTACTCTCACCACAAGCGTGCCTAAATGTTGCAGATGCTCAGCCTAACTGCCCAGATGGCAGACCAAAAGGACTGGCTAGGTGTCGTGAGGAACACCCTCCTAACCAGGGCTGCCGATCACTTGCAACACCAGAGCCAAAAGCAACTGGACAACAATGGAAGAGAACTAAAGGAAGATGACTCAAACCAGAGGTATGATCACAAAGATCTGACTGAGGTCATCTTCTTCCTGGCCCACAACCTCACATGTTTGAAACAGGAAGTAAACAACCTCAAAATCCAGATCGCAGGATCTCACAAGGAGCTGACACATGCTAAAAGCCGCATAGACCAGCTAGAGATGGAGGCTCAGGACAGACACAAGGACCCTGACACAGAAGAGTCACAGAAGAAAATCCACAAACTTCAAAAGGCTCTGATAGCTGCTCAGCAACGAGAGCAGCTGGAAAAGGCCGCCAGAGAGAACCTGGAAAAGGAACTCTTTCACAAAGAATCCCTGTTAAAAACAGCAAATTCTGAACGCTTGACTTTCACCTGCAGTACTTGACGAGTGCGACCCACCAAGATAGACTCTTTCTTCTCTGGATCACTTCCGGACCAGAGGTGCAGCGCTTTCTGGCCCGGCAGCCAGAAAACATCCAATCTGACTACCGGCAGTTGAAACAAGCCATCGTTAAGGAATTCTCAGACTCAGAGTCTGAAAGTGGACAAGCCTACTTTGGAGCTCGCAACGAGCCTGGGATGGAGGAGGACACCAGCTTTAAGAGCCTTTTCCTCCGAAATCTCCATCCGATTGTAAGCCACCATTGAGGCATTACGGCCTGCCCCCGCACAATGCCTATTCGCCAACTACGTGACTTGACACAGAAGGCCTTTAACAAAAACCTGGCCTCATCAAAAAGGGTTTGTAACACACAAGGAACTATGAATTGCAAAACCCAAGACCCAGAGCTGGCAAAAGAAGGCGCACAGCATTGCTACAATGCAAAACCCTTCTCCAAAAGGCTCCTAGCCAGCCAAGGACAGAACTGTCCCCATGGCAACAGACCCAGGTACCAGACCTACCACAGGAAGAAGCCATGGATGGGAGCATCCTCATCCTGCAGACCCCGCAGGACCTCCAACAGCAGGCAGCAACCACCTCTTCCTCCACGCCCTTCACACAGCAGCCATACAGATGCTGCACAAGGACGAATGGACACGCCTGCATCGGACCCACAGGAGCTTCTAATGCTAGTAAAAGAGCTCCTTGAACAGTTCTTACCTGAGAAGTACTCAGAAGCACAAGATTCTGACCACTCACACAACACCACGCAGCCCTGCTCAAGCCAGCCACGCCACAAGAGCAGAGTGACACTGCAAACTTCAGACTGCTTCTGACTGAGAGCAGAGGCTACAATCACCGGTTGCTCCTCTGCCATCAGACCTAGGTGAGTCTGAAACCCTCTTCACACTACAACTCCTGTAACCTCCTCCTACAACCACCTGCTCCACAGGTGTCGAAGTAGCAGGTGCCTTGACAGTGTCACCTGTCATCTGGACACCTGTTGCTGAGCAAGCTCAGAGACCTGAACCTTGCCACCAGCAAACATCTTGCCTGCATTAACTGTACCAACACTAACTGACAGATGACACACGATCAAGGCACTGGCTGCCTTGATTCCTGCAGCACCAGCTCAGAGACCTGAGCTTGCCTACTGTCTACATCAACCGCCATGGAACGATCACCACTCCAGGAGACACTTACAACCAGAGTCCATCACAGCCTTCCAGCCTTGTGTGCTAGTGGTGTGCCTGATCTTTCTGCACCTTCAACGTCACTCGCTGTTGTCCACAGAAAGAACAACAACGATCGAAAGGGGGGATATATGTAGCGTCTGGACCAGTCAGGCACACAAAATTACTAATTATATTTAAAGAATTACCCATAAACTTACTCTATCAAAGCTCTGTGAACCCATCCCCCTAAAACTGCAACCAGCATCCCAAATGTAGCTAGCACACAGGCACAACTAGGTGTCCTGTTACAGATATATGGTACTTTTATGATCAGAAAGAATGCTATAGAGACTAGTGACTCATCCTTTCTGAGAAGGACAAATAAACTCGCTTAATTCTATGTATTCTCTATATAACCACTTGGGAAATGTATAAACATGTATCCAATTTTCCCATCTCATGACTTTCCTTTTATAGGCTTTATTCTATGTATTAATTCTCTATTTTGAACTATTTTGGTATTAATGTTCCATAGTTGCAAATGTATAGTTAACTGAAATCACGCTAGTAGCATGTTTGGTATCTACGGACTCCAACTTTCGTCCCCTACTTGGCAATTTATGTTACATGTTACTAACTCTGTGACACATTAGTATTATAAGAATCTAGAGGGTTCATTTCTCACTCATCCAATCCAGTGTCTTATGCTAATATCTTGCTACAGAACAAAGACTCGTAAAACTTCCCTCTGAAAGGGAAACTCCTTATTGGCTCAGACACCTCAAGAGGGTGTGACATCTTCACCCCTTATATTCACTGATCACAAGATCAAACCCCACTAATTTGCTACAACTTCTACCACCAAAGATTGCTTTATAAATAATCTTCCTGATCAGTTTCTTCGCCTTAGCATACCAGACAGCTTAGAAGACCTCGATGTTGCAACAGAAACTATTGACTCTGTCTTTTCCAGCACATTAGACTCAGTTGCTCCTCTGCACTTTAAGAAGATTAAGGAAACTAATCCAACGCTGTGGTACAACGAGCACACTCTGGCTCTTAAGAGAGCTGCCAGAAAAATGGAGCGCAGCTGGAAGAAAACAAAACTAGACATTTTTCACATTTCGTGGAGAGAGAATGATTGAGTACAGAAAGGCCTTAAAAAAAATGCTAGATCTACTTATTTTTCAAATCTCTTAGAAGAAAACAAACACAACCATAGATATTTATTTGATACAGTGGCTAAATTAACGAGAAATAGAGCTTCAACTTTTGATGTTTCCAAACAGCACAGCAGTATTAACTTTATGAACTTCTTTACTTGCAAGATTGACAATATTAGAAAATTATAACAATGCAACCATCTACTACACTATCGTGTCAGACAGTGCACTGTAGTGTCCCTGAGGAAAAATTCCATTCATTCGTTGCTCTAGGAGAGGAAGAATTCTCTAAACTTGTTAAATCATCAAAATCAACAACATGCATGCTAGACCCATAGCTGACATAAAAAATTGGATGACCAGTAATTTCTTACTACTAAATTCAGAAAAAAAAGAGATACTAATTTTTGGACCAAAAACCTCTGCACGTAATAACCTAGAATACTGTCTAACACTTGATGGCTGCTCTGTTAAGTCTTCGTCATCAGTTAGGAACCTGGGTGTGCTCTTTGATACCAATCTTTCATTTGAAAGCCATCATCTGTGTAACGACTGAGACAAATCAGACACAATTATTTGTTATAGTTAACCAATAATTGTTTAAAGCACTCTGGGGCCTGTCCCCCATCCCCCGATAAGTTCTTAGTTGCAAGTTTTATTGCACTAAAGAATGTGGTTTCCACATTGAGAGCAGAGAAGAGACACATGAAAACGTGCATCTTTCCTGCATTATCCCCACATAACAGACACTATGCATTAATGTATAGACAGACTGTTCTATAAATGAACATGCACATCCCCAGGAAATGGTATCCATTATTACCGTTGCTGTATTACAATCATTGTATTCACATGTTTTATGATACATTTAAGGTAACTTCAATTATGCCATGTTTAGTGTCTATGGGTTTGTATCGAGAAGATTTAAATGCTTGTGTATGCGGTATGTCCATACCTGTGCAACACAT
The DNA here is from genome assembly GCA_003731715.1 of Anabarilius grahami. NCBI lineage: Eukaryota > Metazoa > Chordata > Actinopteri > Cypriniformes > Xenocyprididae > Anabarilius > Anabarilius grahami. Next base: position 5,176,009 of record RJVU01042551.1, read on the forward strand.
CAGTATTACAAGAATCTTTAATAGTTCTTCTTCAAAAACTCAGCCAGTTAATCTTGCTCGGTCTTAAAAGCCCAGACAGGAGGCGTGTTGTCCCCCGGAAATACAACATCTTCATTGGTCCGGTCAACAACTAGGAGGTGTGATTTTAAAATCAAAAGAGGTTAAAAGCCAGTGAACAATGCCACTCCCCCTCTTTCCTTGCTTCCTGGATGACCGAAGAGACCCCCTTCTTGCCTACAACCCAGTCATGTGCTCATCTATAAGTTGTTTCACAGAACTTCATCTAACGCAGAAGATACTGGCAACAACTTCGGACTGAATCAAGATTTCTCCTCAGCCTGCAGATCCATAGTCCATCACGTCTATTGCGATCTCAGAATTCTGGACAGTTGATAATACCTAGAATATCAAAATCAACCGCAGGCGGTAGATCCTTTTCCTAATTAGCACCTAAACTTTGGAACAGTCTTCCTATCACTGTTCGGGAAGCAGACATACTCTGTCAGTTTAAATCTAGACTAAAAACACATCTGTTTAAACTTGCATACACGTGTTTGAGTGTGTTTTACATGATTTGAATTATAGAAGTAGATAAGGTAGATAAGGTATTAACCTTATCTACTTCTATAATTCAAATCATGTAAATTTGCATAGATTAGGTCAGCCGGAACCGGGAACACTTCCCATAACACCTGATGTACTCGGTACATCATAAGAAGAATGGCGCCTACGCTAATATTAGTCTCTGTTTATCCTGAGGTTTGCCGCAGCCTGCCAGATACAGGCCGTATCCAGATGGGATGAAGGACCTGCATCTAGACATGACGATAACGCAGCCCTGACATTTCAACTAAACTATCCCCTGCAAAGGCCTCCTTTCCTTTCCCTATGTATAGATAAAACGTTATCAAAATGATTCTAGTTCGCATAGATCCGCGGACACAACAAATTTTTCTGTATTATGCGGACTAGACAAGTAATTTGGCAATAACACTTTTTTTTTTTAAAGACCAAAAGACCAAGCTTCTGCGCACATACACACTCAAACACGCGAACCTATAGAATAAACACATAAATGAACGGCAAGAATGCAAGAATGCATGAATGAAGATGACCTGACTTGACAGTGTTAAAAGCAGAAGAAAATTCCATAAATAAAATCCTGACGCATGAGTTTGCAGAGACCAAATGAGTCTCGGCAAACCTTTTCACTCTGCCACAATGATCTATTGCGGTCCTCTGGATGTTACATTACAGTATCAGGCTTAACGTTTTTACCTTGTGAGTTGATAATAAAATATTTGCAGTTGTGTCACCCTGACATTTAAGAATATATAATTTGCCAGGCAAAAGTTTTTCAATTATCTCAACGGCTTTAAAACTTCAGAATATTACTTTCCCGTTTATACTTTCCCTGTTACATAATGCAATTTGGATAAATGTGCAAATATTTGGGAAAACTGCATATCCTGTGTTGTGTATATTATTAATCAAGCAGATATCAGTTTGGGGCTAATTGAAAACATACCATGTGCATTTGATAATGTGACAAATTCCAGAGATTTGTTTGTTGTGTTTGGACAAACGGTACATAATGTTTGTGATGTGTAAAGCCAATAAAAATAGCCGTTATTGTATATTAAATTGATTGATATATTAAAGTTTTGGTTAGATGTATGAACTTTTATGAAAACATCTGAAAATTTTGTGTATAGTTTTGAGAAAATGGTACACATGATTGCAATTTGTGTGAAATTAATAAAAAGTTACAATCTGTTTAGGACAAATACAATGCAACAGAAAGGAAAAGGAAAGGAAAATGCAAAGGAAAGGAAAGAACATTTTCAGAAATTTAGCACTTTCTTGTGCTTGAATGTTAAAATGGCCCTCCTATGAGGTGTCAATCACAGCAACGGCCCCCAGCCAATTTGAGTTTGAGACCCCTGTTCTACAGCCTTTACAGTATTAATCTTGGTTAATCTGGTTGTCTTCATATATTAATGCATTTTAAACTTTTCAAATTTGCATTTGTAATTGTATAAACAGACAAGAATTAACAAAGAACAGTATATAAAATGTACATACAAGTATATAGATTAACAGACAAGAATTAACAAAGAACCGCTAATAAAATAGCAATAACCTATATTAAGAAATGCTACAAAAAAATGTGTTGTTCATGACACCAAACTGAAACATTGTAAATTGTTACTAGAAATTCATACTTGGGCACAATTATATTTGTCTGCAAAACTATTTATAATTTATGTTTAAATATTTGATGAAAAGTTTTTAAGATCATGAGAAACAAATTTAGTCAGGTGTTCAAACTTTGTAGTGCATTGGCTGGCTGTGACAATGGTCAATTAAAGGTTATTATCTTAAATATTTAACTGAAGAATGCAGCGATTGAATCAGAATCAAGTATTTCAGAGAGATAACAAATTATATTTAACAAAACTATACAGAATAAAAGAGGAACAACGAGCATTCTCGGCAAGAGTAACTTACTGTATCAGCATGGTTTGGAAACCCTGAACAGGGTTGTGGTTGAGGCCACCTATTTGTGCATTACAGTCTGGACAGCGACCAACTTCCATGGGTCGACCACACTGGACATATGCAAGAGGAAAATTTTAATTTTAAGAAAATGACTAAATCTAATTCTGTGTTCTGAGACTTAATATATAAATAATAGAGTGATGATAAGCCAAATCATAGGAATTAAATCACATGACCCTACCTCACCAACAGTGCATGGATGACCATTAGGACAGACTGTCAAGAACAAAAGAACACCAGAGATTAAGAGATTATAAAAAAAGTGATATCCAATTCTCCAAAAGCAGAATGCCTTGTCAATGTCAAAGACCTGTCAAAATTACACCACCCTTAAAGCAATTCTATTGGCTCAAAGTAGAAATCCTACAATAATTACATGTTTGTTAAGTACTCTTAAAAATTTAAATGTGTAAATCAAAAAGATTTCAAAAAGGTTTTCCCTTTTACTTTATTAATATATGTTGTGAACAATTATTCAGTAAAAATGTTGAGCAATACTGCCCACTTCTAAAGTCATGATGACAAGCTTGTCACAATCAAGTGCTTTTGTTGTTGGAAAGAACAGGAATCATGTTTATGACACCAGGTTTATTCTTGCTTATTTATTGGGAAAATCTTATTAAATCCAAAATGATATTTAGAGTACCTTTCATTGACAACCATATAAACATTTACCGTGCCATCTTTGTCTGGACTGGAATTTCGGTCAAATACAAATTTGTCTGGAATTTCGGCAATTTTCGCTGTGAATAAAGCATACAATATGCTTTAAATGATAACTCATATATGTAAACATGCACTTTAATGAAAGGAAAAGGCGATGTAGTTGTTGTTGTTGAAAAAAATAATAAAGCATACCAGTAACAGCAGCAATCGTTCTCCCCTCTGCCATGTTTAAAGTTTATGGCCCGCCCAACTCGGGAACTTGGGTATCAAAATGATCTACGAGCTTCCCAGTGGTAAATATGAATTGAGAGGCCGTTCATGTTCAAGTTTTAACTATTAATTAGTATTTACGATAATTCAGATTATTAAAGCATGTGGAGGCAAAATAAGTTTAGTATTATCAGTGGACATACATTTATTATTATTATTATCATCGTATTATTTTAGGCATCACAACAGAAAGATACTCAATATATCAGAAAACTATATTTGTCTGTAATACCCAGGCAAACAATGTCAAATATATTCTCCTATATTATGAAAATTCTGATTAAGAATTTCTGTTTAATTATGATTACATTAACATGAGGCACATGAGATTTAACTATGCATTTCTGATCAGGAATTAGACACTGGGTGCATATAATTTTGACAGGTCTTGAATTTAGCATGACACTGGATTCTGTGGTGCTATAGAATTTGTCACTCACAATACCACTGAAGGTGTCCCATGGCCTGCTGGGCAACAGCCAACATGTCATCAGGCATAGTTGGGATGAATGAAGCCTGTGAGGAGAACATGACAGAAACATCACAATTCTGACACATTCCAGTCACCGTGTGACTCCATGTCATAGCGTGAAGGGTTCATACCATCATGTTGTTTGCGGACAGTGCCAGCCGCTGCAGTGGCTGCAGTAAAGGCAAATTTCCACACAGCAGGACTGCAGCCATATGCACTGTGACCTCCACCAGTACAAACTCTCTGCCTGACGTCTGAGGTTGTACACGCAGAGCATGCAGTTGATTATTCACCAGCGCTTCAGCAAACACCCTCATTTCATTATTGACGAAGACGTCTGAGCTTCTGATGAAATCTCCAAGGCCAGCACATTGCTACAGAAAACAAACACAACATGAATATCAGGCATAGATACATTTATCAAAAACTGACTCAGAGGACCAAGTTTCTGATCATGCCTAAACATAGTGTCAATGTAGTCATCTGTGTAATACTGTAAATGCTTTTGAACTGGGGTACAAAGTTTGACCAGAGTTTTGATCTCAGGAATTTACAGTATGTTTTCATTTGACGTCAAGCTCTTTAATCTCAAAATATGAAAGAAAATAATTATTTTAATCATGACTTTTTAGTAATAATTATTATTCTCTTGTACTTTTGAACATCTATAAACTGTTCTTCCAAAATGATGAGTCAGAACTTTTACAGATTTTTAAAACATCAAATGCCTTTGTGTTTTTACCTCAGGTTTAGGGTGCATGTTGGTGTTTCCAATTCTGTACAAGGACGTGACTTCTCTGAACAAAGCCATTAGCAGATAAACAGCTTTCTTCATGGGTGTGCAGTTGCAATCCTTCAAACAAAGATGTGCACTGATAAAGCAATTTAACAGTGAGGAAGGGAAATGCCAAGAATTTGACTGCATATTAAGCATTTAATTACACTGTTCATGTCTTCATGGACTGTGCCACCTTTGGACTTTATGGGTGTGGCCAACGGTTGCCAAGGGGGGATTTGTAAGATTGAAAATAACCGTAAAGGTGATGATACACATGGCAACTTTTTGAGCAATGTTGCCGGGCAATGTTGCCGTCAACGGGCAACCTGATGAGACACAGGGCAACTAATTGGGGCAATGGACAGTTGGCAGCAACTAATCAGAGAGGAGCAAATCTATTGACAACCCAATAAATACTTTATTATAAACACTTGTTAGGCACTTTATTTCAACTTTTCAAATATTTTCTTCATTTTTATTAAAAATAAATGCCTTTCCGATCTGATTTGTGATAGGAAAAGGGAGAAGAGCGAGTTCAGCAAAAGGCGGATTCAAACCCGTGTCGATCGCGTCAAAAACTATATTCATGTGCCATACGCCCTACAGTCTACGCTACTACGGACGTTGAACAAGCCACGTCTTTTTAGTATTTAACTGGAAACATTCAATGGCTTAATTACAGCTTACACTTACTACTTTGGACAGTTGTTGGTATTTTAAGCAATATATGAGGTAAATTCTCTGTTTTGGGTTGACGCATGACAACTTACTAGCGTAAAAAGATATAAGTTCACACTCCTTTTCTCCGCTCCACTGCCGCTGAGAGGCCGCCATCTTGTTTGAATTTTTTCTGAAATCTCTGAACTAGTCACGTGATCGGCTGCTAACATTCTGATTGGAGGATTTCAAAAAATTGCCCACGACCGATCTAACGTATCTAGATATAAATTTGTTCCTCATTCTCAGTGGGAAAGTGCCCAAGCAACGTTGCTCAGCAACATTGCCCGGCAACATTGCTCAAAAAGTTGCCCCGTGTATCAGCACCTTAAGACGTTTGCTTTGCTGTTTCAACCCCTTCCCTCTTGCTACAAGGGCCATTTGGAAGGCACAAAGGTATTGATAGTGATCAAGGCCTATAGGCCAAGATGTGTATGTATCAGGGGTCTACAAATTGTCACATCTTTAGTACAGTGGGGGAATTTCTAATCTTCTGATTGGTCAGTTTGAATGTCTCACATTTGGGTTTGGCAATTCTTTAAATAGTTAAAGAATATACTTTAGTTTTTTTTTTTTTTCCTGTGTTAAACTTGCCTATTCATTGGATATGTTGCCATGGCTTCTGCTATCTCTACTTGAAACTTGTGGATCCCGAAAATAAAAATAACTTTCCATGGACTTTTTCTGGAGTTTTTCCACTTCTTTTGCTGTCAGTTAGCCACTGCATCAACCATCATACCACACACATGGTCAAGGAGGGGATTTCTTCTCTTTTCTAAAGTCTCTATCTCTCCCCCTTCCTATCTCTCAGGTAACATTCAACATACAGTGGGTACGGAAAGTATTCAGACCCCCTTAAATTTCACTCTTTATTATATTGCAGCCATTTGCTAAAATCATTTCAGTTCATTTTTTTTCCTCAATGTACACACAGCACCCCATATTGACAGAAAAACACAGAATTGTTGACATTTTTGCAGATTTATTAAAAAAGAAAAACTGAAATATCACATGGTCCTAAGTATTCAGACCCTTTGCTGTGACACTCATATATTTAACTCAGGTGCTGTCCATTTCTTCTGATCATCCTTGAGATGGTTCTACACCTTCATTTGAGTCCAGCTGTGTTTGATTATACTGATTGGACTTGATTAGGAGAGCCACACACCTGTCTATATAAGACCTTAGAGCTCACAGTGCATGTCAGAGCAAATGAGAATCATGAGGTCAAAAGGAACTGCCTGAAGAGCTCAGAGACAGAATTGTGGCAAGGCACAGATCTGGCCAAGGTTACAAAAAAATTTCTGCTGCACTTAATGTTCCTAAGAGCACAGTGGCCTCCATAATCCTTAAATGGAAGATGTTTGGGACGACCAGAACCCTTCCTAGAGCTGGCCGTCCAGCCAAACTGAACTATCGGGGGAGAAGAGCCTTGGTGAGAGAGGTAAAGAAGAACCCAAAGATCACTGTGGCTGAGCTCCAGAGATGCAGTCAGGAGATGGGAGAAAGTTGTAGAAAGTCAACCATCACTGCAGCCCTCCACCAGTCGGGGCTTTATGGCAGAGTGGCCCGATGGAAGCCTCTCCTCAGTGCAAGACACATGAAAGCCCGCATGGAGTTTTTTTAAAAAACACCAGAAGGACTCCAAGATGGTGAGAAATAAGATTCTCTGGTCTGATGAGACCAAGATAGAACTTTTTGGCCTTAATTCTAAGCGGTATGTGTGGAGAAAACCAGGCACTGCTCATCACCTGTCCAATACAGTCCCAACAGTGAAGCATGGTGGTGGCAGCATCATGCTGTGGGGGTGTTTTTCAGCTGCAGGGACAGGACGACTGGTCGCAATCGAGGGAAAGATGAATGCGGCCAAGTACAGGGATATCCTGGACGAAAACCTTCTCCAGAGTGCTCAGGACCTCAGACTGGGCCGAAGGTTTACCTTCCAACAAGACAATGACCCTAAGCACACAGCTAAAATAACGAAGGAGTGGCTTCACAACAACTCCGTGACTGTTCTTGAATGGCCCAGCTAGAGCCCTGACTTAAACCCAATTGAGCATCTCTGGAGAGACCTAAAAATGGCTGTCCACCAACGTTTACCATCCAACCTGACAGAATTGGAGAGGATCTGCAAGGAGGAATGGCAGAGGATCCTCAAATCCAGGTGTGAAAAACTTGTTGCATCTTTCCCAAAAAGACTCATGGCTCTATTAGATCAAAAGGATGCTTCTACTAAATACAGAGCAAAGGGTCTGAATACTTAGGACCATGTGATATTTCAGTTTTTCTTTTTTAATAAATCTGCAAAAATTTCAACAATTCTGTGTTTTTCTGTCAATATGGGGTGCTGTGTGTACATTAATGAGGAAAAAAATTAACAGAATAATATAGGTTTCATAGACAATTGGAAATGTTTTTGGGGCAGACATGATCTGTTGAAAAGAGATGGTATTCATCCATCCCGGGATGGTGCTGCTCTTCTCTCTAGTAATATGGCACATAGCCTTAGAGCTGAAACATGACAAACTGGGACCCAGGTCAGGAAAAAGCAGCAGACAGACTGGCTAAACCTAATGTCTGCTAGCTGCCTCACGTTACAGAAGTCAGATAATTCCAAACACATAGAAACTCTTACACCTAGATATTATCACATAGAGACTGTGTCTGTACCCCGAATTAGTAAAAACAAAAAACTTCCAAACCCATTTAATGGTAAAAATTTAATTGATGTTCAACAAATAAAAAATAAAGATAATAATGATAAACAAATGATAAAGCTTGGGTTGTTAAATATTAGATCACTTTCTTCAAAAGCACTTATTGTAAATTATATTATCACAGACAATAATCTAGATGTGCTTTGTCTGACAGAAACTTGGCTTAAACCGGACGATTACATTACTTTAAATGAGTCTAGCCCTCAAGGTTATGATTATCGACACAATCCTCGACAGAAAGGCAAAGGGGGAGGTGTTGCTGTAATTTATAGTAATATTTACAGTATCTGTCAGAAGTCTTTCAAATATAATTCCATCGAAGTGATGGTGCTTTACGTAACATTATGTAAGTTGACATTTGTGCTGGCTACTGTATACAGGCCACCAGGACACCATACAGACTTTATCAAAGAAATTGCCAATTTTCTATCAGAATTAATACTAGCTGCAGATAAAGTACTACATGGATTTTAATATCCATGTAGATAATAAAAAAGACTCATTGGGATTGGCATTTACAGATTTTCTAAATTCTACTGGAGTTAGACAACACGTGTCAGGACCCACCCGTTGTCGTAATCATACTTTAGATCTAATATTGTCATATGGAATCGATATTGATGGTGTTGAAATTCTGCAGCAGAGTGACGACATCTCAGATCATTATCTAGTGAAAGTGTGAAAGTGAAGTGACATGTGGCCAAGTATGGTGACCCATACTCGGAATTTGTGCTCTGCATTTAACCCATCCAAGTGCACACACACAGCAGTGAACACACACACCATGAACACACACACCGTGAACAAACACACCGTGAACACACACACACCGTGAACACACACACCGTGAACACACACCCGGAGCAGTGGGCAGCCATTGCTGCGGCGCCCGGGGAGCAGTTGGGGGTACGGTGCCTTGCTCAACTCACCTCAGTCGTGGTATTGAAGGTGGGGAGAGCGCTGGACATTCACTCCCCTCACCGACAATCCCTGCCGGACCTGAGATTCGAACCCATGACATTTGGGTTACAAGTCCGACTCTCTATCCATTAGGCCACGACTGCCCCTAGTCTCGTGTATACTACATTTAGTCAAAGCGGCTAAATTCCCTCCCTGCCATAAATATGGTAGAACCATCACTTCTACCACTAAAGATCGCTTTATAAATAATCTTCCTGATCAGTTTCATCGCCTTGGCATACCAGACAGCTTAGAAGACCTCGATGTTGCAACAGAATCAGAATCAGAATCAGAATCAGAAAGAGCTTTATTGCCAGGTATGTTGTTTACACATACTAGGAATTTGTTTTAGTGTCAGAAGCTCCACAGTGCAACAGAGTGACAGCGACAAGACAAGACACATAATAAAAGGAATAAAATAATAATATACGAATTTACAAGATAGACAAAGTGCAAAAAAAGCAAAAAACAATATATAATATAGACAATTGTATGTGCAGTTATGTGTGCAAATTTGAAGTATAAGTAAGTGTTTTAAGTAAAT
>RJVU01042551.1:5186292-5219786 GCA_003731715.1 Anabarilius grahami
GTCTGTTTTGTTGGGAAGAGAACGGAGATTTGCCAGATGGATGCTGGGGAGCGCCGTTCTTAATCCGCGCTGTCTGAGTTTCACAAGAGCTCCGGCGCGCTTCCCCCGTCTGCGCGTCTTCCTGAAACGTCTTAACAGCGCTGCCGCTGCGCCAACTAAAACGTTCAACAAAACGTCTGAATAATCGAAATCCGGTAAAAGATTTTGTGGTGTGTACTGCCGAATGTTCAGCAGTTCATCCCTGGTAAAACTGATGGTGTTTGAAAAACAAAAAACAGGAAAAACGAACAAAAACAGAACAAACACTGAAGAGCTATGCACTGAAGCTGCCATCCGCGGCGCCATCTTGCGTAGTTAGAAACTATTGCCTCTGTCTTTTCCAGCACATTAGACTCTTTGCGTTTAAAAAGGATTAAGGAAATTAATTCAATGCCATGGGACAATGAGCAGACTCGGGCAATAAAAGCAGCAGCCAGAAAAATGGAACGCAGCTGGAAGAAAACAAAACTAGAAGCATTTCGCATTTCGTGGAGAGAGAGAATGATTGAGTACAGAAAGGCCTTAAAAACTGCTAGATCTGCCTATTTTTAAAAACTTTTAGAAGAAAATAAACAACCCTAGGTATTTATTTGATGCAGTGGCTAAATTAACAAGAAATGAAGCTTTAACTTCTGATGTTTCCAAAGAGCACAGCAGTATTGACTTTATGAACTTCTTTACTTGCAAGATTGATAATATTAGAGAAAAAATTATAACCATGCAACCGTCTACTACAGTATCGCGTCAGACAGTGCATTGTAGTGTCCCTGAGGAAAAATTCTATTCATTTACTGCTTTAGGAGAGGAAGAATTGTCTAAACTTGTTAAATAATCAAAATCAACAACATGTATGTTAGACCCTATACCGACTAAGCTATTGAAAGAGATGCTTCCAGAGGTCATAGATCCTCTTCTTAATATTGTTAATTCATCTTTATCACTAGGATCCGTACCAAAAAATTAGCTGGCTATTATTAAACCTCTTATTAAAAAACCACAACTTGATCCTAGAGAATTAGTCAATTACAGGCTGATCTCAAATCTCACTTTTCTGTCAAAAATACTAGAAAAGGCAGTTTCATCACAACTATGTTCCTTTTTAGAAAGAAATAGTATCTGTGAGGATTTCCAGTCAGGATTTAGACCGTACCATAGTACTGAGACTGCACTCATTAGAGTTACTAAGGATTTGCTCTTATCATCAGATCGTGGTTGTTTCTCTCTATTGGTGTTACTGGATCTTAATGCCGCATTTGACACTATTGATCACAATATTCTTTTAAATAGACTCGAAAACTATGTTGGCATTAGTGGAATTGCATTGTCATGGTTCAAATCATACTTATCTGACCGTTATCAGTTTGTAGTAGTAAACGAAGAGAGGTCATATCAATCACAAGTTCAATATGGAGTACCACAAGGCTCAGTACTAGGACCGTTGCTTTTCACTCTGTACATGCTACCCTTGGGAGATATCATTAGGAAGCATGGCATTAGTTTTCATTGTTACGCTGATGATACTCAGCTCTATATTTCTTCGTGCCCTGACGAAACTTACCAATTCACAAAATTAACAGAATGTATAGCTGATATAAAAAAACTGGATGACCAGTAATTTCCTACTACTAAATTCAGAAAAAACAGAGATTCTAATTTTTGGACCAAAAACGTCTTCACGTAATAACCTAGAATACTGTCTAACACTTGATGGCTGCTCTGTTAAGTCTTCGTCATCAGCTAGGAACCTGGGTGTGCTCTTTGATGCCAATCTTTCATTTGAAGGCCATGTTACTAGCATCTGTAAAACCGCATTCTTCCATCTTTAAAACATATCTAAACTACGACATATGCTCTCAAAGAAAAATGCAGAACAGTTCATGCGTTCATGACCTCGAGGCTAGATTACTGTAACGCTTTACTGGGTGGTTGTTCTGCTCGCCTGATAAATAAACTACAGCTCGTACAAAATGCAGCAGCTAGAGTTCTTACAATACTAGGAAGTATGACCATATTAGCCCAGTTCTGTCATCACTGCATTGACTTCCTGTTAAACATTGTATAGATTTTAAAATCTTGCTAATTACTTACAAAGCACTAAATGGTTTAGCTCCCCAGTACCTAAGCGAGCTCTTAAAGCATTATAGTCCTTCACGTTTATTGCGATCTCAGAATTCAGGCCAGCTGATAATACCTAGAATATCAAAATCAACCGCAGGCGGTAGATCCTTCTATTTGGCACCTAAACTCTGGAACAATCTTCCTAGCATTGTTCGGGAAGCAGACACACTCTGTCAGTTTAAATCTAGACTAAAAACACATCTCTTTAACCTGGCATACACATATCACATTATAAATTTATATTTTCCAATCTGTTAAAGGATTATTAGGCTGTATAAATTAGGTCAGCCGGAACCGGGAACACTTCCTATAACACCAGATGTACTCGTTACATCAGATTAAGAATGGCATCTACGCTAATATTAGTCTTTTTGTTTATCCCGAGGTTTACCGTAGTCAACCGGATCCGGGCATCCTCCAGGTGAGGCCGAGGACCGGTGCCCTGACAGGACCACAACGCAGCCCTGAAGTATCAGCAGAGATCGAGTCAACTAGATCATCCATTGTGAAGGACTCATCGACACGACAGCCAGTAGCACAGTTCCTCAACAAACCGTCCATACCGGCGTGATGAATACGATCCTCAACTGGATGGAACTGAAAGCCCACCTCATTAAGAAAATAGTTTCATTTTGTACAACTCCCATACTTTTTGAATCCAGGCATTGTATGATGAGGGGTCAGGTTTTAACCTTCTGCATGTAATACATTTGATGACTGCAGCGAATAGAATTTGTAGTAAATATATTTTAGCTCTACCCTCAAAGCCCTCTGGACACACACCTAGAGAGGCTATTATGGGGTCTTTGGGGATTTAAAAATGGAAGATTTCTTTAAGGGTGTCAAATATATATTTCCAATAATTTCTTAATTTTGGACACAACTACAAAATATGGGTGTTATTTGAATATATTTTAACATGTAATTTATTCCTGTGATGTCATTAACTCCAGTCTTCAGTTACATGATCCTTCAGAAATCATTCTAATATGCTGATTTGCTGCTCAAATAACATGTATTATTATTAGGGGCCAAGCACTGAAGGTGCGGAGTCACCTATTGTATCTGTTGGCGTTCTTTTTCTTTATTATTATTATTCTTCCTCCGCTCTGGAAGTCTATGGCAGCCCATAGAACCGTATGGTAAAAAGTTGTGAAATTTGGCACACAGTTAGAGGACAGTCTGAAATGTGTCCATAGCAAATTTGGAGTCTCTAACTCTAGCGCCACCAGATGTCCAAAGTTGTACTCATGTTTATGTTAATAACTTTTGAACCGTAAGGGTTAGAAACAAAATTATTTTTTCCTCTGATTCACTGGGCTAAAGGCTGGAATAAACTACATGATTTTTAAAATCTGAACAGATTTTTAAAACACTAGGCACTAGGCGCGGCTCCATCTAGCGGCTGTAAGCGGTATATTATAGTGTCTCAACCATCTCAACATGATTACTCGTCAAGCGCCAAGCTTGTGATTCGTGAGCTGAAAGACGGTAAGTTTAAGTTTAAGTTATTACCCGATCTTATACAGACAGTAGTCCAATTAAATTTCTCTCGATCTTTGTGACTTCGCACCCTTGATTTGCATTGCTTGGGTACCGTGTACTGTATTTATTAGCAACAACACATATAGTACACTGATATGTGTTCTAAAATCGGCTCAAAATATCAAACATGTTTGATATCCTCCGACTGGATGGAATCAAAATCTGAAGCAAAAAATCGGAGTCTGTGACCATCATATACTACGTGATTTTCCATGGAATCTGTCGGCTCAAATCTGCAGACTGGCTCTGACTTTTGTCAACTAGCGTCAACTTGTTCAGACTGTAAATCGGGGGGAAAATCGGGGCAAAAATCGGGTAGTGTATTCCAGCCTTAAGACGTCATGTAATTTTCCGTCATGAAAATTTTTCCGCCATTTTGAATTTTCCGAAAAACCTACTTTTTCGAACTCCTCCTAGGCCGTTACTCCGATTTTCACGAAAATTAAATCAGATCACCTTCAGACCATGCCGACAAGAAGTTATTAAAAGCTTTTTGATTAACCCAACCGTTCTTGAATAACACGCAAATAAATTAGACGCAGAACACTCCAAATTGGACTCAAGGTTATATCTCCGCAATGCTTTATCATATTCAGACCAAACTTGGTACATGTCATCACAAGCATGACCTGGGGCATCATGCAGAGTTTTGGTGCAGCGCCACCTACTGGTCTGGAGATATGAAAAATGTAAATTTTTGCTTATAACTTCTGATGGGTTTGTCCAAAAATCCTAACTTTGGTCTCCTAGAATTCTTGGCATCATGCCGAGTCAAATGACATCCAATTTTCCCATATCGGCCATTTTGAATTTTGTGCTTAAAATGCTGTATTTTACGAACACATTTGCGTATTGTTATGAAACTCGGTATGGGTCATCAGCACAATGACCTGAAAGAGCCTGAGAAGTTTCGGACCAGCGCCACCTAGTGGAGACATTTTTTTTCATATGCTTATAGCTTTTGATCTGGTTGGCTTATTTTCACGAGAGTCACATCCTTAGACTCCTGAATCCTTGCCGAGTCCAGCGATACCAGACATGATAGGTTTTGACTTACGGTTTGTGCCGCGTGGCGATTTAGTGCTTAAAAAACAATTGCGAATATCTCCGAAACCGTTAGTCTGATCGAGACAAAACCACCGTAGGAAACACGGAACCTAAGCTGGTTAACTAAATGGAGACATGCTGCTTTACGCATGAATTACCCAAATGTCAAAATTTTGATAGGAAGTGGCAAAAAAAATCTAAACAAAGTTGTTCATGGGTCATTTTTTATGATCTCTTACATGTAAATGTCTGTAACTCCAAAAAGAAATGAGATATTTGCACTAAATTTGACACACACATGTATGGGGTCACCATGAGGATACATAAAAAAAATGGTGGGATTGTGCCTCTTGGTGGCGCTATAATTGAACAAAACACGAAATTGCCATTAACTGCAATACAGTATTATGATATAAAATGTTCTTTTATATGAATGCATTGGTGTACCATTACGAAACTCAGTATGTGTCATCGGCACCACTCTTTGAAAGTTCTCAAGTGGTTTCGAGACAGCGCAACCTTGTGGTCAAATGTTGTAATAACATTTATTTAAAATGCTAATAGCTTTATGCAAATGTGGCCTATTGTAATGAGACTTGTCTTAGAGTCACCTCACTCTGACCAAACCGCATTAATTTGGTCACAGCGCCACCTATTGGTGGAAAGTGATAAACCAGTAAATCTTTATTATTGACTGTATTTGTGATTTTTCAGCTCTTTTGCCTAAAATGATCTTAATGGGTCTTTAATTGCTCACTGTTGCAGTTGGTCTGATGCTCACGGCCGTGTTGGCTGGCTTGTTGTGCCGCTTTTGTGCTTGGGCCCGTAAATGCTGCTTGCAGCTTTAATTATTATTATTATTATTATTATCAATTTTGAAAACAGTTGTGATGCTTAACATTTTTGTGGAAATGGTGTTACTTTTTTCAGGGTTCTTTAATGAATAGAAATTTAAATGAACAGCATTTATTTGCATTTATTAAAATTATTTATTAAATGTATTAAAGCATTTATTAAATAGAAATCTTTTGTAACATTATACATTTATTCACTGTCACTTTAGATCAATTTATTGCATCCTTGATGAATCAAAGTATTAGTTTCTTTCTTTTTTTAATTCTACCACAAATGTTTTAATGGCATCATTGTTTCAACAAAAATGTTTTCACCATTGATAATAATAATAATAATAAGAAGAAGAAATGCACAGTCAGAGAGCACATGTACTGAAGCAAACTCCAGCATTTTCAGTGGTGACTGAACGCCCATTTCATTTATAACAGGAACATCAACAGAAATATGTGTGATTGGTTATAATGCTCAATGCAGCAAAACACAAGTAAAAAGAAATCTGATGCAATGTGAGCAGAATGTAATTCACACTTTTCATTCATTTTTACATTTCACTTAAATCGCAGCAGCCATAACAGTTACAGTTTAAACTGTGCAGGGTCCTGTTTAAACCCTTATCTTGAATATTTTTTTTTTTTCATTTTGGTGCCATTTTTGCCCCAAGCACTCATTTCTGACCCTGGTCACTGCCACACAGATGTATGGCCCTAGGTTTTGGAACACAGTGTTTATGTGTTATGTGTGCGTGTAAAAGAGTAAATAAATACCTCAATGACTTTCTGTATTCCATTCATGTTGCAATCTAGCATCGCTTTGGCTACGGCATCTCTAATAGTTTTGTAGTCCATTCCACATGCCAGATACTGGTCAATCTGGCTGCCATCTTCATTCTGAGAGAAATTCATTTAGCAGTTAAAGCACAAATACTCATATCAGAATTATGAAATTAAATCAACTAAAACCCACCGACTCAAGAATCTCCTGAGGAAATAGCCACCTGAACCCTTCCTGTGGCAGAAGTTTCTGGACATATTCAACCCCATGAAGACTGCAGATTTTTCTGATGAGGTAAACCCTGTACCAGTCATTTCTGCTCCGGCAGCACAGATCAACCACATTGTTGAAAAACCTTGGACCAGAAGCCGAAGGATCATTGTGTACACCTAAAATGAGGAAACCAATATCAATATCAACAGAAACATTATTTAAAAAATCTTAAAAGGTCCTAAAATAAGGTTATATTTTTATGCACAATATAATATTTTTTGTTTCTTTTGATTTTTGGGTTAAATGCGACTAGTTCATGTTCTTGACAGGTTTCGTGAGATCATTTTAGGCATTAAAGCACAAGCACGAAAGACTTGTATTCACCAGCACTAGTCACTCTGTTGACTAGCAGATCAGCAGCCATATCCAGGCACAGTCGAACTCTGGCCACCTGCTGCAGGTGCTCTATAGATGCAGTGTGTGCAGACACAGAATCAGAGCGAAGGAACTCCAGCAGAAAGCGTGTTTCCTCCTGCAAACAGGCCTGCTGCTCCGCCACAGAGTGCCACTGTGTCCGATCATACATCGAGTCCTGCAGACACAGGAGATTTCTTAATCAGTAAAAATCAACCTTAAAACATACATTTCCTTTAGCACGTACATTCTCTTTACATTTTTACATCTTTAAGCATAAACAAAATTTGGTTAGGGTTATGCTTAAATTACAAAATACACTTTCACTACCTGTCAAAGGTTTGGGCACACTAGACTGAATTTATTGTTTACATAGACTCAAATCATTTCGATCTAAATGTTGCATGAAATTAAATATTTGAGTTTGAATGGATGGTGAAGGAAAAGCATTAAGGTTTTCAACAAACATGTAAACTCTTCAAATACCTCTTCTGAGAGAAGCCTAGAATATGCAGAGATAGAATCTAGAAAACATCAACTAAGTTGTAAAATATGGCATGTGAACTGAGTTGGTGAGGGCAGTGATATACAAACCTCCAAACAGTTTATGTACAAGGAATAAAGTTCAGTTTTATCAGTTTCCTCTATGATGTTACTTTGCTCAACTTCTGTCAGATGCCGCTGAAGATAGTGCTTCACATCATCAAAGCTGAAATAGGAGAAGACAAAAATGATTATATTCATAAATGTGTAAGAAGGGTACGGAGCGCCCCTAAAGGGAATTGGTGGTGGAAAAAAAAAATTGGGAAGGGAGGAAATTTTACGTGCTGGTGGGAAAAAAAATTGGGATGGGAGGATTTTTTATTTATTTTTTAAATCTTTTGCGTTCCCTCGCAAAACTTTTGCGTTCCCCCGAGAAACTTTGCGTTCCCACGCAAAGATATAATCGTTCTCTTGCTGTGAGCTCGGACAAACACTTCCTCTTTAATGTCCCGCTGGCTGGCAGTGTGTTTCAGTTAGTAACATACGTTAATAATGCTCACAAATAATGCGCAGCTCTTAGGGTTTAAACTTGTTGGACTCAAATATAAAGAAATGCAGTCAGTGCTTATAGCAGTTCAGTTGGCAATATATTCACAGATTCGAGCTTCCCGGATTAATAACTCGTGAGCTAAACGTTGTTAAAACACAAATGCAGCTACTTATAATCATATTAACCTAGACAACAAGCTACAATAACAATTTTCCTCAAATGTGCTTTATAATAAATTAGTCTCTATGAGCAGGCGGCGGAGATACACGTCTGAAGGGACCGTCTGAAAAGTGCAAAACCCAAAACCCTTTTGCTCATTTTATATTATGAAAAATACTCAATAACTTCACTGTAACACACTGTGCTGTCACCAAATTCAGTTCATACTCCTCAGTGCTCTCCTGCTGGTTAGGTACTACAACACTTAGTTTGGCAAATTGCACATAAAGGCCTTCTTTACACAAATGATGTTGGTACACAGCTTACATACTTACAACAGCTTTTGCATGATAATTGGTTACTGGATTTGATGGCATTACAATTTATTTAATATTTTTACTAATAACAGTGAAGTTATTATTATATTATTTTATTTAATAATAATCATAAACATTATGCATTTTTTATCAGAATAAGTGTTCCAGTACAACCAGCAGGAGAGCAGTGACATATGGACTAAATTTGGTGACAGTACAGTGTGTTACAGTGAAATTATTGAGTATTTTTCATAATATAAAATGAGCAAAAGGGTTTTGGGTTTTGAACTTTTCAGACGGTCCCTTCAGACGTGTATCTCCGCCGCTTGCTCATAGAGACCAATTTATTATAAAGCACATTTGAGGAAAATTGGGTTGTTGTAGCTTGTTGTCTAGGTTAATATGATTGAAAGTAGTTGCATTTGTGTTTTAACAACATTTAGCTCACAAGTTATTAATCCGGGAGGCTCGAATCTGTGAATATATTGCCAACTGAACTGCAATAAGCACTGACTGCATTTCTTTATATTTGAGTCCAACAAGTTTAAATTTTAAGAGCTGCGCATTATTTGTGTGCATTATTAACGTATGTTACTAACTGAAACACTACTGCCAGCCAGCGGGACATTAAAGAGGAAGTGTTTGTCCGAGCATACAGCAAGGGAACGATTATAACTTTGTGAGAGAACGCAAATATCTTTGCGTGGGAACGCAAATATCTTTGCGAGGGAACGCAAGAGATTTGAAAAAAAATAAATTCCTCCCATCCCAAATTTTTTTTCCACCAGCATGTAAAATTTCCTCCCTTCCCAATTTTTTTCTACCACCATGTCCCTTTAGGGGCTCCGTAGAAGGGTACCTTTACGCAAAGAAAATATATTTCCATATATTTATTGTTGAAAATATACAGAATATTATATTGGGTTATATATTCAAATATATTGAATTATACATAAGAAATTGCTGCTTTACATATATTGAAAAATGTGTGACAATATATTTTTATATACATGTTTTACTCAAAGTTATAAGTTGTTAATACAAAGACATTCAAAGGTGTTGGGACAACAATAGACTGTCATTTGAAGTGCTTGCTTTAGTTGAGCTCTTGACTCTTTACTTTTTAATGTTAGCTTTTCTCTGGCTGCTGTAACTGTGTGTCTGTAAGGCATTTAGACACACAGACATCAAGAATCAGCGTATGAATTTCAACAACGGTGACATGTTAATTCTGGGAGCAACGGATGAGTTTCTAGTTCCTAGAATGCATTGCATCATGAAGCATGTCATCGTTACTGAGATTCATATGCTGATTCTTGATGTCTGTGTGTGTCTAAATGACACAGTAGTTCAAAATGTTTGGAGGAAAAAATATTTGTGGAAACAATACTGCTGGCTCTCATCACAGTATTACAGGGTTGGTAGAGCAATATTTAAAATTATTTAAAGCTGCAGTCCGTAACTTTTTTTGGTTAAAAATGAATCAAAATCAATTTCCCTTTCGAAGGGAACTCCACTCTGTGTTTGCAGTAAACGCTTTGGGGAACGCCACGTGACCCAGGTGTCTGAAAGCACTATCCAATAACTCCAATTCCTATTGGCCGGCGACAGCCTATGACGTCATACGGCACAACCCGGAAGTATAAAGGAGCGCCAGGAGAGACAGCCAGCATCTCATCGTCTTTCGGCCCTGTTCTGTCTGATTGCATCTATACCAACTCCGGTAGGGTTTTTTATATATACACCTTACAAACGTTCATGAGAGTGTGTTTATCCGTGTCCCAGGGTTTGACACTTGATATACATATTTTTCTGAGCGTTTTCTGTCTGGAGAGGAGCACGCATACACAGTGCTTGAGGGCACTGCTGTGTGTTTGTCTGTTGTTTACTCTGTTCTCGTTTGGCACTCTTCCCGAGGGCAGAGCTGTCTGCGTCTCTGCCTGGTGGTTCTGGCCCCTGTTTGTGCTGAGGCTTAACGGTGGCTGCAATCATAGGGCTCGTAGATGAGCTTGTTGGGAAGTTTGAGAAAGTTTTATTCTCTCTTTACTTACCTGGGGCTGGCGAGAGCGACCGGATGACGATGACGTTCGTGTTTGACGTCATCGCGTCCGGCGGCGAGCGCTCCTCTGGCTGGTGTATGCGAGCTGCTGTGTGTTTGGGACGCGCTTCTCGGCGGGCTGCAGCTGCCGGGAGAGCGCGTTAAGAAAGGGGTCACGAGCAGTTCCTTTCTGTCCATTAATACGGCAGCTTCCATACTTTCCATTCCAGTCTGATCTCCGCGTTTGAGATCGGGAAGGCATGGAAAAACCCCTAGCCATTCAGATCTGAACCCAGACAGACGGGAGGAGGAGGAAGAGAGAGTGAGACGGGTGATCGATTGTAAACATTGTTGCGTTTTTAATCGATCCCCCAGCTATATAGGGTGATTTATATCTACCCTCTCCTCTTCTTCTTCCACCTCCTGTATATGTATATGTATGTGTGTATATATAAACATATATCATGCTCAGATGCTTCTTATGGTCAGACTGATGGCTGGGCCCATAGAACAGCGGGCTGATAGAAATAATGACTGTTTGATAGTAAGAGGATCTTTAGGCTTAAAAGAACCTTAGATTCCATCCTTTCATGTAAAAAGGACCATTAGGAGTTTTTGGTTTTTGAGCTGCAGGAGGGTCTATATTTTATTCGTTAAAATAAGACCTTATTTTCCTGTATAGTTTTCTGAGCATGTAGTCAGGAAAATTAGGGTGTTTTTGGGCAAACTGAAGTTGACAGACTGGCTAGAGCAGAGGTCACTAATAGGCGGACCGCGGTCCGGATCCGGACCCAGCCGCCGTTCTATCCGGACCCGGACCAATAACCCATAAATTATTGACTTTTGTCGCAGCCTTTCTATTTTAACCCGCGCAGCTTTTCTAGCATCTATGGTACTGGTTTAGCGCGGCCCAGGAAACTCACAGACCAATAGCATGCGTTGTAAATCATGTCATGTGATACTACTCGAGTCAGACAGCGAGAGAGACACACACACACACACACACACACACACACAGGGAGAGACGACGAGACGAGACGAATGAGAGACAACGTTTCACATGGCGTTCTCTAAAAAGAGAAAAGTGGACAGCGAAAACAGAGCTTTTAATCAAGAATGGACGGATTCTTACATGTTCATTCTTCCCACGGGCAGTTTATTTAAATTGATCATTTATTATTAGAGTACTTATTATTTCCCTACAGCTCAATATATAAAATGACAATAAATATTGTTAAAATATTATTCAATTTGTACTTTCATTTTATTTGACAGTCGTCTCTTGACTAGGCTACTTACATATTTTCATACAACTACTAGGCTGTGGCACTGAATGATAACACAAGTTAGTCATTGTGATGTTGTGGACCTTTGGTTGCTGATTTTTTTTCTAACTGGACCTCTTAGAATTTTAATTCAATACCCCTGGGCTAGAGTATATATTGTGCAGGCCACAATATGGCCGCCTCTTAGCCACCTGTTGTTTAGAGTAGCTTCTCATCTGCTGTTTTCTAGAGTAGTTTGAGTTAGCACTCGTCACTTCAGTTATTATGCATGTTTAGGTCGGCCTTAATCGGCCGCCTGACATTGTTTGCTTGTGAGCTTCACTTTCTTTCTCTTATCCATGAGATTTGGAGGTGAAGCCCAGGCTTCACTAGGCTTGTGGCCCTGTAAGAAGGCCCGTAGCTTAGCGGCTAGGCTAGAGCTAGGTTAGGTGTGTTATAATTACATAACCTTATGTATACTATCCCTTATTAGGTTGTATAGTTCCTAGTTCTGGCCTCCTCCCGAGGGAGTTGTTAGGCCGTATGCCCATTATCCCCTTGCTTATGTAGACCCTTTATATGTGAGCTTACTTATGCTGCCACAGGTTAGCACCTGTTCTCTTAATAGTAGGCCCCTTTTTAAAAAAAAAAAAAAAAAAAAAAAAGCGGCCTCTATTTGAGAGGATGGTGACTATATATTCCCCAGTTAAGAGGTTTATTTGTGTCACTGAGTGCATCACCTGTTGGATTGCATACTCAGGGTAGTTAGAACCACTTTTTGAGGAAAGTTGGTATCTATTTAAGCTCCCTGGTGATCTTGTTAGCGGCTATATTGCATATAACTCGGATTGTTGGCTTTATGATATTTAGCCTCCTTCTAGTTAGCAGTTGTTTTCTACAATGCTGCTTAACGGATCATGGTTTGCTCACATATGTACACTACCACAGGCCCTGCCACGTGTTTGTTTGAGTTAATAGGCCTTATAGCCTTTCTTAGACCATGTTGGCTTTGTTTGGTTCCCTTTGGTCACATGTTTAGGGTACATTGCCTGTTGGAATGTGTAGCCTAGCGCAGGTTGCAGTTAGCTTCCCATAGTTATGATTGGGTTAGAGCTGGTTCCCTGTAGCTTGGTCCCCTTTTTAAATTCACGAGCTGCAGCCACGTGTCATTGAATCGGCAGGCCCCTTCAGGCCTCCTTTTTAGTCCACACGTTGGCACGGTTGGTGTTTTTAATTTGCAAACAGGCTGAACGCCACTTGTTGCTGGAATGGTAGGCCCCTCAAGGCCTCTTTTCTTAGTCGACTTGATGGCAGGATGCCTGGGAAACCATGCCACCATCGGCCACGCCCCATCGTCGACAGATAGGCCCTAAACAGGCCTGTTCTCGATGTTTGGCAGCGTTTCATGTATTCCCTCTTTGGAAATTTTTAATACATGGCATTTGGGTGGTATGGTTAGGGTAGCCACTTGCTGATGCCGCGTGTGTACTAAGGTAGGCCTACCTCGGCCTCCGGTGTAACGTGTGGAGTTCAGTATTTTGAGTGGCTGGCCCCTCAGGTGAACCACCTCAAAAGGCCACGCCCCACCCTGACGGATAGGCCCTAATCAGGCCTGTTCACGTTGGGTGGCAGCGTTCTATGTATTTCTTCTGAGGAAGTTTTAATACATGGCTTTCTGGTGGTCTGGTTCTCAGGTGGAGTATGGTAGTGAAACCTTACTGAGGTTCGGTTTAACCTACATCTCCCTCCCTGAGTCTTATTTTACTCTAGTTGAGCTAAGAGCCACCTAGAGCCTAGGGTGGATCTTTGTGCTCCTAGAAACGGCCACGAGACTTACGCCGTGTGTCCTAGCGGGCCGCCTTTTTGACACACTGGAGTTTGTTTGGGTGTATTTCTCTTTGAGAATTATTTCTATACACTTTCGCTGGCCAGGGGCCCAAGTGGTAGATCCAACCCCCTCTTTTGCAGGTTGTTTACCATGCTTGGGACCTAAACACTGCCACGAGCTGATGCCACGTGTCTGTTGAGGTTATAGGCCCATCCAGGCCTTCCTTAATACGTGTTGGCGTACGCTGTACTCCTCTTGCTTTAAAGAGTAAAAGGTGCTTTTACTGAGTACACTGCTCATTGGATTGTGTTAGGTGGATTGTCATGCGGGCACTTTGCTGCCTCTTATGCTGCCGTTGAAGTCATCTGTCTACCCCAGCAAAGACAGATGTTCAGGGTGGCCCTTCCAGGCCACTTTCTGAATATACTTCTGTTTCACATATAACTACTATCATGCTGTAGGCCCCTCTTTGGCCTCCATGAGTATGTGCCCTTTGCATGGTCCACCTGTTAGGTGAGCTTTGTACTTCCCTTTCAGGGTTGTGTTTATAATAGTGCTTAGCTCCCTAAGCTGATCATGGTGGTAGGCCTTAATTAAGCCTCTGAGGAAGGCCTTCAGCTTGGGCTGTTGGCCAAAGGGAATGCTGTCACTGACAGCCTGGTGTGACCCGAGGGGGAGTTGCCAAGCAGTTCGCGAACTGCTTTTGGGCCTTTGTCTCAAGCCATATTTTTTGGCAGGCACTCTCCTCAAGCATGGCGGCGTGGGTATATCGTTCCCCAAAGCGTTTACTGCAAACGCAGAGTGGAGTTCCCTTCGAAAGGGAACGTCTCAGGTTATGTATGTAACCATAGTTCCCTGAGAACAGGGAACGAGACTCTGCGTTTCCTTGCCATGCTTCGGGTTGCCTGCCTGCAGAACAGTCCCTCAAGACGATAGATGCTGGCTGTCTCTCCAGGCGCTCCTTTATACTACAGGGTCGCACCGTATGACGTCATAGGCTGTCGCCGGCCAATAGGAATTGGAGTTATTGGATAGTGCTTTCAGACACCTGGGTCACGTGGCGTTCCCCAAAGCGTTTACTGCAAACGCAGAGTCTCGTTCCCTGTTCTCAGGGAACTATGGTTACATACGTAACCTGAGACGTTTTGAGCAAGTACATAACCAGGCAGTGTTCAAAACTATCTCCTTACCTTAACCCGATTCACAACAGTAAGCTTGTAATAATGTTTTATAATAAAATTGGTACTGGTGGGTTTCTGCTGGAAAATCAAGCATGCAGCCATTCATCTTTGCGTCATTATGTCATGTCTGTAAACAGAAAGGAAGGAGTCCCTGCTAGTAGACTACGCATATAGGATGCTACTGGTAGCGGATCATAGCCTTTTCTCACAGCAGTTGAAATAATTAAACTTATCATTTTGATGGTTTAAAAAAAAAAAACTTATAAAAAGCAAAAGACTTCGGACTGAGGAGTAACCAGAAATTGAAATCTACAGGTAACACTAACACACACTCAATACACACAGTCACGCAATGCTGATGTTGTTAACATTAACAATTTGAGAACAAAGTATAACAGTAATAATAATTTGCATGGTTTGACGTGATCCAAGCTAAGCGATCATCAGATTTAAATCACCACTGGCAGCGCAATTTATTGTAGGCCTAATACTGTTTTCCTTGGTTGGTCAGAACAAAAGTGGCAAAACATTACTTACTTGTTCAGATATTTTCTGGTGAAAATTCTTATTTTGGTCATACTTCGAAGACGTAGAATCTGTGATTCCGAAGTACAGTATCCACACCGATGTGGTGACTGAAACCAAACATTAGATTCATCCGCGCTGAGCAGCCGGGCCGATGCACAAAGCACGTAAAGATAATAATTCCGCATATAACTGCAATTGCAGGTTTCAAACATAGATGGCGACAAAGAGGCAACACTTACGGACAGCAGCTTTAATGACTTAATGCATTTTTTATTAGTGATAAGTGATGACACCATCAGTAAACAACCAACAGATTATCCCCAGAGTTTTTCTTGGCCTTCTTTGCCATAGCAAATGTGCCTAACATTATAGCAGCCAGAGAAAAACTAACATTAAAAAGTGAAAGGTCAAGAGCCTAATTAAAGCAAACACACTGATCACCATTCTGGTGAGTTCAAACGAAGCAGTCTATCGTTGTCCCAACACTCTTGTATGTCTTTATATGAACTTGTAACTTTGAGCAAAACCTTGTGAAATTTAAAGCAATCAGTTTCAGTGTAAAATACACTGCCTTTGTTTAGCTAAAAAAAAAAAAAAAGGCAACTCCCAGCATCAGAATTTTTTTAATCAACTAATTTGTGTTTGACCAATTAGACTTTACGTTTTCAACATGTACTCTTAACACCAACACAACTTTCCTCATAAACTCGACTCAAATACATTGTGTAACAGCAACATAACTCAATTGAGTGAAAGTAACTCCAATGCATACACATTGGTGTAACAGTAAATATACTGTCACATTTTTCAATATATGAAAAGTGGCCATTCCTTATTATTAAATATATTGTAACATATTAACAAAATATATTATTCTGTATATTTTTCAATGTATTAAATAAGTTAATATAGTGATCATAAATCACTAATAAGCCCTGAACTCACCTGTACTTGAGTAGGAGTTTCAACACCACTGAACGCACCACTGGATTTTTATCCACAGAGTCATCGAAGGGAGAAAGAGCCTTAGTCAAGAACCTCCGATCTTGCCCTGAGAGCACGAGGAACAATGTTCTGATCATTTATTGATCCCAAGCAGAATCTGGTCCTCCACACACATACATAAACAGATGTACCTCTGATTTGAGGGAACGAACAGGCCTCTACCATCAGCAGGGACAACAGATGGAGTATGATGTCATTGCTGGGAGGAGTGTTGTCTTTGAAGCACACAGTGGACACCAGATCAATGAAGAAAGCATTACATCTCATTCTGAACGATGCATTTTGTTTGATGAGACCCCTAATGACCAAAAAAAGCATACAATCTTTTAGACTGATAGAGAGAGAGAGAGAGAGAGAGAGAGAGAGGAGAGAGGCAAAAAGAAAGATAAAGCACAACTATTCAGCACAGTGTTTTATGGTGTGTATAACAGACAATTATTAGATTACCGTATTTTCTCAGAGGCCTTGAGCTCAAAGTTTTCAGGCACTTCTTGTACACACAGAGGGCAATGCATCTGACCGGGCACCAGCCACTGTTTGATGCAAATTAGGCAGTAGATGTGGTCACAGGGAAGACTCAAAGGGTCTCGAGGGTCTCCCATGCACACTGGACAAAGCTGAATGCCAAACCTGGGTAAACAAACAGTACCTGCATTTACATGGATCCTAATAATTTGTTTGTAATCGAACCGGTAGTCCAGTCAGAATAAAAGTCACATATAACCACGTCAATTGGAATGAATTGGCCAAATCTAACTGAAATTTAATCCGGATTGTTGGCATTGGTTTAAACCTTTTCTCTTCTGTTCGATAGGACATGTAAACACTTGATCGGATTGAAAACCGAAACTGGAATTCTCCTTCCACTCATCGTCTGTGAAGTGCTGCAGGACAACATCATCCCACCAGTCCCTGCTTCAAGATTTTTATAAATTTCTTGCACAGGAAGGGGTTTTATTACTGCTTGATAAATATAAGCATGCGGCACAAAGCTTTGTGTGCACGTCGATCCAAAATAGATTAATATTAAGTCTGCTTTTTAAAAACAAAGAAAAGGAGGATGATAGGAGGATGGTTAGTATGCAGATCTTGTGAGAAACTCTGTATATTCATGCAGTTTGCAAGTCAACAGATCAATTCTTATTTGAAGCTTGTGACAAACGCACAAATCAACCTGATCACTTTATTTAGCGTTCAAGTAAACACTATATTTGAATTTATCAATTGGAATGATTTCATTCCTATTGAAGCAAAGGGTGTCCATAGCTAGTGACAAATCCTATAGCCTCTTACAAAACAATGTGTATAAANAAAAAAAAAAACAATATATCATCAAATCAAACCTAAAAATGCTCTGAGATGCTTCCTCTTTGCAGGCTTTGAGTACGGTGATCACTGCCTCAAATGGCTGCTTCTTTTTGAGGTCTGAGTTCTTCTCTAGGACCTTTAACAAACAGATAAGTATTGATAAGCTAAAATTAAACTGCTGAAGGAACTATTTTCAAGGAAGGACTGTAAGGTTACTCACTGTTGCTAGGCGTCGAGTATGTTCCAAAACCAGTGTCCTGAGTTTCAATTGCACATCTCCAACACCCAGCAGCATGTGCTCCACAAACAAGGCTAGAGAGTAAATGCGCCGCCAGCCATGTCTGAAATGTAATAATACAATGATGCAAATGATCATATTTGATAATATTGATAATTACAATGTACAGTAAATGATCTGAGTTTTATTTGTAGGGAAGCCAGCACTGTGCACATGAGTTGTGTGTCATTCAGAACTGAACTGAGAACGCCTTGAGAATTCCAATTCAATTTTTAAAAAAGGTAGCAAACAGGACACAGAATTGTAATTCAAATTTGAATCTATGGAAGAAGAATTTAAGTGAAATTCAGAATAGAATTGAAGAAAATGCATTATCATACACACACACTCACATAAACACAACATATAAATATTATATAACCTATATTTACATCAGAATAAAGGCCCTGACCACTTTGATATTGTTTTTTAAAATCTTTTAACTGGCCTACAATAGACTGAGAAGGGTAGTAAAGACATTTTTAAAATAGTCCATGTGACTACAGTGGTTCAAACTTAATGTTATGAAGCGACAAGAATACAAGAAAACAAACAAAAATAATGACTTTAACAATCTCTTCTCTTCTCTGTCAGTATCCTTCGCTGTTGACATAGCAATCACAGTGCAGCGCTTCCGGTTCTATGTCAGAACGCTGGCTCATAATTGGCTAGCTCCTGTGTCAGCATCACACGCATGCATTGGGCTGCTCACCTGTACAGCGTCGACTAATATTGAGTCGGCGTTCAGACATAAACACGGAAGTGCTGAACTGCGTTCACTGAGTAGAAGACTGACAGGGAAGAGGTAAAATTGTTGAATAAAGTTGTTATTTTTATTTTGTTTTTGTGCACAATGAGTATTCTCGTCACTTCATAACATTAGGCTTGAACCACTGCAGTCATATGGACCCAGCAAACATCCAAAGGGACCTCAAGATGACTTAAAATGATTTAAAGTATTACAATAAGCGAAAACAACTAAAAATCAAGATATTTCTTCTTTTATTTCACCCCCTTAACTGCTATTTTTTCCTTAAAAAAAGAAAAGAAAAAGGCATTCCACAGTCTTGGAAAACTGGAATATATGAGACTAATTTTAAAAGTGTGATTTCTAGACATGGAAAAGTCATGTAAATTAATAAAATATTAAAACTCCATGGGCATTTTACACTTTTCTAGTTATGCCAAGCTCTAAAAAATTTTAGCAGGTAGAAACTGAGTAAAAAATATTTTTACTTTTTAATACTTTTTTTGGTTAAAAATTATTAAGTACATAACCAGCCAATGTTCAAAAATATCTCCTTACCTTAGCCCAATTCTCAATGGTAAGCTTGTAATAATGTTTCCTAATTCGAGCATGCAGTCGTTCGTCTTTGCGTCATTACGTCATGTCTGTTTCCATAGAGAAGGAGTCCCAGCTACTAGGCATGTATATGGCATGTGAGGATGTTACAGGTGGCGCATCATTTATAGCATTTTCTCAAAGCAGCTGCAATAATTAAATTTATAATTTTGATGGCGGATTGTAATCCAGAAAGGGCCAAATGTTTCACCCATAGTCAAAAGCAAAACACATTACGGACTGCAGTCGGTGTGGCTACAGAAACTGAAATCTACAGGTAATGCTAATACACACTAAATACACATAGTAACGCAATGCTGAATGTTGTTAACATTAACAATTTGAGAACAAAGTATAACAATAATAATAATAATAATATGCATGGTTTGACGTGATCCGTTCTAAGAAATCTTTAGATTTAAGTCACCATTGGCAGTGCGATTTATTGTTTTTCTTTTTTTCTGTTGGTCAGATCAAAAGTGGTAGACATGTTACTTACTTGTTCAGATGACATTCTCTGGTGAAAATTCTTATTTTGGTCATACTTCCAAGACGTAGAATCTATGATTCTTAAGTACAGTATCCACACGATGTGGTGACTAGGCATGTGACGGTATCAAATTTTCATGTTGCAATTAATTGCTGAAGCTTTTATCACGGTATACGGTATTATTACGATATAGAAATAAGTTGCAAAAAAAAGTGTTGTCATAGTATAACAGGTTTAAGAACTCTTTTAGTAATAACAAAAATAACTTAATCTTTAAATACAATAATACAATACACAGAAAATATATAAATACAATAATACAGTACACAAGAAATATATAAAGTAAAATGTTTAAACAGATTAAAGTACAAAAGCATTAGGCTATAAAAGAACAACAGGTAACACTTTACAATAAGGTCTCATTATTTAATGCATTAACTAAGATTAACAAATGTAGCTATTGCTCACAGAAAGTATTATTTTTTGTTAATGTAAGTTAAGAAATACAACTGATCATTGTTAGTTTTATCTCAGGTCCATTAAAAAAGTTATTTTGATTTTAGTAAAGTTATTAAACAGTAACTAAGAAATTAACATTAACCAACAATAATTAATGCTTTATAAGTATTTTTTATTGTCAGTTTGGTAATAATGACTTAACATGTTAACTGATAAAGCCATATGTCTCAAAGTTTTACTGAACAATAACAAATAATCAGAACATTCTAATGATTTGGGCATGTTGTAGTCCAGATTAAAATATAAAAATATTTAAGTTTGAAATTAAATAGCCCATTAAGTCTTTAAACATTAAAGTGCCCATGATAACAATATTGTACATATTCATTATCATGATATATCGCATTACCGAATATCGGCATGTCTAGTGGTGACTGACAGCAAAAATTAGATTCATCCGCGCTGAGGAGCCACGCCGAAGCACAACCCACGTAAAGATGATAATTCCGCAAATAACTGCAATTGCAGGATTCAAACAGGGATGGCGACAAAGAGGCAAAACTTATGGACTGCAGCTTTAAATATCCTTATTCTTAACCCTTATCCAGTAAATAAAGAACAACTGAAAAAAGTCATGCAAATTAATTTGTTAAAATGAGTGGGAATCCTGAGGAAAATTCAGCCCTTAAAGACTTCTAAATTTCTGAAAATTAATGGACAAAAACTGAGTATCGATGGATTAACATTTTTAGATTAAAGTTTTCATTACAGCAGATTTACCAGAGGAAATATATTCGCCTACATTGGGGGAAAAGCGGACAAATATTGTTGTGAAAAACAGAAGGCCTCAAATTCAAAAAGGCTGAGAACCAATGATCTAAAGTACCTACTTAGTAGGTACAGAGCCACACCAGTGGACTGAGAACAGAAGGTAGGTGCTATCATGCTATAAATATAATAAAAATATACAGACAACATTTTACTTGTAAAAATAATGATGATATGACAATTTTAGAATTCATAACTCACTGAATGAGAGTGACCATCTGTTTGCTTTTGTCTTTATAGTGGCGTACGCTTTCCTCACAGCAGACCAGCTCAATTGGCACCTGTAGCTTTTTTACACGTCTAAGCCAGGCCAGACTTTGAACATCTCCATCTAGAGTCTGGGGCTCCAGGTATTCAATACAGGCCATAGCAGCATACACATCTAACACCTGAGAAACAGAAAGACGGCCAGAGGTAAGTAACCAAAGTAGAACATCCACATCCAATCCCTGAAATATGTATTTTCATGCAAACCTCTGAAGCAGAAGAAAGTTGCAAGCACTTACAAGTTCTTTGCCCTCTCTTGCACATCTGTTATCTTGGAGCATCTGAGCTATCTGAGGCTGTAAACTGATCATCCTGTAGAGGTTCTGTATTCGGTTCTTGAAATGATGGTAGGCAGCATGAACCCATGGCAGAGAAATGACTTCACTCTCTTGTGTTTCCTGCTCATCTCTAAGCTCATTTACACCACAAGTAAGGGCTCCACATAAGAGCTACAATGTAAAAACAGATGCACATGAACATTATTATATCAACACATGAACAAGTGTATGTGCTTGGATGTGCAGATGATTGGGCAGGTAAAAAAAAAAAGAAGTCACCTCGAGATCAACCTTCGATATCACATTCATGGTCATGGAGACGAAATCCTGGAGATACCTGTGGAAAAACTCCATTTGCATCGCTTGGGATACTTCAGAGATGTACCTGCCCAAGGGGGTCTTCCAAAAGAACTCTTCAAATTGCTTTAGTGTGTGTCCTGTTGACAGAAATGCAAAGACAACTTATATTGTTTACTTTTTCCTTTGAACTGTAAATAAAATGCAGTGGAGACATTTCACCAAAAGCCAGGGTATGGCAGACCTTGATGACATTAACCAATCTTATTCCAACTTGTACACACTTTTTCCAGCACTTCAAAGCTAAATATATTATCCACTTTAAGTTTTATAAGTTTTATAATTAGCAAAAGTATTTTTGTTTATCTTATAAAGATTGTCCTCATTTGTAAAACTAAAAGTCAATCAATCAAATACCACAGCCAATCAGATCAGTGTGGGAGGGCTCTGGCAGCATTTGTACATAATCAAATTCACAAATATTACACCATTTAAACATTAATAAAAATACATACTGAGCTACTAAAACAATCTTTGTCATAGAATACACTTGTTTGTTCACAGTTTGAACATTCTTGCTTCCATTTGTTTAATTTCAAGATCTGAGGTGAATTATCCAGAACCAGATCGCTTTAATTTATTTCTGTTTTATTTAAAAATACAACTTATAATGTTACACATAGTAATATAACTTCGTTAATCCTGCATGCAATGAATTAAATTATATAAGTTGCATTGACTTGACCAGGCAGCCAAGGTATGGCAGTGATGCCCCTGAAGGAATGGAAAACTAACCACATTAATGTAAGCATGATTGTTCAAGGAAAAAAAACATAGCATAAAAAATACCTTCTCGCTGCAAGGCATGTACCCAGAGGTCCTCTAGACAATCTTTAATTCTCCAGCTGAAAGGCATGGTGCATCCCATGTTCCTGTCAACTGCAATGTAGTTCTGAACCAAGATCGTCTTCATCTCTGAGCTGTTAAGATGGAGTGTTTTCAGTTATAACAATGGCATTGCTTTAAAACCAGAAATATACTGTACAATATACGTGTGCCAATGTAGACGCCAAGGCTTAAGCAATGCATTGTCAGTATGTGATGTGATTTTTAGGCCCAAAGGCTTACAAAATGCCTCTTTACATAAAATAATTATCACATACTTGTTTTTCACACTTGTGTAAGGAACATTCAGTAACTTGACATCTCCAAAAATATTCAACCACAGTTTCTTCAAGGTTTCTTCAGAGTTTGTATCCAGCAAGAGGTCTAGATTGCAGTCACGGTCAATAACTGAAACAAGCTGTGCCAAGAAGGGAGTTACTACTGCTTGAACCCGCCTCCACAGGGCATGTCTAAAAAAAAGAAAAAAAAGAACAAATATTGAAAAGGAAATTGTTTTAGGTATTAGGTATAGAGTTCCACAAAGACCTAATAAGGCCTAGTCAAACCAACGAGGTTGCAAGTCAACATGACGTAATTACTGTGCAATTTACACCCTCTCTCTTACACTTACCTAAAAGTTCCACCCTCTTGCAAGGCATCAATATTTAGTGCTTCCTTGGAGACCCAGCTCTTGGCAGAGATTGTGTTTTCATCATGAGCCATCAATAGAGAATAAATTCGCTTCTTTAATGTTTTCAGAAATTCAGCTGGTAACATAAATATTTAAATATGAGTAACCCCTTACAGAATAATTAATGAAACCTTTAAATACAAGCAAAAAATAGATAAATCTCACCTTGTAGAGTCTCATTGTCAGCCAGGAGCATGAGCAGAATTTGCACTCTCTTGGTGCTGCGGGTGCCTGCCTCTGTCTGATCTCTTAGCATGCCAACAGCACTCTGTACGCAGCTACGCACCAGCGCTGTGGTGTCCAAAACATTCTCCCAGCCCTAAAGAGCACAAAAAAAAAAAAGAACTACAGTTTGACCTGCTGACCCAACTTAGAAGCTTACTGAACTCAACAGGGTGGCAATAGCATCACAAATGTCCTGTACAGAAAATACATTGCTGTTGTTGAGGTTGTGACTCACAGTATTGTCTTCTACTTCCATCTTCTCTTCTCCTTCTTCTTCGTACAGTTCCTCAACCTCCATAGCTGCAAGCAGTAAAAATTATTTGGATTGTTTGAGAATGTTGATCATCACTTAAAGAGAACTCTCGATATTTTGAAAATAAACTGACTTCACCTTCAGGCTCAGCTACTTTCTCTGCTTTCTCTTCAAACAACTGGCTGATGGTCAGACACTGCAAGGCTTTTATATCAGAGACCATATCTTTCGATTTTCTGAGGTCATCGATGTGGACTGACTTCCATGGGCCTTATTAAAAAAATCTTTAATGAGATTTTCTATAAAAAAAAACTGTGTTGGTCAATGATGCAATGAAACTCAGCCTACCGCCATGAAATCCAATGTAAGAAGTTCCACCATCCATTCTTGGTAGTTTAGTGATGAAGTACATAAAAATCTTTCCATAGCCCTCTTTCCTGAATTTGTTGATCTCATTGATAGAAGAATACCTGGAAATATATTTCAAGTTGAAATCATGCTACTTTCACTACATTTGCTGAACAAACAAAATGTGCCACCAGCCACATTCAACTTACTTCGCAGATGCAATGACATTTAAATTTGGGGAGCCTTCATCAAAATCAGTTTGGATGATAAGTATCTTGTCCCCGGTGGTGTTTTCCAAAAAATTCCTGAATACAGAAAAAGGGTTTTAATTAATTTCATTAAGAATAAGTGTGCTTTTTGTTATGATGTGATATAATGTAGTGATTTTGCGAGCACAATACTTGATTTTCTTTAGGAATGAGTGTTCTGTGTCAAACTGCTGTAGAGAGAGGAGCTCTACGTTTTGGACCACGTTCTGTAGAGGTTCAGTCTCAGCTGCAGTCAGAAGCCTTGAGAAGGTAGTCACCTAAAGGATAAGGAAAAAGACTACAAGTTTAATGCACAATATTTTTTCTCATAAAGACTGAAATGTCATGGATGTTTCTAGAGTAGTGGTTCTCAACCTTTTTTTTTTGTTTTTTTGTCCAAAGTCCCATCTATAAACATATACTTATGTAGACAAAGATATTTCTATTACTTCTGCTATAATGACAAAGCTGCCCTTTTATTTTTTAGAATGATTTTTTACTCACAAATAGCAATTTCTCAGTGGTTTCTACCCAACAAAATATTTTACATCTTGGCATCGCTAGAATAAAAATGGAATAAAAATTTTATAAGTTTTCATGACTTTTTAAAATATTATACATTTCCATTATATTTTCCGGGTCTAGAAATCACGCTTTTTAAGTTCTGTCATATATCCAGGTTTTCCATGACCTTAAAAATGACAGTTGTTGAGGGACTTCATTAAAATAAGAAATATCCATTAGATTTTTATCTGGCTTATTCTAAAGCTTGTTTTAA
Organism: Anabarilius grahami; assembly: GCA_003731715.1. Classification (NCBI taxonomy): domain Eukaryota; kingdom Metazoa; phylum Chordata; class Actinopteri; order Cypriniformes; family Xenocyprididae; genus Anabarilius; species Anabarilius grahami. The sequence continues at coordinate 5,211,623 of RJVU01042551.1, forward strand.
CCATTTTGTCGCCCCCTGATTTAGAACCACTATTCTAGATTAATAGTGAAAGTATTGCTTTACCTCTGTGAAAATAGCATGGCTAGGCCCTGCTTGCTGTGTGTGAGAAAGGATGAAGTCAGCAAGGGAGCTATGCTTCTGCTCTTCAAAGTATACCCTTGACAAGTGATCACTTTCTACACTGGAGAGGGAAGTGCAGTCTAGCCGAACCACGGCATCTGGTGTTGCACAGTTCAAAAGGATCAATTTAGCCTCATCTACGATTCTAGGATCTGCAAGCTCCAATTTCCCTTTGAGCTGCTCTGTTACTTGCAGTACAACAGATGCACATGTGTCCGAGTGGTACCCAATGAAAGCATCAGCTGGAAGATAACGACGTGCTTGGGGAGCAATTGAGTGCTTGCTTCTAGCAGAAATGAAGAATTGAACCCATTCTTCAAGCTTCTCAACAAGGTCCTTTTGCTCACTCTTTAGTACAGTATTGATGTCAAGATAATGTTTCTCCAATCTGTTGATCAGTGGAATGGGAAACTGCTTGTACACGACATCCTTCTCCTCAATGACAATGAGCCTGAAATCCTTGTGCACTCTGCATTTGACTCGGTGTGTTCCAAGACCCAAATCCACATATTTCTGACCTCCAAGGCTAACATAATATTGGTTGAGAGCATCATACAAGCTTTCGTACAAGTTCTGCAAGTTCAGGAGCACAATGGTTTGACCAGTTTCCATACAAACCTTTACACGGTTAATGTTGCGGCATATCTGAGTATACTCCTGGTCTTTTGGAAAGCTTGAACCAAAGATAATCTCTGGCTGGCATTGGTCTGAAAAAAACGTCTGCTGTAGAATTCGAAGGGCTGCATAGTTTTTGGTCAGAACAAGCAGGTATCTGCATTCCTCATCTTGGCCAATGGCTGTGATGTTCTCTCTTACAAGCTCAATGGCACAGATATTCTCAAGTTTCTGAGTGATACTTAGTCTGCTGGTGAAAACTTTGACAGCATCCACATTATCCTTGCCACTGAAGTTCCTTAGCACAGCCTTCACAATCTGTTCTGCACTAGGCTTCTGGTCAGCAGCTTTGGCAACAGCAAACATCATCTTTATCAAGCTGTAATAGTCTCGCAGACCAAAGAAACCTCTCCCCTGTTTCTTACAAATGTTCAGGTAAGCACGGGCAAATGGCTGAAAGTAATCTCTCACTCTTTCAAGGATCATGGCATCTGAGGAACATATTCCTTTTGCACTCTCAATCAATTCCTTTTCATCAGGATCGCCACGTGAAACAAATATCCCTCTGTTCATCTTGGCTGGGTCCAAAGCCCAGTTTGAGATACCGACGAATCCCACCTTCTTGTGGGGTACTGGCTGATCATCTATGCATCCCTCTTCCAGCAATGGATGTAAAGTTTTCAGAGGCATTTTCGGGGAATCTTCAGCCAAGCCTATCTCATCTAACACTACCACTGAGACATACTCGGTTAGATTCTTGCCTTCCTGAAAACGAGCACATTGCTTGAATGTATTGATGATCCCATCTGGTGTAGAATGAGGACTGCACTGAAAGGAAACTAGATGGATCTGCTTTAGTTTTCTAAACAAATCTGAATGGGCTGCTTGGCCTTGCATGCCATCTGCAACCAGAGTTTTAGACAAGGACTTGGAACTTCCAGGTTTTCCAACCAAAAAGAGAGGTATTCGTAGCTCAATGCAAATCACCATCATGAAGACATTTTCCTTTAAGGCATTGTTTCGAGCAATGGTGTCACCCAATGGAACTCCACTCAAAAAAAGATCCTGAACAACTGAGATCTCCTGCATCACTTTCACTGGGCTGTAGGTCTCTGGAAGGTACCTGCACATTTTTTTTCGGTATTTGTCTTTATCCTCCAAGCAGGCGTGGTAACACACACCAACGGCCATAAGTAATGACCAAAGAATTGGATTTCTTTCATCGGTATTCCTCTGATGTTGATCATTTCTCTCAGCCCGCTGAATACTCTCAAACTGGTCAAGCTCTGAGAGTATCATTGGGTAGTTTTTGTAGAACCAGCTAAAAACTTGCATGCATCGCTCTACATCCCTCAGACTCACAAAACTGCTTTCATCCTGTCTTGTTCGCATATACATCTGTGAGGCTGAAAGAACATCAGTGATGGTTTTGATGTAATCTGAACTGATTGAGTGGGTTTCAACTACCCTTTCGACTATTTGCTTGATGTACATTTTCTCAGTACAGTCATTGAGCTGTCCAAAGTCCCAAACTAGTGGAATCATGCTAGGTGGTAAAGCCTGCACTCTGTACACTAGCTGGCGAAGTGGAATGGATCCAAGTTTTTCATCTGTTTCCTCAGCACGAACTCTGTATCCCAAACCAGCTGACTCCAATCTCTTGATCATTACGTCTGTGTGTTTTCTGTATGGGTTGCAAGCAGCAATGATTTGCAAGCCAGTGTCACCTGTCAAATGCTGTCCATCAGCAGTGTTGTCGCAGAGGATTTCCTTAATGCTGCTAATGGCCTCTGTTGTGTTTGCTTCATCAAAAAACAACACAGAGTTAAACCCATAATCCAGCTTGTTTCTAAATGCCATGGCCTCTGCTTCTCTTACTTTGGTGTAGATCATGTCTGAACCTGTTCCTCCATGAACCTTGACCAGTTTCATGTTGTCAGTGGCAACTCCACTTCTGTGCATCTCACAAAGGAATTTGATTAGCCTGGTCTTCCCACATCCTGTCTCACCCATGATTATAACAGGAATCCCACAGCGGAAGCGCATGTGAATTGCCAACATTTTCAATATGTTGTCTGTGGTGAGCTCATATGTTTCATCTGGATCAAGAGGCCACTGTATTCCCAACACCCTGGAAAGTCTCTCAATTTTCTCCCATCTTGGGAGCTGGTCAAAATCGAGATTGAAAGGAACCCTCTGTAGTTTAAGGCCCTCATAGAGCTCTTTGGTCATGATGTTCTGCTTGATCACTCTGTTTGTTGATGGATCAATAGCATCAATCCCATTCTGTACATTTGGTTGAAGATGAAAGCCAATGAATGTCATGGACTCATGGTCATCATTGAAGAAAATGTATGGATGCGGTTCTGATTCCCATCGTTTCCTTATTCTAAAGGGAGCTAGATCCTCTTCATTGGCAGAAGAAAGGTCATTGTGCAGTCTCCCTGGACTCTGATCAGAGATGCTAAGTGAAGGAGTGGCAAAATCCTTTGCCATGAGAATCATGAAATCAACAACAAAATTTTTTAATCCCAACAGAGTGTCCCCTATGAAAGAAACATCACAGAAAACCGATCTCTCACAATCCTGAAGTTGTAAGTTCAGGAACCAAGCAAAATTCCGCAACTCTGCCCAAGAAGGGTCCATGATGCCGCAGTACACAAACAACATCTGCAGGCATTCAACATGAGTGCCCTCAATTCCTTGGTACATGAAGGCATCCAAATTGACACCATTGTAGAAACGTTGCAAGTACTGATAAGGCCGCTGATATGCCTCACTTCGGAACTCTTGATCATCCATAAGGGGGTCATCATCCTCCATTATTGATGGATCTTCCTGGATTCTCATTTCCAACTCAAGTACCTCTTTGGGTGGACGGCAGTAGACACTTGGAAACACATCCAAGAAAGCAGATGGAACTTTTGCACCCTACCATGAAAATGCAAATAAATTCATGAGGCATTAGTCTGATTAATGACAAAAATTCCTACGTGATTTAATGAAATAATTTATATCAATTTACTTACAGCTCTTTGGTCATTTTGTGACGTGCTGCCATCAGGTTTCAGGATCTCGATGACATACAAGTGCTTATTACTGCTTTTCCACATGTTTCCTTCTGAGTCCATGAGGTATCCAAGGATCAACAGCCTGAACAGAAATTCATGTAGTCCTTTTTTTACCTGCAAGTATATAAAATATACTGAAAAACAGTAGCAACATTTATTTCTATTTATTCATCAAATTAAATAAATAAATAAAGTAAAATCAGGTAGCTAGCTACCATGGTGGTGACATCAAAATGATAGACTGAAAGCTCTTTTTTCTTCGGGCTGTTGAGCAAGGACTGAAGGATGACATTTTCATCAACTCTTGGCTCAATTAACCTGATGCACTTCAGCTGTGAAGGCTTCTTGGTGTTACTCTTCAGTTTCTCATACATTCTTTTAATGTAAAGTGATTTTCCTAGAATGAATCATAGATATAATTCTGCATCTTACATATTTTCAAAATATTTATATTCATACACACAGAAAACAAAATCTCTTTTTTCTCTGTTTCCCGTAAGTGTACTTTATATAGCCAACTAACATGAATTCTGAAAACTAATTTAAATCCATTACTTGAATGTATACTCACCAACTCCTGATCTTTTTGAGGATACAACTCCCACACACTGTCTGTCTTTGAACACAGCAGCAGCACTGGATATGTCAGCTGGGACTGTGAAGTGCCTAGCAAGGTATCGCTGAATACTGATCATTGGTTCTTGAGGAATCAAGTGCAATCTAAATTGACTAAAAGCTGAAGGAAGATATGCATGTTCTCTATTAGAGCTGCAGACCAACACCAGCTTGTAATCATTTCTGCTCTGTGCGGTTTGATGCTGAAAAAATTGCTCCACTTTGTAGCTCACTTCGTAGGTAAGTTGGTCCACATAGAGCATTGTGTATATCTTCTTTCCCCTGTAGCCAGAAGAGAGACAGCGCCTGAGGAAAAGTTCCACTTCTTCATATGGAGTGGAAGCACTACAGAGGAGTACTTCATCATAGGTTGGTAGAGGCTCATTCTTGCTGCTCATGTAAACTGAAATGCATGATATCAGAATTTCTTCAGAAGGGCAGATGATAAGATTTGGTCTTCCAGGAGCCATTCCATTTGGAAGTTCTCTCTGAATGTTTCTTTGTCTCTCATCCTGTGAATACCAATCATCCTCATCTTCACTGGGGCTGTTGGCCAAAATTTCAAGAAGATATCCAAAACTTCTGACATCAAGGGAGTCTGGCAGAAAATTGTTCATGTCTCGCATGTAAGCATTCCAAATCACATCTAGCTTTTCAGACCCATTAGCATGCCCCAATTGACTTTCCCAGTCATCAAACAATGGGCATGGCTCCTCAATACTATCATTCTCAATCACACTAGGGACTTCAACAAAAGTTTGAAAGTCTAAGTCATCATTTTGCTCAGGACCCTTCTTAATTACTCCATACTGAAGCCTGTGCCAAGCCTGTCTCAAATCTGAAGTGGAGCAATTAGGCTTGATAAAAGAGAGCATCATAAGAACTTGATCTTCCATTTCAGTCATATTTTTCTGGCTGAGCTGACGGCACATGTAGACTACTTGTTCTGCAGTGTAATAGTTTAAGTAGTAATGCTGAGATCTCTGTTTGTCCATAAAAACTTTCCAGAAGCGTAGGCAGCTCTCCATTTTCTTACAGACTTCCAGCAACTGTTCTGTGACATCACCTTCCACCACGATGGCACTGACAACACTCCCTAAGTTGAAGTCCATTATGATGCATGCTTCTTTACTATTACAGTTGATATTTGCCTCCCAGTGTCTGAACAATGGATTTCCAGCAACAAACAAATCAATAAATGCAGAGGCCAACCTCTGTACACTGGCAAAGACCTGGAAAAAAGGAATAAGTTCATTCAGGGTTAATTACAATAGCCATGGTGAAATATAACAGAATCGAATAGCTAACAAGAGGGAAATCACCTCTGCAAATTGATCAACTTCACACTGGCCCTGATCTCCTTTGCCAGACATTAGCATCAATTTATTCTGTAGATCCCTAAGGTCTTCAAGAGAATAAATGCGTGTCTCACAGCCCTCATCATGCTCTTCCATAATTTGAAGCTTCAGAATATTTTCCAAGCATAACTGAAAAAAAAAGCAATATTCATGGATTGATATTTCCAAAATATTATATGCATCAATTAGGCTATTCAATGATGATAAAGACAGCTAATAATAAGCATTGTGCTACTATGGCATGTCATTGCTCCTAAAGGAAACTGTGTAAGTTTAACTTAGTAGTAATTAAATTAGTAATCAGCATGACCACTTTTTGATCCCACCTAATTTGTTCTTGATCATGATGACCAGGTCACTATTAGCTGATAGTCCAGCATGTCAATTGCCTAAACTAGCTTGAACTTGCTTGGAAAACACGATTTACCCAAGAAGGCCCATGATGATACAAGTTCCAGTTGGTTGACCAGCTGGACTAACTAGAAACCAGTTAGCATGTTCCAAAACTCACCTACCACATTAAACTGGTTTTAGTTGAAAATCCAGCACAATATTGGCAAATACATTTGTGCTCATAATTATTGGCACCCTTGGTAAATTTGATTAAAGATGACTGTAAAGTAAATCTGCATTGTTTATTCTTTTGATCTTTAATTAATACAATTAGCAAAAACCAAACCTTTCATTGAAGGAAAAGAATGATGAAAAATGATTTTCTCTAAAAACACGGCCACAGTTATTGGCACCCCAATAATTTTTTATGAGTAAAATATCTCTGAAGTATATTCCCATTCATATTTAAAATTTTTTTAGCACACCAGGGTGATCATGAACATGAAATTGTCCAACCATGACTTATGACAATCTGGACAGGAGTATAAACATGAGGAAACACAAAGGCCACATTCCCATAATCATTCATCACAATGGGTAAAACCAAAGAATATAGTACTGATGTGCAGCAAAAGATTGTTGAGCCTCACAAAATAGAAAATGGCTGTAAGAAAATAGCTAAAGCATTGAAAATCCCAAAGAAGTTCCAATCAAGATATCACAAATCTATCTGGAAGAGGACATGTGTCTATAGCGTCCTAATGCATGGTGAGGAGGTGAGTTTGAGTGGCCAAAGACTCTCCAAGGATGACAGCTGGAGAATTGCAGAGATCAGTTAAATCTTGAGTCTCAGAAAGCCTAAAAAATGATCAAACAGCACCCACATCCACACAAGTTGTTCAGAAGGGTTTCAAAAAATCCTCTGCTCCCATCCAGAAACAATCTCCAGCATATTACATTATCAGACAAGACTGTAACTTCAAAAAGGTTCTATGGTCAGATGAAAAAAAAGAGCTTTTTGGCAGCAAACCTACCAGATGGGTTTGGTGCACACATGGATAAAAAGCACCCCATGTCAACGGTTAAATATACTGCTGGATCTTTAATGTTGTGGGCCTATTTTTCTGCTGGAGGTCCTGGTCATCTTGTTTAGATACATGGTATCAATCAAATACCAACAGATAAAAAAAAAAATAAAAAAAAATAAAAACCTCACCGCTTCTGCTAGAAATCCAATAATTGTCCATCAGGACAATGATCCAAAACAAACATCAAATCCAACACAAAAATGCTTCATTTTGTGCTCAGTGACACTTCTGCCATGGTCGTCCCAGTCCCCTGACCTGAACCCTAAAGAAAATGAGTCAAATAAACTGAAGAGAAGCACCACCAACATGGAGCTGGGAATCTGAAGGATCTGGAGGGATTCAGTAAAAGGAATGGTCTCTGATCTCTTGTCAGGTGTTCTCCAAACTCATCAAGCATTACAGGAGGTTGCAAAAAGAATTGAATAAAAGGGTGCCAATATTTGTGGCCAATGTGTTTTGGAGAAAAAACATTTATTTCATAATGTGATTTCCCCCCACTTTCAAATCTTTTCCCTTAATGAAAGGTTAGATTTTTGCTAATTTTATGAATTAAAGATCAAAAGGATAAACAATGCAGATTTATTTTTACAGCCATCTATGATCATATTTACCAAGTGTGCCAATAATTCTGAGCACCGCTGTATTCATGAGTATTTCAAAGTTTTTGTGCGCATCATCTGTGCTATATCTATTTGAACTCAAACAGTAATATTATTTTCATTTTTAATGTGCTCTTTATTTTTTTTTAATATATTATTTATTTTTTACCCCCCCTTTAAATTTATTCATTTATTTAATTAATTTTAGTCTCCCTTCTGTTTTATAATTTGTGCTTAATTATATTGTGATTATTTGAAGTATTTTCAATATTATTTTCTTTCTTTATTTATATTATCTCTTTATATACATTTTTTTATTCTCTTCTCTTTCTCTCAAATAAAACTATATTATATACATTCAAGAT
>RJVU01042551.1:5219874-5245265 GCA_003731715.1 Anabarilius grahami
TTACACGTCACATAACTATATGTAAATTTAACTTTGTTGCCCGTGTTTTTGTTTTGGTCTGTTTGTTTATTGTCAAATTATTTCTACTGCACTATTAGTTCTGTATTTTGTACTATGTTTCCATGTACGTCTTATATTATCTTGCTCTTATTAAAAACAAACAAACAAAAAAACATTAATGACAAACCTTCTTTTGATTTTGTGCACTGATAATGTAAATGCCATTTGTGTTGATAGCTGATGCCAGAGATAGAGAGGACAGTTCAACTGACCCATGGCTGTCCTTGACTGTCTTCAACCATTCTATGTGTCTTGCAGAGTCACACTGAAACAGAGAAAACGTTGTTGGACAAAAAAAAAAAAAAAAGAATCTTTTCTTCCTTTGGTTATCAGCTTTAGAAATTTCTCTTACCAATTTTTTGGGTAGGTTGGGGTCATTGTCAAGTGCTTTCCATAGTTTTTTCAGCATATCTTTAAAAAGTCTGAAGTCAGCATCTGGCTTTAAATCATAGAGCATTGAGGAGTAGCCAAGAACTGCATCATGAAAACAGGCCACACGATCCACATCCAAATCATTCTCTCCGGCAGAGATGGAAGCCAAGTCCACAAAGACTTTCAACTCATTGATGTCTGAAATGATAAAGAGGAATAACATTTTCTTACAAAAGAGCATTAGAAATAATGAAATCACATTCAATTACCAGATCAAACACCTATTTTATATATTTTTTTTTACCTTCAAGAGCCTCTTTAACCCACATAACGAAATTCCTCCTGAAGCCAAGCTCCTGAAGGCACAGTCTACGGGACTCTGTGATGTCCACAAGCACAGTTTTTGCCTGCATCAACTCATTGTCAATGCTGTCAAGACGCTCTCGTTTAAAATCCAACTGTGTCTAAAGGGAAGAAAGCTTAATGGGTTTACCATATCCCTTACTTATTTTAATCAAAATGCATTTATTTAACAACAGTAAGCATATTGGCAAAAATTAGATGACTTACAGTAACAAGCAACTTCTCCAAGACTTGAAAGTCTCCTTGTAGGTGAAGCGTCTCTTTGACCATCATGACCACCTGAGCTGACTCTACTGCCAGATGAAGCTCATGGTACTGCTCGATCTGCTGGATTCTTGTCTGGATCCAGCGCTGGTTATCACTGTGGTCCAATTTGCACATGATTGCAACTTCTGCTGCCAGTTCTTCATATCTCCCCTTGTAGGCTTTGAATGTCACATCAACCTCATCAAAAGTTATGCTACCATCTTTCAGCCTAGTGTATATTTTTCCATAGGTATCATAACATTGTTCGAATATTTCTCTGTTAAGATCTTCGAGTGTAATATCCAATTCCTCCTCATTGGCACTCTCTGCAAACTCTTTTGCCTCATTCATCCAACACGATTTGAAAATGTAGCTGTCTTTATAGATATTTAGGACCTCTGCCATAGATCGAACATCATCATCAAGCTCAAAGTAGGTGACTACTCTTGAAACTGGAGAGTGAATTTGATTTAATGAATGAACATCCATGAACTCGTCCAGGTCCATCTCATCAATGTTAATATGGTGTTTTTCTTCCAACCCATCAAAATCAACTGTAAAGCACAACAACTTTAGTATTAACATCTCTCTATAAAAACAATCTATTATTATCAGGTGTCCAATAGACAGCTTTTACCCATCACATGCTCCTCTAGACTGTGGCACATTGTAATGAGAGCATCCACCAATGCGCTCTCATGACTGATAGCCTTCACCTCCTCTTGTCTAGACTCAAGAAGCCTCTTTATTGCATTGGTGTCCTTGTATTGTTCATTTTCACAACTCTGGAAACACTCTGGAAAAACAGTAGGGTCATGGCTCCTCACATTATAGTATGTTAAAAGGGTAAAAAGGTATAGTATGTAAGGTATTTTACCTAAATTAAGCAGCTCAAAGAATGCACTCCTCTTCTGCAGGATGAGATTGAGTAGCTTTATCTTTATTTTTCCTGTTACAAGTTGATTTAAAATGTTTGTGAATAATGATGTTGCCATGGCTAATTTCTCTTTAGCTTCTTCAGAAAGCTGTTCGATCAGTTTTTCATCAGCACCTGCAGCCAAAACATAAATATTATCTCAGTCATACGGTTTCGTTCTTTAAACATAAAATGTAATGTGGAGGGAAACCATATAACTACCATGAAGCTGAAAGATATTTTTGGCTGCTGTCCACCCCAGAAGGTGTTTGAGAATAACTTCTTCCTCAAGATAGGTTCTTTCTTCATTTCTTGGCCAGGACTTTAGGATGATGGTAGACACAAGCTTTCCAAATTTCCAGTTTATCCGGTATTCATTTAATCTCTCAAATAGTTTCCCCTCAGATTTATTCTGTTAAAAAAAGTCTTAACAGTAACTTAAGTATACATTTGTCTAATTAAAATCCATAAAACATAAGTTTTAACAGTGTACTTTAAACACTGTACTCCGACATATAACTCCCAAAGAAAAGGAAAGTCTACACTAAATTTCTCTATGTCCTAATGACTTTTGAAAGTAATAGTTCACACAAATGAACACTGCACATGTTCACTACACATCGCATCACATGGTTTCCACGTCGCATCAAATGGCCTCCATTGTGAAGTAAAATAGTTTATTACACAGCTCTCTAGATTATATGATTCTCATTTGTCAATTACAGCATTCAGGTCAGATATTTCCCAATATTGACCATTGTCCATGGCAATGCTGGATATCAGACCACTCATCCGGGTAACTGAAACCATCCGGGTAACTGAAACCGACTTTAGTTTCATGTCTCTCGTATCACACAGTGACACGCTCTCTTGTTTCATACAAACACAACAGGTGTTATCTGTGTTTTAATTTATTGATTGTATGGAAAATAATTGGGAGAACTATCACTCTAATACTGCTCTGCGACTGACTGACTTTACAGTATCCCTGATATTATGACTAAAATTTCGGTCTGTTCATCTCACAAAGTTTCCTTATGAATTCATAAGACTTTGAAATATATTGCACAAGTCATATGGACTACTTTATTGATACTTATATGGTACTTTTTTCATCCTTTTTGAAGCTTGAATGATCTAATTCATTCTAACTGCATGCAAAAGAGAAAACTTTTCTACATTTGTCTTCCAACAAAAAAATTAAAGTGTTTGAAACGATGTGAGGGTTGGTGAATTTCATTTTTTGGTGAACTATTCTTTTCCATATACACATTCATATTATATTTTGGCCATATTGCCCACTGTGGCAAGGGGGGCGTGGTTCAGCGAAGTCTGCAGCGGGAGAGAGAGTCGGGAGACGCACGGTGAGTGAGTGGGTTAAACGCAAATGATGAACACCTGTCTTGTTTCAGTAATTGGCGGGGAGATAGTATAAAACGCCAGGAGTAACAGGAGCGTGGGAGAGAGAGAAGGACTGCTGACTGCTGGTGCTACCCAGGACTGCTGGAATCTATACTGGAGTGAAAGTTACTTTGTTTATGACTGTTTTGTGCCTGTCTGCACCCTGTATTATTTTGGAGTGAAGATTTATTAATAAATACCGCAGTCAGCAGTCAAGCCGACCCTGTCCTCTTCCTTCCTTACTCACGAACACGTTACACTGGTGCCGAAACCCGGGAAGGAAGACGGAGAGCCGCTGCCATGCAATCATCGTCCTCTACGCCGTTTGCGGACGTCATCGCCTCCCTCGCGGTCCTGCACCAGGAGCAACATCAGGCCCTGCTGGATTTAAGGAACAACCAGGAGCGTCAGTTCCAAGCCATCTTACAAACCCAGCAGGAGGACTGCGAGAGGTTCCGGAGCTGGATCGACCGGGGGGTTCGTACGGAGACCACCAGCCAGCCGTTTGTGCCCAGCCACCTGCCTTTAAATAAGATGGGACCTCAGGACGACCCCGAAGTCTTCATCGACTTGTTTGAGAAATCCGCAGAAGCGTGCAGTTGGCTGCGGGACTAATGGCCGATGAGGTTGGTCCCGCTGCTTTCGGGGGAGTCCCAGGTGGCGGCACAGCAGCTGCCAGTACAGAACCTCCTGGTCTTCGACGACCTCAAGAGGGCCATCATCCAGCGGGTCAGTCGGACCTCAGAGCAACATCGGCAGCGTTTCCGCTCTCTGGAATTGGGGGAGTCCGGCCGGCCCTTCGTGATGGCCCAACAGCTCCGGGACTCGTGCCGCAAATGGCTATTGGCTGAGGGAAGCGACGTGGACCAGGTCATCGATCGCGTGGTGCTGGAGCAGTTTATCACTCGGCTTCCGAAAAGAACGGCCGAGTGGGTCCAGTGCCACCACCCCACGTCGCTAGACTCAGCCATCCACCTGGCGGAGGATCACATGGTGGCGTGCCCAGGGGTCGGCGAACCTCTTCCATCCGCTTCTCTCTCTCCCTCTTTCTCACCTCCTTCTCTCTCTCGACCTGTCCCTCTACCCAGGTCCCGTCCGCCCGGCCCTCCTTGAGTCCCGCCCTGGGGGAGGGGCGGAAATGAACAGGGCCAGTTCGTGAGTTCGTGAGCCCGAGAGCCCCGCCCAGAGGGGCAGGACTGACAGCTGCCGGGCCGGACCCCGCTCCGGTTTCTCCGCTCTCTCCCAGTCAATCGAGATGGATGGTACCAAATACCTGTGAGTATCAAGGGGGGTACCTATCAGGCCTTGGTGGATTCAGGACGTAACCAAACCTCGATACACCAAAGCCTGATTCAATCTAGGGCATTGGATACAAGCCGCATGGTTAAGGTGCGGTGTGTGCACGGGGATGTGGTGGAATATCCTATAGTGCCGGTCATTATTCAATTCCGGGGTCAAAAGCATAGTGTTGAGGTGGCAGTTAATCCGCACCTCTGGCATCCGTTGATTTGACGAATTGGCCAGCGTTTACTGAATTATTGGGATGTTTATGCACGGATGCCTCTTGGGGGAAAAATGTGCTGGAAGGGGATGCACGAGTGCAGGTGGGAGAGTCTGATCGGGGACCACTGAGTAATGCTTCAGGGGAACAGAGTGAAATTGAGAGACTAATTCTCTCGGAGCGCGATGATTTTCCCCTGGAGCAGTCTCAGGACGAGACGTTAAAACACGCCTTTGAACCGGTCTGTACCATCGACGGTCAGCCTCTCCAGCCTGAACGACCACTTACCTATCCGTACTTCGCTATAATAAAAGATCGGTTGTATCGAGTGACCCAAGACACACAAAAGAAGATACAACCCAGTTATTAGTTCCAAGAAGCCGCAGGGAAATGCTTTTCCAAGCGGCTCATTCTAATCCGATGGCTGGGCATTTAGGTCAAACGACTAAACCGCCTCAAGACCTGATTTTTTTGGCCGGGCATTCACGAGAATGTGCGCAGGTGGTGCGCGTCTTGTCGTGAATGTCAGTTGGTAAACCCACCGGCCGCTCCAAAAGCGCTTTTGCGCCCTCTCCCATTAATGCAGGTCCCCTTCGAGAGAATTGGCATGGACCTCATCGGGCCATTAGAGCGATCAGCAAGAGGGCATAATTTTGCATTAGTCATTGTGGATTATGCAACACGATATCCTGAGGCAGTGGCTCTCTGCAACATTTCTGCTAAGAGTGTTGCGGACGCACTGTTTAGTTTAATCTCCCGAGTGGGGATTCCGAAAGAAATCCTCACTGATCAAGGCACGGCGTTTATGTCACGGACGTTACGCGAACTTTACGAATTATTGGGCGTTAAATCGATTTGTACCAGCGTCTTTCACCCACAAACTGTGAGGCTGGTCGAACGTTTTAATCGCACGCTTAAAACCATGATTCGTAAATTCGTTCAGGAAGATGCCAAAAATTGGGATAAGTGGTTAGAACCCCTGTTCGCTGTGCGAGAGGTCCCGCAAGCCTCCACGGGGTTTTCCCCCTTCGAACTTCTCTATGGACGTCAGCCCCGTGGGGTGTTGGACGTCCTAAGAGAAACTTGGGAGGACGGACCATCTCAATCTAAAAACGAAATTCAGTATGTGCTGGACTTGAGAACAAAACTCCACACTTTGGGGCGACTATCCATCGTGAATTTGCTACAAGCCCAGGACAGACAGAGTCTGTATAACAGGGGGACTAATTTGCGCAAATTTTCACCGGGAGATAAAGTGCTTGTATTGCTCCCAACGTCAAGTTCAAAATTACTTGCAAAGTGGCAAGGACCGTTTGAGGTCACACGGCAAGTTGGAGAGCTCGATTATGAGGTAGGAGAGGAGCACGTCAAATTTACCACCTCAATCTCCTTAAAAAATGGAATGAGGCAGAATCAGTGATGCTGGCGATGGTGATTAGTGGAGAGGATGATCTCGGGCCGGAGGCGAATATAAAAAAACAATCTCTCGCTCTGGCCCTAGGAGGAGATCACCTCTCGCCCTCCCAGCTCACTGATTTAGCTAAGTTACAAGCAGAGTTTGCTGACGTGTTTTCTCCCCTACCTGGCCGTACAAACCTCATTCAGCACCATATCGAGACAGAGCCGGGCGTGGTGATTCGCAGCCGGCCGTATCGCTTGCCTGAACACAAGAAAAAGGCAGAATTAGGAGAGATGCTTGAAATGGGAGTAATAGAAGAATCCAGCAGTAACTGGGCGAGCCCGATAGTTTTGGTTCCTAAAACGGATGGCTCAGTGTGGTTCTGTGTGGATTACCGCAAGGTGAACGCTGTGTCGAAGTTCGACGCGTATCCAATGCCACAGGTTGACGAACTGCTTGACCGGCTCGGTACGGCTCGTTTTTACTCGACATTGGACTTAACGAAGGGTTATTGGCAGATCCCCTTGTCTCCATTATCCATAGAAAAGACAGCTTTCACGACGCCGTTCGGATTACACCAGTTCGTTACACTTCCGTTTGGGCTGTTCGGGGGAACGGCCACCTTTCAGCGGCTAATGGACAAGATTTTACGGCCCCATGCTGCTGCCTATTTGGATGATATTATCATATTTAGTAATGACTGGCAGCGGCATATGCAGCATTTGAGGGCTGTCTTGAGGTCGCTGAGGGGGGCCGGACTCACGGCCAACCCGAAGAAGTGTGCGATTGGGCGCGTGGAAGTAAGGTATCTGGGCTTCCACTTGGGGCATGGGCAGGTGCGTCCCCAAATTGATAAGACGGCAGCAGTTGTGACCTGTCCGCGCCCCAAGACCAAAAAGGAGGTAAGACAGTTCCTGGGGCTGGCGGGATATTACAGAAGGTTTGTGCCTAATTATTCGGACCTCACCAGCCCCTTGACTGATCTTACTAAAAAGGAGTAACCAGATACGGTCCAATGGACGGAGCCGTGCCAGCAGGCTTTTACCCAGGTGAAGGCTGCTCTATGTGGCGGGCCGTTATTACACTCTCCTGATTTTTCTCTCCCTTTTGTGTTGCAGACAGACGCATCGGACCGTCGGTTGGGTGCCGTCCTGTCCCAGGAGATAGAGGGGGAGGAGAGAGGGGGGGGGGGCTGCAGGCCGGATGGCTCCCCGGCCTGAGTCGGGCGGTGGGGGTATGTGGCAAGGGGGGCGTGGTTCAGCGAAGTCTGCAGCGGGAAAGAGAGACGGGAGACGCACGGTGAGTGAGTGGGTTAAACGCAAATGATGAACACCTGTCTCTTGTTTCAGTAATTGGCGGGGAGAGAGTATAAAACGCCAGGAGAAACAGGAGCGTGGGAGAGAGAGAAGGACTGCTGACTGCTGGAGCTACCCAGGACTGCTGGAATCTATACTGGAGTGAAAGTTACTTTGTTTATGACTGTTTTGTGCCTGTCTGCACCCTGTATTATTTTGGAGTGAAGATTTATTAATAAATACCGCAGTCAGCAGTCAAGCCGACCCTGTCCTCTTCCTTCCTTACTCACGAACACGTTACACCCACCCCTAACACTAAGCATTACAAGCCAGCATGCATTCACAACTAAATTCTGCTGGTAGAAAACTGGGAAATAATGGGCTAGGTTTTGGTCCTAATCTCATTTTATTAAATGTTTTAATCTATATGTGTGTGATGATGTATGACCCGATGTCAGTGAGAATGAAGTGAAAGACCTTTACCTGGCATATTGTGGTAACAGCCTGGAGAGCACACTTTTCTACGCTACCCACCAGAAAAGGCTGGGAGTTGTTAAGTTCATTAATCTTTGAGCAATAAATCTCGATTTGATCCAGCTGATCTTCCTAACAAGAGTGAAAACAAATTGCTTATTTACAAACAACATTTTAATATCAATAATTACACTGATATCTGATGAGCCTTACGTTATGCTAGGTACACACTGAAAGATTTTTAATCTTTAGATGTTTGGAATGATTTTGGTATGTCACACATCAGGATTTCTGATCGTAAATATTCAACATGTTGAATATTTATGATTCGTGATCGGGATGGCTCCCACGTTCTTCCGAGCAGATTCAGTCACTTTTAACACACCTCACACCACAGGAAAATCTGATAAGATAATTTGTAGAACCATCACGGTAATAGGGACATTACCTATGATTGTCGGAAGGGGAGAAATCAGCCCAAAATCAGCCCGATTATCTTGTGGTGTGTACCCAGCATTAATATATATCGATAATACATTCATATTAAGAAGTTCAAATTGCAAGTTCAAAACTCAGAAAAAGAAATTATGTCTTAACTTCAATCTTACTGTAGAAACACTGTCAGAGTATTTAGTACAGTGTTCCATGCACAGTGGAATAATGCACAATGTAAAAAAAATAAAAAAGTCAAGCATTTTTTATTATTATTAGTTTGTTTTTTTGTTTTTTTTATGTAATTAAAATATTGGGCTGGTTCTTGACTCTCAACCCATCTAGACATGTATACTGGAACTGTGTAATAATTACCTGTTGATATTTCCCCTCAAAGTCCATTGTAAATGTCTCTCTCCATTCTTTAGTGAAATCCTTACTCATGAAATCTATGGCAATAATGTTATTCCAAATCTGTAAAACAGAACATAAAAATATAATATATTATACATATCTAAAAGGTGTGGACAGGTTAGTTTGGATGAACATACTTGTTCTGCTTACCTCAACCTCTGTAGTGAAGCTGGTACCCGTCATATAACTTCTGTTTAAAATCTTCCCTTTAAAAGTCTGTCTGATCCATGCTCTCACAGACTGCTTGACATCACTGAGTAATGCAAGTGTCTTCTCAGAAAAAGTGTCTGCTTCTTGTGTTGTCTTAGGGTTGAACAAACATTAAAATTGACACGGAATCAATTGTATGTCTTCTGAATATCTATTGCCTTTAATAAGTAATTTTAAACATAGATAATATGATCTTAGATGGAATACCTGGGCAAATCCTGACACAGCGGCCACAAGGTTCATGCAAGCAACAGGAATATCAGTGAAATTTTGTCCATAGCTGTAGTAATGAACTAGATTGCAGATCTTCTCTAGGAGTTTGCAAGTTGCTTGTATGCACTGAAAGCCATAAGCCTCATTCAGACAGCTACAACAGTAATGAAAGCCAGTTAACCAGTGCACATTGATAGGGCTATTGGATTTGTTTGGATCTGAATTTCATCTTTTGTATTTTCTTACATTTTAGCAACAAGCCCACATTTTTATTTTTAATTTCTTATTTATTCACATTTGGCAGTTATGTTAATTTTCTCCACTTTTCTAATCAACTAGGTCAGTGACTATTGCCACTTCAACATCAAATTATTACAAATATATTATTTACATAAAAGGCAATAAATACCACAATACCAAAATACCAATACCTGAACTTATTCAAATATATAAAAATAATGTTCCTCAAATTTTAGTTGAAGAACAGTACCTGTATCGTTGTTCGAGCAAGTGACTTTGAATGTGTGCCAGAGTGTCCGCTACACTCTAAGAGAAAATAATAATAATAATAATAATAATAATTAAATATAGACACTCCAAACAGCAGCATTTTTCTCTGTTACAGTACCATTTATTTGCTGATGGTATACTGCATGCTAATTTAACCTGCTCTGGTTTGTACATATATGGTAATTTCTGGTGATGGATTGATACTCACTGTGGAAGTGCTGTAGTTTATATCATTGGGGCATTTCATGGTGAAAAGCTGCAGGATGTCCAGGAGCTCAACATGGAAGATGGAGCTGCACTCGACCAACTCCTCTACAGTCATCAGATACATCCAAGACCGGGCCAGCAGTCTGTCTATATCAGCCAAATGCCCATTTGCCTTCATGAGATTCAACATCGCCCTAAAATAGAGGGATTCAACAATGACACCAAAAAAAAAAAAGGTTAGGTTAGGTGTTTAACGTAAAGTTGAATATTAACATGATCTAACCTGGAAATTCAAAATGAAAACCACAGAAAAGCATTTGGAAACGTCCAGATAAATTTAATACCTTCTTTCTTGGGTTCTGAAGTAAGATACAGTGGCTGATTTGAGTCCCTGCAGTCCAGCCCAGCTCTGCTCCAATTTTGAGTTGACCTTAGTAAACACTGGCTCAAATGGTTTTGAAGTGCCTTTGAGAAGGTGCAGAAGTGGAATTACAATGATCCATTTGGTCATTTCCTCGGCTCTCACTCTGTTGATCAGCGCCTCCACCATGTCAGACAAGCTGAAGAATGTAATGAATGTTATCAAGACCTTTTAGACACTAATACTATTCTCAGAACAAGCTGGACCCAGGTCTGTTCTTTGCACTTTAAACTGTACAAGTTTCCTTGACAGCATCTGTGGCATGCTGTCAGAAAATAATTTTGGTAATTTGAAAAAACGAATCAAAACATCATTATTGGACATCATTTATATCATTATAAAGCTATAGTGGAAGGCATGATTTTCACTGATTACTTATAATTACTTACACTGTAGTTTGACCCTTGCACAAAGCTATTGTATTAAAGAAGATGACTTAAAAATAACACGCAAGGACTACTTTTGTAGTATACTTAATGTAGTATGCTTTTACTCTATGAAAAAAAAAAAAAAAAACATTCTGCTGAACCTTTCATTTTGTATTCTATGGGGGAAAAATAATGAGCTTATATTTTTGTTTTAAATAAGTTTAAAAAATAATTTTTTTTTAAACTTGAATATGATTTTTTTTTTACCATTATTTAAAAAAATAAAAAGAACAGCACAATATGTAACACCTCTTTATTCTAGAGGTGTTTTGTTTTGAATTTTATAATTATCTTTATAATTTACATTTTACCAAGATAACTGTACTCACTTTTTTATTTCTGAGAATGATTCTGTTATGTCAGTCCAGAAAGAAAGGAATTCATCCTTGGGTAATTTTGGCAGGCAGAGGGCAGTGCAGAGACGAGAAAGATTTGCATTGTCTAATTCTAGACGATACTGTTTCCAAACATAGAGCATAATGAGACCAGACTTCAGTGGCTCCTTGATGAAAGCACTCTTTCCCTCGCTGTCCTTCTGTAGCTCTGGAGTCACCCGCTCCAGCATGAACTTCTTCAGAAGCATGCCAACCTAACAGGATAAAATGAGACCGTATGTTAAATTTCATGTTGACATTTACATTTGAGCACTAGATTATGTCTTCAGGTCTGTGCTCTTAAAGGCATAGTTCACCAAAAAGTGAAAATTCTGTCATTATTTAACTTTACATTACTTATTTACATTATTGTCTCACACTTTAAATGTGCATGACCTTTTTTCAGTGGAACACAAAAGGTGTATATTGGATAAAATAATATTGAAGAGTGCTTCTGTCAACTCGGATTGTCAAGTTTAAAAAAACATATCACTGCATATACACATGTCCTGCCATATTTGAAATGAATGTGACCAGACCACAAATTATATTTAGAAACTGAATTCAGAAGACTTCAGAAGGAATACAGCACAAGTCATGTGGACTGCTTATATGCTACTTTAAGTTTTGTCATTTTTAGACTTTGACAGCCCCACCCCCAATTTTGCTGATATACTGTTTTAATATACACTGACTGAGTGCTTTATTAGGAATAATGTGATAATACTGGGTAGGGTCTTCCTTTGCTTTCAAAACAGTCTAAGTTCTTTGTGACATGGACTCAACATTTTGAGATTCTGGTCCATGTTTACATGATTTCTGCAGATTTATCAATCTCACGTTACACCACATTCCAGATGTGTTTTATTGGAATCGGATCTGGGAAAGCCAGAAGAACAATGAACATCATCAAGTTCATTAAATAAGTTTGAGGCGACATTTGCTCTCTGATATGGTACACTATAATGCTGGAAGTAGTCATTAGAAGATGAGTAAATTGTGGCCATGAAGGGATGCACATAGTCAACAAAAAATTGATTATTTAGTATTAACAGGCCTAAAGTTTGCAAAGAAAACATTCCCCACACCATTACACTGCCGTCACCAGCCTGGACTGTTGACACAAGGCAGGTTTGGTCCATGAATCCATGGTTTTGCACCAAACTCTGACCCTACCCTCTGTGTGCCTCATCAAGATTCTTCAGATCAGGCTACATTTTTCCAGTCTTTAACTTTGCAGTTTTGGTGAGCCTGTGCTGCCAATAATGTAAGCCACTGGGAGACCTCAGGCAGCTGTCATTCACTGTATTGCATTAATATAAAGTCAGTTAATATAAAGATTTGTAACACAAAGTATTTTTCCAAAATTAAGTTTAAATAGTATTTTCATGACGTGACCGTGGAAACATTTATGACGTAACCATGTGCACTTGGTAGACCGTCTCATTATAGCATTTAATGCTAAGGAGGACTCTAGTCTGGAAGCCTCCGAAGGTCTGGACAAAGAAGGACATAGCCTCAGTAGGATGCAGCCTTCTGTTTGAGAAGCACCCATGGTCTTCTGGTGTTGTAGGCCACCTGCCTCAAAGTTTGATGTGTTCAAACTTCTGCACATCATAACAGATTGTTTATCTGAGTTGCTGAAGCCTTTCTGTCAGCTCAAATCAGTCTGGCCATTCTCCTTTGACCTCTCTCATCATCAAGACATTTTGCTTTGCAAAACTGCCACTTAACGGATATTGTTTGTTTTTGGCACCATTCTGAGAAAACTCTAGAGCAGTGCTTCCCAAACTGTGGGCCGCGGACCCCCGGTGGGCCGTAGCGGTATTGCAGGGGGGCCGTGGATAGGCTAAATCAAGATATTAAAATAATTAAAAAAATTAAATATTCTAATTGTTCTGAAATTAGATTTTTTTCCCCTCCTTCTTACACAAACATACCACATATAAAAATATTTTTTCACATAATAGCGAGGTGAGATACATTTCAAACTGACGTTGCTTAGCAAGAATTCAGTTGGTCCTCCGGTGGCTGCTCGGTAACAGAGGAGCAGAGGATGACAATCCATCATCAACAACTGGACCTAACTGTAAACGAAACGAACTCGTAAACGAAAGTACTCGTTACTCGAAAGTAAACGAAAAACTCGTAAGTACAGCGAGTACCTGTCCTTCGGATTTAAAGCATGAAGAGTTTATTTGCAAAAACCGATAAACGCCACTTTAAAAAAAATAATAAGATGAACTGACTGCTGTNACAATCATTGTCAAAATAACTGTGATCACATTTGTCCCCATTCTGATGTGAACATTAACTGAAGCTCCTGACCTGTATATGCACTGCTGCTACACGACTGGCTGATTAGATAATTGCAAGTAGGTGCTTAGTGCTCAAGTGAGTATATATATTAAACAGTACTCAAAAAAAACACTACAGAATATTCTAAGTATGAGAGTGAGGCAATGTCTTGTAAATTATGAATGTGTTCAATATATGCCAAGATGCATATGGTTTACTTACATCTTTTTCACTGTAATCGAGTTGGGACCATTTCATCTGTTTCTTTTCATATACATAAGGGTTTCCATAGATCTCATAAAACTGTCGGAGTTGACTAAAGAAGTTGCTGAGGTTAATTTGGCTCCAGCTTGTCAGGAGGTCAAAGATACTTTCCAGCATGAATGTACCAGCGATTTTTCTTCCCTGAAGTACACTTTTCTTTTGATCAGGCCAAACAGCTTTTTTGAACCATTCAAACATATTATTAGATGGTTCTGCACATATGATATCATCATACTGATGCCATTCCCCTGCAATACACAAAAAGAAAAATTTTTGTCTCTTAAATAAAAAAAAATTAAAGTAAAAAAAAAAAANTTCTGTTCTGATGAGCTTCACCTACCTTCATCATTTAGGAGATGTGATTTGACAAACAGACATCTGTTGGTGGTTTCATTCGAATCCAGTTTATAGATGTATTCATATTGTAACTCAAACTTCTGCTTTTTTTTTGCTTTATACACAACATACTTGTAGGGAATGGACACAGCTTCAGCGTCAGTTTTTTTGCAAACAAACTTCCCTTCAACAAGAAATCCATGCTCTCCAAGATTCCTGAAATCAAATTATTCTTAAAAAAATTTAAATAGTAATGAATAATCAAAAGCTGGCCCAGAAAATCTTTACTTACCGTGACACAGACAGTTCGACAAGATCTTTTTCCCAGTTACCAATGTGACTACCAGCCCTTACAAAAATATAATCCTCCTCTGGGTTAAACTTGAAGTCTTTCGACAGGACTGCATGAAAGTAAATGGTGAGTTTGTCTCTAGAATTTATATGTTGAGTTGATGCTGGATTTCTGCAATTTAAAAATATATATGAGATAATAATCCAGGGGGAATGTTTTTTTTGTTTTTTTTACCTTAGGTGCTATGAAAACCTACCTTTTTGGGAGCGCAACACACTGACTTTCTGTATCACAACTTTCTTTGCCTTTCTGGTCTGCAGTAGAATCTTTCTTCCCATGAGCAGACTGCTGCTTCTCACTCTGCTCAACCTTTACCGCTGAAGCTCCACTGGAACCATGATTCTTCTAAATGCAAAATAAACACTAAATGTATTAACTCCATGTTTGTAGTTTCCAGTAAAAGACCAATATATCGGTCTGGCCAATGAATAAACCAAGATTTGGCCTGTCTGAGTTTATGCATAGATTAGATAAGATAGATAAGATAGATAGATAGATAGATAGATAGATAGATAGATAGATAGATAGATAGATAGATAGATAGATAGATAGATAGATAGATAGATAGATAGATAGAAAAAGAGAGGCAAATTTCAGAAAATGCAAAAAAATCTGAATAATAAGATTCATTATTTGTTTACATTATTAACAATATTTTTTATTTATAATTTCTATATAAATATATATTTAATTTTAGTTTACCTTGGATTTGCTCTGTTGGCCAAATACCGTTTCCTGTGATGATTTCTGTGGTTCATCCTTTTGATTTCTGTAATTTTTTTAAGTGAAGGTATATAGTATTATTTATCATTTTAATTAAAAAAAGGACATAAAACAAAACATACTTTAAAAAGGAGAAGAAGCAGCATATCAAAATACATCAAAGGCTTTGGCATACTTTTTGGTTTTAGGAGATGAAACTTGCTGAACGCCTTTATTGGTTTCTCTTTCCCCACTTTCATTGTGTTTCTCAGATTCTGTTTTCTTCTGGTCAGAACGAGCAGACTGCTGCTTCTCATTCTGCTCAACCTTCACTGATGAATCTCCACTGGAGCTGCGGTTCTTCTACATAAACACAAACTGTCATCATTTAACTCCATGTTTGTCATTTCTAGTAACAGACCAATATATCAGTCTGGCCAATGAAACTAAACATTTGTGCTCTCTGTTCACAAATTTACTAACAAATATTCTATTTGCAAACAAATATATTTATATACAGATATAGAAAGCTTTTGTAACATTATAAATGTCTTTACTGGCACTTTTGATCAATTTACTGCATACTTGCTGAATAAATGTATTAACTATATAAAAAAATATTTTTAATTTATAATTTCTATATACATTTTTTTAATTTTTTTATTTACCTTGGATTTACTCTGTGGGCCAAATACCATTTCCTGTGATGATTTCTGTGGTTCATCCTTCTGATTTCTGTCATTTTTTAAAGTGAAAGTATACAGTATTATTTGTCATTTTAATTAACCTACTTTAAAATGGGGAAGAAGCAGCATTTATCAAAATACATACTTTTTGGTTTTAGGAGATGAAACATGCTGAACGTCTTTATTGGTTTCTGTTTCACCACTTTCATTGTGTTTCTCAGCTTCTGTATTCTTCTGGTCAGAACGAGCAGACTGCTGCTTCTCACTCTGCTCAAACTTCACAGATGAATCTCCACCGGAGCTGCGGTTCTTCTGCTGTTCCACATCCTGATGATCTGTCTCCATTTGATTGCCTGTGCTGCTCTTTATGCTTGAATTCTGGTCCACATTAGCATTCTGATCGAGAGTAGTTTGTGCTCCTGTGGACATGCTCTTCTGGCCTTTTTTCTTACGTTCAACTTTGGCTTTCTCAGTCTGCTGATCTGCTCCCACTGACACTGGTGGAGAAGCTGTGGCAGTGCTGGTGATGATCAGCTCTTGAGTCACTCCAGGCGCTACACAGCTCTCCTTGCTACTATCTGACTGTCCTTTACCAGCATCTGTGGGTAAAGCAGAGACGTCGAGCTGTGTTGGCCCAGCGGTTTCATTAACTGGTGGGCTCAGATGAGTGGATGATTGAGCTGGTTTAGGCATGTTATCTACAGTGCAGTTGGAATCATCACTGTCAGAAGACTGGTCTTCCATTTTCTCCTCTTTATCAGTCAGAGATATATCAGAGAGTTCAGAGGTCAGAGAAGAAGGCCCCTCTGCAACACCCGATTTATTCTTCTTTTTTTTTCTTTTCTGTAGAAGCGGGATGAATAAAAATATGCATTATAAAATAGGAATTAAAACAGAATTTCATAAGAAGAAACATTTTAAAAACTTAATCCAGGGCTATTTAATTGTTTAAGCTGATTTTCATGTCCAGCACCTTTTTCTTTGGGTTAGGACAGGTATCTTCATTTGGACGCTTTGGAGAGACACTGGAATTCTGGCAATCCAGAGCTTCTGACTCAGGTCCGATATCAGTCATTTCTGCATCGGTGCCATGTGGAATGTTTGTGGATGTTTGAGACTCTTCTTGTGGCTTGGCTGATAAAACACAAAAACAAAGGTCACACAGCAGACACACACACCCTGACTAAAACTACTGATAACCTCTTACGAAAGATTCATTCACACTGAACTTAATTCTAGCTTTAGGACTGACTGTCCCCACTGTCATTCCTTAAAGAAGAAATTGGATATGTTAAAATGGTGTAGTATATGACTGGCATATCAACATCGTTGAGCCACAGTAATGACTTAAAGTCAACATGAAACATCATTCTCAACCCATTTTGGCTCTGTAATGTCAAGTATCTCTAAGTGGAACTGGATGTTCAACAAGAAAACAAAAATGTAGGGGAGATTTAATTTATCTGGAATTCATTGAAATGATAAAAAGTCTCTTGTTCAGTTTCCATCCAAATGTTTTGCATTTCTAAAGCACATTTCTGAAAATTCAACTAAATAAAAAAAATAAAAAAAATGCAACATATTTTGCATTTCCAGTTTCAAGCTACAAAAAGGATTTAACGTATTTTAAGTCCAGTTTTTTAATCATCTAAGCCAGCAGCCATATCACCCTGTAGCCCAAGACTGGTTGCCCACTGAAGCCAAGCAGGGCTGAGCCTGGTTAGTACCTGGATGGGAGACCTCCTGGGAAAACCAGGTAGCTGCTGGAAGAGGTGTTAGTGAGGCCAGCAGGGGGTGCTCACCCTGTGGTCTGTGTGGGTCCTAACGCCCCAGTATAGTGACGGGGACACTGTACTGTAACAAGCACCGTTCTTCGGATGAGACGTTAAACTGAGGTTCTGACTCTCTGTGGTCATTAAAAATCCCATGGCACTTCTTGTAAAGAGTAGGGGTGTAACCCCGGTGTCCTGGCCAAATTCCCTCCATAGGCCCTTACCAATCACGGCCTCCTAATAATCCCCATCCATTTAAATTGGCTCTTTCACTCTCTCTCCTCTCCACCTACTGTGGCTGCCGTCGCATCATCCAAGTGGATGCTGCACACTGGTGGTGGATGAGGAGAGACCCCTGATATGATTGTAAAAGCGCTTTGGGTGTACAGTTGTACATAGGAAAGCGCTATATAAATGCCTCATTCATTAATCTAAAATGTGCTGAGACTTATATTCCAAAAAGACTTATATAATGCTATTAACATCAAGTACACAAAATAAGAGTATGCATAAGGCACACATACATAAATAAGGGCTAAAAAAAAAAAACAGTTCTAGCATTGCTAGTCTGACTTTGCAGCCTCATTATAACAGTAAAATGCAGTCAACGGAAACTGAAATGTGTAACTTTTTCTGTTTAAAACTGACTGTTGTACAGTACGCAAAGGAAAACTCCAATTTTGCAGCAGAACGCAAATTTGCTGCAAGCAAGAAATTGTTGAGACTGGCGAATAGTTGAAACAACGCTTAATGAAATGAAGAAGACTAAGCTAATAGAAGAAGGAGCTAATCATGGACACAAAAAGCTGTTGGCCTGAGCTGGAGGTGAAAGTTTACAGATGTGTTCTCAAACCAGCAGAGGTGTGTCCGCTGTACAGTTACTGTACGTCTCTGCACACATTCACTTTCATTTCAGAAAATTACTTAGGCTTGGCATTTATAATAATTATTGTTTAAATAAACACCACTAAAAGTTAGTGAAAGTGACATGTGAAGGCCAAGTAAAATTTCAGTTTTCAAGCATTTTTTGCATATTTGAACCCTTTCCAGCAGTGACTGAATGATTTTGAGATCCATCTTTTCACAATGAGGACGGTTTAGGGACTCAAACTTAACTATTAAAAAGGTTCAAACATTCACTGATGCTCCAGAAGGAAACACGATGCATTAAGAGCCGGGGGGTGAAAACTTTTGAATTCAAATATTAAGGTAAATTGTACTTAATTTTTTCTTCCGGGAAACATGCAAGTATCTTCTGTTGCTTCCGAAGGGCAGTACTAAATGAAAAACAACGATATTTAAACAAAATAAGAAAAATTGTGACATCAGTGAATGTTTGAACCTTTTTCAATAGTCGAGTTTGAGTCCCTCAATTGTCCTTAGTGTGAAAAGACAGATCTCAAAATCATATAGTCACTGCTGGAAAGGGTTCAAATATGCAAAAATGCTTGAAAACTGAAGAATCTGCAAGACCTTGAGGATTTTTCTGAAGAACAGAGCTCAGTTTAACTGCTCAGGACAAACAAGGGACTCATGAACAACCATCACAAAACAAAAAAACAGTCGTGGATCATCCAGGTAACCACACACAGTATTAAGAATCAATGATTCACATACTTTTGAATGGGGTCATTTTAATAAATTCTGCTATTGTTTTGTCTTGTGAGCTAAATGTAAACATATTTTATGTAAAATATCTTACTCAGGACAGTACTAAATAAAAAATAACTTGCATTTTGTATGATCCCTCTTATTTTATTAAAATTATTCACATTTTGACAGATTCTGCAAGTGGTTCACATACTTTTTCATGCCACTGTATAGTGAATGCCACACAGTTACTGACCACAAATAAGTGAATTCATACTGTGCACTGCATTACACGTTAAATGTCCTGTCTAAAAGTAAATGTCTTTTTTATATTAAATCATGTCTTTAATTTAACAGAAATAAAAATGAAAGTAAATGTATTAATGAAAATATGCATAAATAATCATTCAAAATAAGGAAGTAATTCATTGTAAGAAATAAATGAAAGAAAGAAATGTGATGTATGAAGACGCAAGCACCTACCTGGTGCTGTGTCACATGACTCGGACGACAGCTTATAGCCACACTCACTGCAGAATTTGGGTGCCTTTTCCAAAGACAAATGATTGCATTTAAGACACTTCATTCTGAGGTGACGTCTGCAAAGACCAAAAGTATGAGGGGTATAAGGGGATTTGCACACTTTTCAATAACATGATGATCACAAACAAGAGGTCACATGATTTCTCAGAACTCCATATTGCTTTCAATTTCCTTATAAATTTAAAGTTCATCATCTAGAAACTCAATCAGCAACCATGACATGTTAGGAAGAAACTAGTTACATGAAACTGAGTAACTTAATTTAAAAACAAAATAAATTTAACTGTAATCTTTTACAGTTAATGAGAAAAAAATATGTAATTAAATTACAGTTACAAAGGGGGTTATATCTGAATCATTTCAATAAAAAGCTAGGATATGCTGAATAATTTGTTTAATTGATTTCCTTCCAGTCAACTTTCCATGAATATGCTTTGACACAGCACTCTGCGAACAGCCAGCTCTTTCAGCAATGACCCTCTGTGGCTTACCCTCACTGTAGAGGGTCTTGATGATCGTTTTCTGGACAACTATCAAGTCAGCAGACTTCCCCATGACTGCTGTTGGGATTACTCACCTAAACCCAGTATTTATACCCTGAGAATGGTCATTTAATAGAATTTGAAATTAAATATTCTAATAATTTGAGATACTGATTTTTTATTTTATTTTGATGAGCAGCAAGCTGTAATCATCAAAATGAAAACAAAAAGTCTGGGAATATTTTACTTTATGTCTAACAAATCTAGAATATATTTAAGTTTTACTTTTTGAATTAAATTACAGAAAAAAAAACTTTTTCATGATATTCTAATTTACTCTGATGCACCTGTATATTTGCTACAATACATACATACTGTGCACTGCCATTCTTTAACTGGAAAAGCATTTTGCAAAGCAAACACATATTTCCGGCTCTACATTCTGTTTGGATGAGTCAAGCCACTGCGATATGCACACACACACACCTGTGACATTCACAGACCTGAATATCATCAATGTATCAATCATTTGGACTGAGATTTTTATTATATGTTGCTTGGCAAACATTAACAACCAACAGCAATGTCATTTTATAAAAGCAAGAAGCCACTCCAAGCCACATGTGGTGCTTCCTGGGTGAAATCTCTGGAAAAGCCCACCTTTTATGACTTCCGTGGAAATTACACTCTTACGCAACAGAAAAATAATCAAAACAACCAATAAAAATACATAAATTAAAACATATGAATGAATAGATAACACATACATTCAACGTAAATTAATATTAATATATAAATTAATGAATAAAAGCACTTTGCGCATTTTTCAGGCAGGACCTCTACATCAATGGTTCCCAACCACGTTCATAGAGGCCACCCAATACAGCATATTTTGTATCTCCTTTGTCTGACACACCCATTTCAGGTCTTGGGAGTCTCTACTAATGAGCTGATCTGAATGATCTGAATCAGGTGTGTTTGATTACACACAGACATGGAAAACATGCAGTGTTTGGGGGCCTCCAGGAATATAGTTGGGAACCCCTGCTCTACATATTGCCAAATCCTCCGATAGAGGGCGCTGTCGCTCAATTCACTCTAAATTAAAAGTACTGCGAGCAAGAAGAAACCGAGCATAAAATGAAACTATAATAATTTGTAGACATTACGAGTTTAATCATCAAGCGTAGATGGATATATGTGTAGAAATCTAATATTTACATACACCATTCATTTTACGTTATATTATTTAACGTCAGTATGACGTGTCTGAATGGCAAACCTGCATTTCACAACCATCTTCTAATCTATTATAAACAACACAAAACTTACACGTCTCACATCTCTGTTGACAGCTTAACATCACGGTCTTTGCATAATAAGCCAGTATTAACATTATATCAGTAAAACTGCACAACACACAGCCCGTAATAAACACGATAACGTAATACTTAAATTCACAAGCAAGCTAACCAGAATTCAGCTTAGACACGATTATTTAAAAAAATAAATAGACTCTGCGAGTGTTATTTTAGCAGTAGAGACGATATGATGTATGATATTAATGGCCGATCCAGACAAACTCGCAGTCTGAGCTCTTCCTCATGTGACATGCTAACGCTAAACAAACACGGATTGTAAAGACAAGCGGACCTCAGGTTTGTGTCTTACCTATAGTGCAGGTGTGAGTTGTCACAGATGAGCACACATGTCACGGCATGTCATCGTATATTTGGCACTCACAACACAGTTCTGATCAGATCTGGTCGCGTCCATATAAAGTTCACACAGTGAAGCTACTGAGGAAAAGCTAGGCACTTAAACATCTCTGAACTTTCGTTTCGTGAAAAATGGGCGTGAGTTTCATGTGTATCCGCTTATCCGAAACTACAAACCAATTATAAAACCCATGGAAGTATAGGATCATTCAGAAATCATGAGATGAAGCTGATATCTTAATAAACTGACTATTATATTTTATAAATGTTTATCCAGAAAGAACTGTACAGTATATGTACAGGGCCTTTATAAAATAACCCCACATCCCCCTCAGTTTTTTTTCCATTTAGGTCAAGGTCAAGAATATTAAATGTATACATATTTGACAATTATAAAATAGGCTAAATAGACTTTCAGACAGGTGAAACCAAATACTGCATTTATTTCCTTGCACAATTATTTAAAGACACTTGTTTACACTATACATGTTCCGCTTACTGTGGTTAGAGGCTCGCCCTCAGCTTCTGAACGAAACATAAACTAAAACATAATGCAATGTAAAAAAAAAAAAAAACACCATGAAACAAAGTCACCATGAAATAATATTTACATTTCTTATTTTTTTGTGGAATATTGCAGTATTTATTCATCATTTATTAAATGATTTACCCATGCTCATCATTATTTTTAAAAATTGACATGCGATCTTTACTAAAAATAACTTCCCCTCCTTCTTGCAGCAATGTCTCTGCTCTGATGACGTGTTTACTGGCACAAGGGCAGGGCAACTTGTCACTCACATGACATCACAGCAATGGCAAACCACACCCATCCAACCATCGAATCAATTTCCCATGGACAAAATCAAGCGCCACCCTACATTTTATTCTAGAAGCCGTTTCACTCAGAAATGCATCACAATAGGAAAGTAAAAGACTATTGCAACTTCTGTTTCATGCCGACTTTCAAGGCTTAGTTAATCCTTAAAGGGTTAGTTCACCCAAAAATGAAATTTCTGTCATTCAAGTACTCACCCTCATGTCGTTCCAAACCCGTAAGACCTTCGTTCATCTTCTGACATAAACATGTAAGTGCTGAACTGCGTTCACTGCGTCAAATGCATGCAGGGTAGAGTCTGACAGGGTAAGGAAGAAATTGATGAATAAAGTCATTATTTTTGTTTTTTTGTATTATATTATTTTTACACAAAAAGTATTCTCGTTGCTTCATAACATTAAGGTTGAACCACCACTGTAGTCACATTGACTATTTTAACCATGTTTTTAGTACTTTTCTGGACCTTGAATGACGGAAATTACATTGCTTTGTATTGGGGATAAAAAAAAATAACCTCTTGGATTTCACCAAAAAATATCTTAATTTGTGTTCTGAAGATGAACGAAGGTCTTACGATTTGGAACGACATGAGGGTGAGTACTTAATGACAGAAATTAAATTTTTGGGTGAACTAACCCTTTAACTCTTTGTTTGTAAAGACAGAAAATGTCCACAAAGTCATCAAGTCTCTTGCCATTTAGATGAAAGGAACATTATTAATATTATTATTTTAATCCACAGGGTCCTCACGACCCCAAGAGCACATACGTGTTAAAGGGGTAATTTTAAAAATTAAAATTTTGTAACTGGTCTAAAATGTAAACAAGCTCTTTGCTGTTGCACTGTACAGATGCTATATACTGTGAAATCTAAAAAGTTTTTACTGTATTTTCTTTTTCTTGGGAGCTTTGGGGTGCGTAAATTTAAGAATTATATGGACTCCTTATATCATTCGGTTAGCTGGTGTCCTTTTGGAGTCTCCCAGTGTCCTTTTTGGAAAGACACCTACATTTACCTCAAAAAAAATCTTGCAGAAAATAAAATTTTGTAAGAAACATCCTTCAATCTGATATTTTACTATGTTAGATATAGCAATGATGACAAAATTAATGTGTTAAAGAAGGTGACTGGCGTATGCTTAATTTCATAAGTGTGCAATTAATCGCACAAAAAGGGTGCAATTTATCGCAATTAAAAATGTTAATCTATTAGCCCTACTTAGAAATGTAATTTTTATACAAAGTACCAAATTGTCAGCTTCTGCAAAACAAACCATAAGGCATCCTGATCCTACCATAGCTTCTTCCTGACTAAGGCTACAATATCAAGCAATATTTATAATCTGCATTATAGCACAATTATCATATGTTATTAATGTTTTTCTCTCTGTGGCCTATTTGCTGCAGAGCTGAGAGTTTATCCAGGATAGCAGCTTTTTTCAGTGTGGGGCCAGTGTGATCTTCAGTCAGACTGTGTGCAGACTCTGGTCTGTAGTAGTAGATGTACTGTATGAAGTCAAGCTCATACAGGTAATCACATATGCAGTTTCATCACATTTACTATGAACATGTTCCATTAATGTTTGACAACTACAAAGTGCAACTACAAATACTTTGTCTTGTTTTGAGCATATCCACGTATTTGCAGGTAAACAAATTAAAGATGTCAATTAAAATCTTAAAATATTTATTGCTTTAAAATATGGTTTTCAAAATCAATTAAAAATAAGCAATTTTGTTTACAACAGACACCATAACAGATAAAAATGTGCTAAGAAAGTTAAAGTAGTGAGACAGTTTGAAGGTTGTGCTTCACAATAGTGCTAATGGTGAACTGAAAGGCGTCATGTACGCTGGAGGGGTCTGTGGCGTTGGTGAAGTGAGGGTACACCATCTTGCCTGAGGCGGCGGCACATGACGCAAACAGATCTGTCACATATTGAGCAGCACAACTCACATCACGGTCAGGACCTGCATCCCAAAACAGAGAAACACATCAATCAGTTTCTGAATAGTTTCAAATTTTACTGAATATCATACTGAAGTTTTACTGAAGTTGCAACATAGACAATGATGGCATTCTGTTTTTTGTGTGTTTTTATACTAGTAGTACATACAGTATGCAGTACACACTGAGCTAAATAAGGAACCATTTGACACATTGCGAAGCCCTGCCTTAAAAACATCTAATGCCAGACTAGAGAAGAGTGTCTGGATTTGTTATAAACAGAGTTGTACTGAAATGATACAAAAATAAGGTTAAATGTTGTTTCTAGGGCTCTTATAAGAGTGACATAAGCTATCCAGAGAGAGGATGCATTAGCCGTTTTTAACTGTCAACTAGACATGAAAAGGTAACAAATCAACAAAAGACTGCTGAGAAAAACTCCTACGGTCATTAATTGCATTCTTTGTAACTTCAGCAAGTTTATATTATCAGTAAACCCTATAAAGTAATATTATAATGCTCCAAGGCATGTGATCAGCTAAAGACAAAAAAGCTCCCCCCCCCAAAAAAAATATGTTAATATTAATAAAGAAATATCTTACTATTATTTTTTATAATCCTCATAAT
>RJVU01042551.1:5245331-5261631 GCA_003731715.1 Anabarilius grahami
ACATTACCATTGTGTGTTATTTTGCAGAACAATAAAATTACAATATTAACATTTATGGTTGTCCTAATATCTTTGCTTTCAAACGTTAAACCATTAAGTTTTATTTTGGCTGGAAACCGCAGGAAGACCTTAACTTCTTCAACAAATTTATAAACAATTCTCATTATAAATTTGGGAAGATGGTTGGCACATGTTGCATTCCCAAATGCAAATTATAAGCGACTCAAACACACAGCACTTGCAGAAGAGTAGCATTTACCTTTAATTATCGAGAAAATTGATACACATGCAATTCATTTTTTTCAGTTTAACACGTTAAAAATATTTAACGCAATTAACACAGATTCCGTTTTTTCTGGCATCCTATGATTGCATTACATTATATGATCACATTGTCATTCATTCAAGTGCTATTAAACCATTCAAGTGCGATAAGACGCCAAAAAGGAACTCAAATCTGTACTGGAGTGCTGTCTGTGAAGTGCCAGCATCGCATTGAGTTCTCTTTCATGCTTCATTGGACAAAACACACAAAATTATGTAGAAATGCCCGTCATAAACAGAGTCTTAAATGAGTTAAGTGTTGAATGTAAAGAGAAGTGAGAAAATAGGATGCGTGTAAGATCTGCGTCATATGCATTAGCTCTTAAAGTGATAGCAGCCTAATAAATTACTCAAACCACAAAAGACAAAGAGAAAAACACTCACTGGTCTCGACAATCACTTTTGTAGCTTTAACAAGAATTAATCTGTATTCAATTTATAATTAAGTGAAGACTGTGCCGTGTTTTTTAACTGCAGATACAGAAATTATTCAATTTCTGTATATTTATTTACCTGTCAGACAGAGGCCTACCTGAAAATCTTAAAGCACTTTTTTCAAGGTTACATGGGTCAAAAACAATGAAAACAATAACTCTGTGCATTTTAGCAGTACAGGTAAAAATCTGAACTGGCCCAACGGGGCCAGTAGAAAAACCTTTCACGTTAAGCACTGATATATTAAAGGCACAGTTCCATGTGACATTTATTATAATGGGTTTATGTGAAGATTGTTTCAAGTTCACTTAAATTAAAAGTTATATATTTTAAAGCCTATTAAATGTTAAAAATAATAGCTTTCAGTTATAATTACATTATATGAATAGCTATAATTAATGGGTAAAACTGAGCAGGAAAGAAACATTTAACAGAGACATCAGCATCAGTACTGGTATCAGTAATAATGGCCTTCATTCATAGTGCTAGTAAAAAGATGCCATTCAACAAATATTTAAAATATACCGTCTTTATGTTGTTTCTACATTATTTTGGCGATTCAATGTGAAAGTATTACAAAATAAAAATATATTAAAACTTTAATGTTAGGTGCGAATAATTACAGAAAAATACAGTTACCAGATTGTGTGGTGTACCTTTGAAGTCTGGCTGATAAAGTCGCAGATGTCTCCCAGAATACAGTATTTTCTCACCAAACAGATCAATTTTGTTCATAAATAAAACCTGAAAAAGAATTCAAAAGCAGAGTTCTAGAAAATGAAAAACATCTGAAGCCATTCAATTCCTTATCACTGCTTTATTGTCTCAAATGCAGAAGAAAGTTTCCATTATTTATGAAAAATACTATATGATCAACCCGATTCTTAATACTTTAAGTGCATGAACAAATGGATATAGATTGTATAACAGAAGTGGTACAGATGGTTGTAAAGAGGTCAATGCTTGTGTATCATCTGAAGAGAACCCTGACGCATTCTCCATGGCAAATCTCATCGAGTTCAATTAAATGAGCTGCTTCAAGACCTTTTTGAGAATACTATCAAAACACTGCTCTGTTACAGTGGTTCAAAATGTCAATGTCTGACTCGTTTGAGAATGGGTCTGTTTATCTGACCGATGGCAAAAATGTTTTGGAGAACCTCTTTGAAACAATTATTGCATACAGTATATACAAACTTAACACTGACTGGACAAACACAGAAATGGCTGCGTTCACACAGAAACCGAATACGGTTGTCAATCCAGTATTTGAGTTCTTAATACGGTTATGCTCACACACAGTTTAGTTATGTACAGGAGTGACAACCGCATTCTATAACTGAACTCAAATGCCCTAAATCACATTCACCCTGAAGTTTTGCCTGAACCAGGGTTAAAAAAAAAAAAAGAAGACTTTAACACAGAATTTCCAGTAAGTAAAGAGTGAAATCCCTAATGTCAGATATGCACAGGTTTTATACTGTAGGGCCTGAAGTGCAGCTCACCAGTGAAGCTCCTTTGAAAAAAGCACTGTTACATGTGGAGCTGAAGCACTCCAGGCTTTCACGGAGACGGTTCTGTTGTAAAAAAGTGATAAAGTTACAGAGATAATTATTAAAGTACAGAAAAAAAGTAGGCTTATAAACAAACATTCATGCAAACGGAGGTTTATGAAAAGTGAAATAACTGAAAATAAAGGCCTTAAACCATGTACAGTCCGTAGAGCAACTAGAGTCAAATACACCAAGGGCCGGTTGCACCAGCTGTGCGCAAGTTAGGGTTGGCCTAGCTAAGATATAAAGGGGCATGAAGTTAACATAGGCATACTAAATATTTTTGCGTTGCACCATTAAGCTTAGTAGAAACATAAATATTTATGGAAGGCCTGTTGCATGAAGCTGGTTTCAGTTGCTACTCAGGTACGTCTGAGCAAACTGTCCGAAATTGCATACTCTCGAGTAGGTACTTAAGTAATTAGTTCACAATGGCTAAAAATGTATGTTTTATATAATATTAATGTAATCCAGACGTACTACATCCACCATGCTGTCATTATCATGTGATCTACCAGCGTCAGTTGCATTACTTTACCTCCATTCACAAATCCTCTTTCGTGGCCTCATGAGATAGTAAAGTGTCCATTGAACACACACTTCAGAATCTCACCAGAAGTGGATTATCCTGGTACTTTTTTCCTACTCTTTTATGAGTACTGTGATTTACTTTTTTTTTTTCTGTCACATACCGTTTTTCACCTACTATGCGATTTCTGATGCAGCCTCTGGTTTTTCGGGCTCATGAAGGTGGTAACATGGTAACTTGCGCTACACAGCTAACCTGATATCATATTACCCAGTATTCTTCTATAAGTACACTGTAAGTACACATACTGTAAAATAAAGTGCAACCGGTTTTATTCTGGTTTAGAGGATTAAATTATTTAAATGCAGTTTGAATTGCATCAATCAGTGCATGTTTTACCATACCAATTTAAATGACTTTTAGCAGATCTTTGAACCTGATCTAAATGGTAAACCTCTGTGTATTGGTCTGTGAGCATATAAAATAAAAAAAAAATCAATCAATGTATAATTGTCAGTTTTTTGTATCAATATTTATTACTATTAATTTCAAATAGTTTCTGAATGTTTTTTCAAGAACAAATGGTGCAACCAAA
Organism: Anabarilius grahami; assembly: GCA_003731715.1. NCBI lineage: Eukaryota > Metazoa > Chordata > Actinopteri > Cypriniformes > Xenocyprididae > Anabarilius > Anabarilius grahami. Next base: position 5,248,768 of record RJVU01042551.1, read on the forward strand.
TTAAGTGCAGAATTTGTTACAAACTAGCTAGTTACTAAGCCTCTGGAGTGGACTTTAAGTTCCATTTTAAGTAAGAACTTACAAATGACTGGTGCAACCCGACCCTGAACACCAGACAGAGCCTAGCTTTTTAACCCTACTTTATCTGTTAGCAACCATGGCCATTTCAGTTAGGGTCTATAGATACTCATTCCATTCAATTAGTCAGATCTTAACTAAATCCTGTGGAGCCATGTTACGCAAACTTTTCTGACAAGAAGATCTTCTAACTGAAATCATCTGGGGTTTTGAAAAGACTAGAGTTAAACTGTTTCTGTAACACGCAGCCCCAGGACTCTGAAGATCAATCATGACACTCACCGTGGAATGATTTTCGTCAAGGTTTTGATCGTACCCACTAAGAGCCACCATAAACAGCACTGCCTGGACATTGTCAAAATAACTGTACCACTTCTTTTTTTCTGAACGCTGGCCACCAACATCGTACAGCCTATAGACAAAAGATTATTTATATAGATATTATTAATATAATAGTGTATTTCACCCTAATAACATACAACAAGAGCAGGAAAGGCATTATGGTAAAATAACTAAAAAGCATAGGATGAATGACCGTATTTATCTTCATAATTTGTATAGACATCAGGTGATAACACAGATGAACAAATAATCCCTTTGAGACAAACTCACAGTAAGATCCTATATATAAAATAAGCTGTCTTCCAAGCCAACAATGTTTTATACAATACAACAGCCTGTTCCTCTCAAAAAGCTATCATATGACTAGCACAGAAGAGTTGGAATAGAGTGCATGAGTCAATTTTGATGTTGATGATTTTATGGGTTTTTTTGTATCCTCTTTGGAGCTAACAGGCCCTGGTCACTGCATGCTTTCATTGTATGGAAATGAGCAACATCAACATTCTGCTAAACATCATCTGTTGTTAGTCAGTAATGAAAGTAAATAAAATAGTAAATAAAGAGAATTTTGAACTGAATGTTTGAAGAAGGCAAAGTCCTACAACAAGTCTATATTCAATTTGACCAGATCAGACCAGACCAGATGAGTGAAGTGAAGTGAGATTTCAAAAGTTCATCAGAAGATTATTCCAATATTCCACAAGTAGATTTAGTTTAAACATGCGTGTGGGAACAGTCTGGCAGTGCATCTCTGGCTGGTGGTGATGTGAACCACTGAATCCTACAGGGCAGAATATGGAAAAAGGTCTTTGTTTCTCATCTTGTTCTTTGCAAGCGAACGACGAAATGTTCAGAGAGAGAAGGCCCCTCCAACAAGGTTGTACGTTTGGTTCTAACATTGGAAGGGCAATTTTAAATATGGATGTAGTATCTCAAACATTTTCAGTTAAGATCATATTGTAGAAATGTTTACCTGTAGAGTGAGTTGTTGACTCTGAACTGGGTTTCAACGACACCACAGGTCCTCACTCGAACTCTGAGAACATCCGTTTCACTGGGGATGTAGTTTGGTGCGATGATACGACTTATGCTCTCAAAGAAACTAGATATGTAGCACATGACACAAAGGGGTAAAAAACAAAAGTACAAAATCAGACAACATGCTTAGTTAAATTTTACACTAATTTTGACAACTCTTCTACAAGCACAATCCACAACCATAAAGGCACTTAATAGAATTGTTAATGTTCTCTTTCTCTTTCCTGCATTTCATCTTTACTTCTAGCTTGTGGACTAATCCAGTTTATACTGTAAACTTAAAATTGGAAAATGAGTTCATTCAATAGTTTTATTCCAAATTATTCCATATAATTTCATAATTCCAAACTGCAGGTTATTGGTCATAAATCTTTATTTGAGGGATTTGAGATGTGAATCTTATGATTGTAAAATTTTCATAAGAGATCATCTTTTTATTAGATGGTTATTTTGTGCATTCCCAATGGAGACTGACATTCTGTTGCTGCAGTTTATATGAGTTTTTCATATTCACCGCACCATAACTTTTCTATCTTTCTAACTGCTGAATCAGGTTTGTAGTATTACCATACCCCCATGAGCAAATATTTTTTATTTTTTCTAGACCCTTTTGAAACCATCACACTAATTAAAGTAGGCTGAAACCTTTTGTGTCATTGCAATGTGATTGGAAGACCACAGATTCAGTCAAATACAGCAGATTATTGGAGCATCACTTGTGAACACGTAGACCCTGATGCATTAACGTAAATTTACAGTAATGCAATGTGTGATATTGTACAGAATAGTGTTTCACTTCACATATATACAAACTTCATTCAAAATTCTCATGCAGGAAGTAGGCCTTGATCTATGTTACCAGATTATACTATGGGGCTGTTGAATGCTTGATTCTGATTGGTTGACAGACATTCTAAGGTGTTGTGATAGAAATATTTTATGTCAACATGAAATGTACAGAAAATGCAGACTAAGATGCTCAGGTCAAAGACCATGTAGACTTTACCCAAAAAGTGCTGAACACAGTAGAACTAACAGTCATATGATTTGCTTAGATCATTACAAACCAATCACCAGAACAAATCACAGTGAAGACAACATTGATTTTTACTCTACTGTAAGATTTTAAATGTGCAGAGAGTTAAGAGCTCCCAGCCATAAATAAGACTTAATTTCTGCAAAGAGCAACTTGGAATTCGTGTCAGGTATATGCTGCGCAGCTGAGGAATATTAGTACTAAAGATTCTATGCGATAGTGTTAGTGTTGGAAGACTATAGAGTCACCCTCGGGGTGAGGCTGTAATACTCGGAGTTAGTATTAATGATCCTGTGTCTGACCAGCATACACCTGAGAAGGACGGTGAGAGTCTATAGATGCTAAAGACCTGTGTGCTCATGTGTGATTGATAGCTTCTTGATGGGACGGCGTCACCTTACTTCAGGAGGGGAATTACCTCGAAGTATTGGAAATGTATTAGACGTATTCGAGAAGGGAACTACCTCGAGATACTGAAGTATTATATTGTATTATATTCGGGACGGAAATTACCTCGAAGGTACCATAGTACTGTATTGGTACTGTAGTATTGTATTATTTTATATCGACAACTGGAGGTTGTTTGAATTGTCAGATTAGTATTTGGAATTTCCATGACAGTGTGCAATTATTTTCCAGTAAACGCTCAGCTAAAGTAGCTCCAGGAATTAGGTTCATATCAGTTATTTTAAAGGTTATTTCAAATTATTTCCATGTTTTACCCAAGAAATTACATTTCATGATTTTGGAAAGTGCACTCTCCTTCTCCCGCTCTCTCCCATTCAAACGCACACATACACACACAATACAGACTTTATCAATAAAAGAGTTTCGCATCTGCAAAACTACATGACATTTCTCAGTAAATAAGTAGTAATGTCTTGGTTTTTGGTTAAGCTGAACTTACAGCTTCACTATTAGTAGAGATGCTGCTGCCATACACTGTTGAGAAACACACAATCTTTCAGTCATGTGACTGGCATGGAAACCTGAAGAGCAAACTATCTATAGAACTGCAGCACAGCCTGTCAGGAATATGAATGCATTGCACTAGATGGTTAAGAGTTTTCATTATAATGTTTTTCCTATGGAAAATGCTTAACGAGAAACTACATGTTGCATTTAGGCATTAGGTTCTTCTGCTTGCCTGTACATAGTATGCATTATAATCAATAAGGTGTATATTGAATTTGGTCTTTTATTATTGTACTACATTAGTACCTACTACAAACCTGATTTAAAAACAAACAAAAAAACAAACAAACAAAAACAACAAAAAACTGGCAGGCAATGGATGAAAGCTTTGTTTTGCCCTCTAGGTGGGTGTTCCCCAAAGGGTGTGATGACATCACATGGAAAACTATGAATAACAGCATTATTCTGCATAACAGTGGCTCAAGCCTCCGTTACTAGCTTTTAAAATTATGCTCTGGACGGGTAGGCTTGAAATGAGATGCGTAAAAATTTAGTCCTACACACAAATGTTTTAAGAACAAAAATGTCGAGTCATAGTAACCATAGAATAAAGGGATTGTCACACAAAGAATGAGGGGTGCAGATGGCTTCAACAAGACTGAAAGATTCAACTTGCTACATGTCACTTCTGAAATTGTTCTAAAAGATTTAACCATAAACACTGAGACACCACATGGTGACATGCATGGAAGTTGTCATTTTACCCAGTTTATCCAAACCACTTCTGTTTTGCAGGACATCCACCAGCAGTTAAACACACTTAAAGGTATACTTCAGCTATAAATAAAAAAATCATCATTTATTCACCCTCAGGTAGTCCCAGATGTATATGACTGTCTTCTGTGGAACACAAGCAGAGATTTTTTGAAGAATCCACATATAGTAATGCAAGTGAATGGGTCCCTCGAAGTTACCGCTTAAAAATAAAAACAAAAAACAAACAAACAAAAAAACACTTGACCCCATCTTATAAATCTGTCTTCAGTTTTATGCCATGTGCTGACTCATCCACTTGCATTATATGGACTCACAGAGATGGTTAATTTTTCTAAAAATCTCAGTTTGTGTTCCACAAGTCAAATGCATCTGGGACAGCAAGAGGGTAAGGAATACAATGAGAGAAGTTTTATTTTTGGGTGGAGCATCCCTTTAATGAGGTGGAAATCACAAAATTGTGTCAGTAAATGTCAGGGAAGCAAATTACTGGAAACAGTTTTAACATTCTAATCCAACTAAAGCCCCATTATGCATCGATACAAAGGCAGAGAGGTGGTAATACTCACTACAGAGCAGAATCATTGAGCTGGAACTCATGGCCTCTGGCCACTGCCGCCCTGACGCCCAGATCCCCCCACAGTTTGCAGAACGCATGAGCCACAAATGGCAGTAGCTCCATATCCTCTCCCATGCAACACTCACATGAGAGAATGGCACGTGCATGGGACTAAAGAATAAAGGAAACAATAATCAATCTGTGGGTGTCAAAACTTTTCAATATGGCCAGGTCATAAGATAAAAAAATAATGTTACTTAAATTGGAAAATGGATCATATTTAGTCAATAACATGTTTGCAGCTTTAAACTCACACATATAATTAGTTTTGGGCACATTGTTTAATAATGTGTATTAAAAATCTTTTGATGCTTACCCATTGTCAAAGGTCATGGTAGATGCCTGAACCTACCTAGATTACCTTGGCGATAATATTGTTGCTTCTTTTTATAATGTTCGATATAATATTCTTGCACTATTCTTCTACAATATATTTGTTTGGAGATATACAGATAGTGGTGAGATATTAATGAAACAATACAGTATTTGAGTCTAATAGAGCTTCTATAATCATAATGACCAATTATGGATAGAATAGTCTGTATGTCTGACCTTGTTCTTCTTGATAGACAGATTAATGCGCAGCATTCCCATGCCATGCAGCACAAACTTCATAGATGTCAGCAGATTATCCAACACAGCAGGCTGTACAATAGGAAGAACACAATTAAACTTAAATACAAATGAAAACTATGAATTTGAACTAATGCTGTAGTTACAGCATAGTCCAGTACTGTTTATGAATCATATCATACAAGCATGACACATACTTTCCAGTAAGCACAAAATATGGTTGTTATACTCAATCTAAAAAACTAAATTACACATGCTATTATGTTTTGACATTGCTAAGGATAGCACAAACGCTAAAGTTATGTTTGTTATCAAATGTTGCTTATGAAGTTGCTGTGTTTGTTACTTGTTTAACAAGTGTTTTTCTTTTTGCCAAGATAATATAAATCAATATCAGGCTGAAGTAGGGCTCAAAACACAGCCTTAATTTCTAATTTATATGTCCTCTGAAAAATGTTTATGAACGTGTTATGAAAAGTAGCATGTGTCAAACATATAAATTCATGTTTCATGCTCTAATGGCCCTCATATTCACTGCAAGCTTTAGGGGCTCGAAATATTATCTGGTGGTGTCACTGTTAGGCAGAATCAATATTTATATTTATTTACTATTGATTTGTATTCATATATATAATTTTTTCATAAAAAATTTTTATGAGGTGAAAGTCACACTTGCCCCTCACAGAAAAAAATTCCTGAAAATATGAAATATTGAAGTATCTTGAAGTACTGAATCTATACTTTTTGCTGTCAGACAACAAATAAATACATGATGCATGTCTGTTTTTCAGTTATATGCCTCCAAGGAATATGCAATATATGCAACACAGAAAAAAGGACTGTTTAGTTCTTTTAGTGTTGAGTTTTACACAACCATCAGGCGAAGAAATAACCATTACCACAAGTACCTGATGGAAACTCGTAAATATGCCAATTTTGGCATTTATCATTGGCGGGGTATAATGCCAAGGCTCACAACGGTCATCCAAATAAAATAGCACTGCACCTTGAAGCTGATGAGTTCTTGTTTGTTAAAGCCATGGCTGTAGATAATCTTCATCTGTTTGACTAATGTGCTTTTGCCGCTCTCTGGAGTACCTATGTGTTTGGAAAAAAAATTGCAGAGCACAGCAGTATATGAATAACATGTCAACGAATAACAGTCCAAGAAATTAGATAAATCAGCATATATGTATACAAAATTTTCATCTAGTCGGGTCATACTATATTCATATAGACTATAAATAGATTATCTTAAATTTTATCTTCATATTATAATTTTCTCTCTAATTTTCTTTCACTCTAAACTGCTTTAATCTGGAGCGAGCGATACAGAGGGAGTGGCTTTATTGCATCAGATACATGTCACTTTACTCACAGCTGATTGGTCCAGTTTGGGTTTGCGATCTCTAACCCAGAATAAAACCTGCTCCGGAGCAGATTAGCCATGTAGCATAAGTTACCATGGTGATGAACACCGCTAAAAACCAATCCACGTTCTTGAGCCCGAAAAAACAGAGTTTGCTCAAACTAATCTCAAACTTACCTGGGTAGCAAGTAAAACCAGCTTTGTGCAACAGGCTACAGATAACTTTGGACAGACTATTAACATTACTGGAAGAACATTTGTTTGTGTGAACCTTGCCAGAATGTTAGCCAAAGTAATGAGAATGTTCCCTGTTAGCTGGGTAGGAACTGATTTTTTTAGCAACACAAACAGTGATAAGCTTCTTGTCTTAATAGCTTTAAAAAACATTTGACGTTAATTAAAAACACACCGTAACACCGTGTCTACATCGGATGCGAGCGGCGCAATGAGACAAGACAATAGAACCCATTATAACCGACGATGCTGTCTACACTAGATGCGGCAAGAGGCGACACATGACAAATCTCCAACAGTAAACTGATACCTGGCTCTATTTCTGATGTACTCTAAGCGCTCAAGCTACTTAGTTCTGTCACGAAGGACAAATGGATTTGGAATGTTCGCTTTGGCGTGTCCAGTGTAGACATGGTGAGATTGCCTCTGAGGACAAAATGCTTGCCATTGCCGTATCTTTCAATAAAAGAAATTTGGAAGAAAAAAAAAAAAAAAAAAAAAAAANGCAGCATGTTAAGGATAAAAAAAAAAAACATTGTGAAATGTGAACAAACAAAATTATCATCTTTCAGTTGCTTATGCTCGTCATTAAACTTCAGCCACGCGTTTCTAATGCTTGGATATTTAGGAGGGCTATGGAAAGTTTTTGAGGTGCAGTTTCTTCACATCCACTGACAGAACAACGTTTGAGTGAGTCTTATGCTGGGTACAAAATGCATGATTTTACCCCTGATTAGGGATGTTCTGATCAAGATTTTTGCAGCGATATCAAATATCTTGTCACAATTTCTTGCAATCATGATTGGCTTGAAGATATTTTACTGAATTCATATCTAAGTGGCATACTTAAAAGTAATGGCTTATAACAAGATATCAAGTTCATGGTCTCATTTGATAGAAAACCTTTCAAAAAAAGAAAATAGGTTTTGATAATGTTTGGAGATTCTTAGGTTTCAGCACTGCTGAGAAAACCCCAGAAAAAAAAGTGATGCAATTTATTGATTTATTTTGTTATTATTCATGCTTGACATGTTTACTATTAGAAAGTACAGGTCCTTCTAAAAAAATTAGCATATTGTGATAAAGTTCATTATTTTCCATAATGTAATGATAAAAATTAAACTTTCATATATTTTAGATTCATTGCACACCAACTGAAATATTTCAGGTCTTTTATTGTTTTAATACTGATGATTTTGGCATACAGCTCATGAAAACCCAAAATTCCTATCTCAAAAAATTAGCATATCATGAAAAGGTTCTCTAAACGAGCTATTAACCTAATCATCTGAATCAACTAATTAACTCTAAACACCTGCAAAAGATTCCTGAGGCTTTTAAAAACTCCCAGCCTGGTTCATTACTCAAAACCGCAATCATGGGTAAGACTGCCGACCTGACTGCTGTCCAGAAGGCCATCATTGACACCCTCAAGCGAGAGGGTAAGACACAGAAAGAAATTTCTGAACGAATAGGCTGTTCCCAGAGTGCTGTATCAAGGCACCTCAGTGGGAAGTCTGTGGGAAGGAAAAAGTGTGGCAAAAAACGCTGCACAACGAGAAGAGGTGACCGGACCCTGAGGAAGATTGTGGAGAAGGACCGATTCCAGACCTTGGGGGACCTGCGGAAGCAGTGGACTGAGTCTGGAGTAGAAACATCCAGAGCCACCGTGCACAGGCGTGTGCAGGAAATGGGCTACAGGTGCCGCATTCCCCAGGTCAAGCCACTTTTGAACCAGAAACAGCGGCAGAAGCGCCTGACCTGGGCTACAGAGAAGCAGCACTGGACTGTTGCTCAGTGGTCCAAAGTCATTCGGAAATCAAGGTGCCAGAGTCTGGAGGAAGACTGGGGAGAAGGAAATGCCAAAATGCCTGAAGTCCAGTGTCAAGTTCCCACAGTCAGTGATGGTCTGGGGTGCCATGTCAGCTGCTGGTGTTGGTCCACTGTGTTTTATCAAGGGCAGGGTCAATGCAGCTAGCTATCAGGAGATTTTGGAGCACTTCATGCTTCCATCTGCTGAAAAGCTTTATGGAGATGAAGATTTCGTTTTTCAGCACGACCTGGCACCTGCTCACAGTGCCAAAACCACTGGTAAATGGTTTACTGACCATGGTATTACTGTGCTCAATTGGCCTGCCAACTCTCCTGACCTGAACCCCATAGAGAATCTGTGGGATATTGTGAAGAGAAAGTTGAGAGACGCAAGACCCAACACTCTGGATGAGCTTAAGGCCGCTATCGAAGCATCCTGGGCCTCCATAACACCTCAGCAGTGCCACAGGCTGATTGCCTCCATGCCACGCCGCATTGAAGCAGTCATTTCTGCAAAAGGATTCCCGACCAAGTATTGAGTGCATAACTGAACATAATTATTTGAAGGTTGACTTTTTTTGTATTAAAAACACTTTTCTTTTATTGGTCGGATGAAATATGCTAATTTTTTGAGATAGGAATTTTGGGTTTTCATGAGCTGTATGCCAAAATCATCAGTATTAAAACAATAAAAGACCTGAAATATTTCAGTTGGTGTGCAATGAATCTAAAATATATGAAAGTTTAATTTTTATCATTACATTATGGAAAATAATGAACTTTATCACAATATGCTAATTTTTTTAGAAGGACCTGTACATATAACAGGTCATAAAATCAAGTTTGGGCTAGTGATCTGAGTGTTTTACTGAACATAAGAATTGACATGTGTAAATGCCACAAAGCATAGAAATATTTAAAATTACATAGAATAAGTAACAAGTAATAAGGTCCTGGTTGACGAGTGATGATTTTTCAGCACTGTTTCAGCTGTGTGCTCCTATTTTATGGCGCACAGGAAAATCAAGACCTGTCATTCTGAGCGATCAATCCAAGCTCGCTCCAGCTGTGAAACGGTGTCCAATTGTTCTCTACGCATCGTCCCTACACACCATAACCGAGATCCAGTTTCCACTGGATGAACTTTCAAATGACGTTGGATAACATGCAGTTGGATCCCAGCAGTCCTGTAGCTTTATCCAAGCAGCATGTCATGTCACTCCGTGAGGATTTTCTCAAGGTCTATGCATCATGTTATGCTGTGTTTGGGCTCGTTTGAATCGAATAAACCTGCTCTAAGTAAAGATGTGCGATTTACTATGTTTTACTAGTGTTTTGTGAAGTTACAAAGCAGAACATTGCGCAAAAGACTCATCTGTATATCGTTTACATGAGCATAATTTGTGGTTTTACATCAATAAATTGTAATCGGTTCGTGAGATCGCCCAAATTTAGTGACTACCGATTGAGTCACAGAATTAGATTATCGGCCGATACCGATCTGCGGCCGCTCAATCAGAGCATCCCTAGCCCTGATTTTCACTCGCTGTTAGTTTTGTGGAAATCACAGTCAAATGCCAGAAATGAGGAAAATTGGTATTTGTTCACATGAGTGACAATCACAGTGTGTATTATCAAAGATGCAATCTGAGATAAGCGCTGATGCTTCACCGATGCCCGTGAGATATGCTAAGATATTTATGAGATACGAGATATTTATCATTCTAAATATCTGGACCTTTCTGTGACTGAGTCATTATCGACATCATTATCCAAAAGCAGTATCGCTCGTGATTGATGGACATATGTTCATCAGAACACACTTCCTTGACTACACACGACAATGACGCATGTTAAAGTTGGCGTGAATCATAAGTTGCGATAGTCTTTTCTTCCCTATCATGACGTATATTTGAGTGAAACAGCTTTTGAAATGAGAAAAAAAAAAGCAGGCTTTCGTAGTCGGGAATTGATTGGATCGTAGGAAGTTGCCAGTTTGCAGTCAGTTGTGGAAGAAATTTTGTCCCCCCTCTGCCGAGATGTACGTCACAAAGAGAACAGATGCCGATTCTAGGTAGAGGTTAACGTTTTTGATTAAAGATTACGAGGATCATTTATAATAAACGCTGCAACATTCTGTAAAAAAATTAGAAGTGTCAATTTTGATTTCATGTTGACTTTAAGGGGCATGTCGAGGAGAACATCAAGAGTCTCCAATTATAAATCATGTCATTTGAGAAGTGTATTCATAGAATTATTATTTTATTTGATTATATAATTAAAGAATAATTCATATTTTAAAATTGAGTTAGATTTGATTTTACTAACGTGATCTATAAGTTCTAAGTTCTTCTTACAGCCTCAAGACTTTTTCTAAACGATTTCAGCACATACAGGTGCATCTCAAATTAGAATATCATGAAAAAGTTATTTTTTTCTGTAATTTAATTCAAAAAGTAAAACTTAAATATATTCTAGATTAATTAAACAAAGTAAAATATTTCCAGGCTTTGTTTTCATTTTGATGATTACAGCTTGCTGCTCATCAAAATCAAAAAATCTGTATCTCAAATTATTAGAATATTTAATTTCAAGTTTTATTAAATTACCATTCTCAGGGTATAAATACTGGGTTTAGGTCAGTAATCCCAACAGCAGTCATGGGGAAGTCTGCTGACTTGACAGTTGTCCAGAAGACGATCATCAAGACCCTCTACAATGAGGGTAAGCCACAGAGGGTTGCTGAAAGAGCTGGCTGTTCGCAGAGTGCTGTGCCAAAGCATATTCATGGAAAGTTGACTGGAAGGAAAAAGTGTGGTAGGAAAAGGTGTACAAGTGAAAGGAATGACCGCAGGCTTGAGAAGATTGTCAGGCGAAGCCGATTTAAGAACTTAGGAGAGCTTCAAACGGAGTGGACTGAAGCTGGAGTCAGTGCATCAAGAGCCACCGCACACAGACGTCTTCAGGAAATGGGCTACAACTGTCACATTCCACATATCAAGCCACTTCTGAACCAAAGACAACAGCTAAGTAGAAAAAGAACTGGACTGTTGCTCAGTGGTCCAAAGTCCTCTTTTCAGATGAAAGTAAATTTTGCATTTCATTTGGAAATCAAGGTCCCAGAGTCTGGAGGAAGAGTGGAGAGGCACAGAAACCATGTTGCTTGAAGTCCAGTGTGAAGTTTCCACAGTCAGTGATGATTTGGGCTGCCATGTCATCTGCTAGTGTTGGTCCACTGTGTTTTCTGAAGTCCACAGTCAACGTAGCCATCTACCAGGAAATTTTAGAGCACTTCATGCTTCCTTCTGCTGACAAGCTTTATGGAGATGCTGATTTCATTTTCCAGCAGGATTTGGCACCTGCCCACACTGCCAAAGGTACCAAAAGCTGGTTCAATGATCATGGTGTTACTGTGTTTGATTGGCCTGACCTGAACCCCATAGAGAATCTATAGGGTATTGACAAGAGGAAGATGAGAGACACCAGACCCAACAATGCAAATGACCTGAAGGCCGCTATCAAAGCAGCCTAGGCTTCAATTACACCTGAGCAGTGCCACAGGCTGATTGCCTCCATGCCACGCCGTATTGATGCAGTAATTCAGAATTTTTTTTTATTGATCTTATAAAGTATTCTAATTTATCGAGACAGTGAATTGGGTGGGTTTTTATTAAATGTGAGCCAAAATCATCACAATTAAAAGAACAAAAAACTTTAAGTGTGCATGGAATTTATTTAATACACAAGTTTCACAATTTGAATTGAATTACTGAAATAAATGAACCACGACATTCTAATTTATTGAGATGCACCTGTATATACACTAGTTTACTACAGGCCCACACGCAATGTGCACCTGCAGAATACAAGCACCCGTCATTTCTAAAGTTTGATTTTGGCAATTGTGATATATTCGATTGTGCTTGCATTGCGTTATAGTTACCCAGTATAAGGACTCTGTGCACGTGCAGCTCGCGCTCTTTTCGAACATGCTGATTGCAGGATCTTTTCTCTTCATCCCTCGGATTCACACACTTCTGCACAGCCGCTAGACAAGCCTATTCGAGATCAAAA
>RJVU01042551.1:5261665-5370520 GCA_003731715.1 Anabarilius grahami
TTTTTTTTTTTTTTTTTAAATATAATTCCATATTTAACTTACCTGCAGGGATGTTGAAAAGTCAAAACATCGAAACATTTCTAAAACTCTATAAAAATCTTGTTTAAAACGCCAGACGCGTGATATTTGCGTTAACGCTAGTAGTGCACCACACCTGTTCAAACTGCGTTTTAGGACGTGACGTCATATGACATAATTGGGGACTTTTTAAAGCCTGTCGGTGCGTTCCAAACAAACGGGATATATCGCCCTCCGAAGAGCACTTCGGAGTGGAAATAATCATGGCCGCCATATTGAAGGGTCGTTCCAAACCGAAGTGCTCAACACTGGCCACTTTAAAGGGCCCTTCGGAATTAAGGATTTCGAAGGGAACAACTGATGGACACTTCGGGCCCCCATGATCCTTTGCACAGGGAAGTTTGACGTCACAGAACAAGAGGCTCAGAGTTCGATTTTAACTATAAAGGTATGTATAATATTTTTCTGTACTACTGTAATATTTATACGAGTTAGATTTGGTACATTATTATGGTCAAAACGACATTGTACTTCAACAAAAATACTTTACAGCTCCCTTTATCAGTCCATTCAAATGTTTAAAATACATAAATACAATATAGCTTACATTACATAAACCTAAAATAAATAAATAAATAAACTAACGTTAAATAAAGGGCGCAGCTTGCACAATCTACTCCTCTTTGATTGTCTTGTTAAGATGACGCAGAAGTGCGTTTCAAAAGAAGAGGTTTTTTTATCCCTACACCCTTCATCCCTTCGAAGCTCTCACTCCGGAGGGTAAACCCTTTTAAGGGATTAGGGCATAGGGATGAGCCCTTCCGAATGGAATGCAGGGTGTGTCATGATAAAACGGGTCCTCCCTCGAAATCGGGTCTCCCCAAACTGACAGTTAGTGATAAGTAGGCCTATATAAGAAAGATATTAATTTAAAATATCCATAGCCTATATTGAAATGGAAATTGCAATATACATTTTTTTCTTATTGTGACGTTTATCTCTGAGTCAAAATGTAGGGCAAGATTTTGTCCATTGGAGATTATGGTTTGATGATAGTGGTGTGCTATGTCATGATAGTGATCATGAGAGTGATTTAAGGGTGATGTAAATGCACTCAATAATTAGCACTGCCAAGAACTTATAACCAAAATATCTACAAAGTGCATTGCTTAAAGATTTCACCCAAAAATTTAAATTCTGTCATCATTTACTCACCCTTTAAGTTGTTCCAAACCTGTATGAATTTCTTTGTTCTGCTGAACATAAAAGATATTTTGAAGAATGTTGGTAACCAAACAGTTGATGGGCCCAATGACTTCCATAGTAGTATATATGGGTTTTATAATGGGGGTTTTTCAATTTATGAGTAAAATAAAGCCTGTGGTAAAAATAACTTGGCAATACTTTGACGTTTTGTTCTACAACGTACACTGCACACACTACAATCCAAGCTCTCTTATCTAGTTACTTTTTAAAAATGTTCATTAACTGCTTCAAAATTTGTATTTTCGCTATCGTTGTGTGTAATTTACATTGTAGAATAAAACGTCAGAATAAAGTATCCTCAAGTTATGGCTTTATTTTACCAGAGGCTATTTTGAAAACCCCCATTATAAAACCCCATCTCAAAGGAACCAGCGGCGAATTAGACTACCGGGTTCTGATGTCATACCTGCACCACTATATTGACTTCCATACTAATTTTTTACAGTCTATGCTTCCATAGTATGGGGGGAAAATACTATGTTACCGACATTCTTCAAAATATCTTCTTTTTTTGTGTGTTCAGCAGAAGAATTGAATTCATACAGGTTTGGAACAACTTAAGGGTGAGTAAATGATGACAGAATTTTTATTTTTGGGTGAACTAACTCTTTAAAATATAAACATTCCTGAAATTTGCTTGTATATTTGCGTATCTATATGGTCAAATATAAACATACCATTATAGTTAAATATTTTTGTAGGCACAATTGATCTCTCACATATTTAGATATTTATTTATTTGTATGATTTGTGTGGATTTATTTGTATGTCATATGAGTGTAATTCTATTAAACCAGACAAGAAGATTAAGAGAGTAAAAATCTGCTGTACCCTGCATTTCCAAATGAATTATAAATTTGAATTTTAGAAAATAAATAAAAATAACACCATGATTTGGTTATTGATGAGGGTGATATATTTGAACAATTATGAAAATGTATACTTCAAAGTATTTTATTTCCAAGGACATACAAAAAATACATATACATTAGTGTGCCCTTGAAGAACACACATCTTTATGATTACAATACAGGAAGAATTAATGTGCTATTTTTCTCAGACAAAAAACTTCATTCATTTTTACTTAACCAGCAGCATCATGTAATAATTATCTGCTTAAAAAACAACACTCATTAACAACCTTTTACATTTTAAATAAACGAAAAGTAATTAATCAATTAGTTAATCAAAACTTAACGAAAGTCAGTTCAAAACTGACTTAAATAATCCCTGAAACTATTATCATAATGTCAGAGTGAGGTTTCTTGTTTTAAATATTACCTAGTTATTATTAAACACTTTATATAGCACATCACATTAAAACAGTTTCAGTCCATTATGGTTTCTGTTTATAAGAATTATCATAACATCAGATTTCCATAGATAAGAGGACCTCTTGTGGCTATAATTGATAGCACATTCTGCATACTCGCATAGGCTTTACCTTTCAGTCTTAGGACATCTGGGATGTAACCATTATGTTTCCAGAAATATTTTAACATTTAGAAACAAGTTCCAAGGATGGCGTACACATGTACATAAGAAATAAACCAATCTATATATGCAGACTGTAAAGCTGTCTCTAAAATTATTTTAAAATGTTTATCTAAAATCATTTTTTAAAACCAGTCTAGGTAAAATACAAAACAACAAGGAACTAACACCGGATCAGCACTTTTACTCTAAAGGGCCAATATTATTTAATTTTAAAATCAATTTAAAACAACAGAGACTTTATCCATCATATTTTAAAGGAATACTTCTCCCCAAAAATTAAAACTTTTCATTAATTCACCCTCTCATGTACGTTTAGGCCTGTATTACTTTCTTCTGAGAATCACAGAAGATGTTAGGCAGAATGTGCAAAATGTTCAGTCATGAAACTGATTATAGTGCCCTTAGAGCAATCTGTTACAATTATATCATCACTACATGCAAGATGATTTGCAGCCAATGAGCTTGCTTCCTCAACATTTAAAGGAGAACTATTATGCTTTTTATTATTTTACCTTTCCTTTAGTGTGTCATACTCTGTAGCTATCTCTGCATGTAAACAATCCGCAAAGCACATAGTCTACGCCAAAGGGAGTTGATCTATCCAACCGAAAACACCTGCTTCAAACGCCTCGTTTGTAGTCCTGCCATTATTTCTGCCATTGTTTACTTGTCCAACACAGGCTCTAAGCAATCACAACAGACTGGGGCCGGCTGACCAATCAGAGCAGAAAGCTTTAAAAAACTTAAGCTGTCTTCATGTGTTATTGGAAATTTGATAATTCCCACTACTGAAGTCGTGATTACAAGCTCATCGCATTCAACTTTCGAAATGGGGGCGTTCATGTGCAATTTTTACCTAGGAAACTCGTATTTATGATAATTCTGAGAGCAGGTGAACAGTGTTTAGACAGAGGGTGAAAACAGGTGCAGCAACAATGTAAATTATAAGAAAAATAATGCATATCTTAAACATTAAATCATGTGAACCTATTCCTCCAGAAGAGGGTGAGTGAATAACCCCAGCTATCTGACAGGGCACGTTCTTATAACATTTGCTAACGTTCTCTCAAAGTTATGAACAAATGTTCTTCCATTAACATTAAAAGAATGTTTAAACGTTATCTGGTCTTTAATGATGTTCTCAAAAGATTAGCACAAGAAGGTTTGTAGAAGGCTTTTTAAAATGTCTTCATAATGATGGGAGAAAACGTTCTTAGAACAATATTCTTCAAACATCCTTTAAACACTTAGAATGACAACTAACTTCAAATGAATAAGGTTGTGTTTGATGTTTTAAAAGAACACCCTTCCAACATGTGAAAGTTATGTAGACTGTCCCATAGTTATTGTTCCTAACTTTTCTCTTAAATTTATATAAAGGCTATGCAAGTGTTAGAATTAAACACTTTCAAAACAATGTTCATGAAATCACCACATAGTGTCATTAGTATTTGATGAATGTTCTCATGATGTCGGCAGAAACATTCTTTGAACGTCCTTCAAATATTAAGGATCACTACTTTTTGGCTTAAGGTGGATGCTACAAAGTAAAAATCCCTGTATTTAATGAACACCACTCAGTGTGACAGTTAGTGATGACACCTGATGTTTTCGAGTAAAATCACTGAAAGAAAGAGGAGCAAACATTTGAAGTCACCACTGTGGTGATCAGTGTTTCCTGTAGTTGGACTCTTGATTCTAGATTTTTTTTTTATATATTTTTTCCTCTTGCTGTTGAAACTGTGAGTTCATAAAACAATTTTACTGTGGCAAAGGAAGTCAAAACAGTGATGTTGACAATTAATTAATGGTGACATCATGAAATGGCCTGATCACATCTGAAGTCTAATCACTGAATAAAAGTGTATTTTGTCATTAATACATTTCAATATTGTACTGCTGACCCTATAGAGTGATCCAGCATTGTTTGGATGATCGGATATTCTGAAAATACAATGAAAACATATTGTGAGCAGGAAGTTATTAACTACGGTTTCATTTAGACACTCATAGACATCAACAATCTGCATATGAAACTCAACAATGATGACATGCTTCATGCTGCAGTGCATGATGGGAGCCAGTATACAGAACTCATTCATGACTCCCAGCGTCATGAATAAATTATGCAACTGAACTTTTACTATTTAAATTTGAATATTTTTTGATTGTCACCATTGTTGAGGTTTGTATGATGAGCACAAATGATGTTGTAGCGTTTTTGGAAGATCTCACACAGATCTTCAGTGTTAAATTACAGGGATCTTTGTATCACAACAGCTTTTTCTTTTTCTTTTTTTTTACATTTTACTTTGTTCATCAATGCTTCAACTTCATTACTATTTAAGTCAGTCATGAAACTACAGAAAAAGCAGTTGTTTAAACCACTTTAATGCAGTCATTTGATTGCCATTACAGTAGACAAGTTGATCTGCTTTTTTATATCAATGCAGAAATGTTCTCTGAAAACACTATTGCAACTGCTGAAAGAGAAGAGTAAAAACAAACACTAATCATTATAATGGGGACTTCAATTAAAAACTAAAAACATTTAATAAAACATCAACATCTAAACCTTTGTTCATTCTCAATAAAAAACTTCTGTAGACGTATGACAAAAATAAAGTCAAACTTTAATCACTGAATTAACTGCAGTTGCTTCAGTGGTGTGGACCCATATAGACATTAGAACAGTAGAGTATAGAACAGTACTGTTCATTTAACACAAAGGATTTTTCTGTGATGTTGAGTTGTTAATAAAAATTTAGTTGAAAGAATGCTTCCGGAGCATCATTCTAACCTAAAAAAAAGTTCCACTAACATTAAGAAAACTGGACATTTTAATGTTTCCATAACCAAAACAGAATGTTTGGAAAACATTCTTAGAACAAAACTTTGTTAGCTGTGATTTTCCTTTTTGGGTGAACTATCTCCAATCTATCCCCTATCTAACTACAAGAATGTGACATTGAGAAAACTCCATCTAACAAAAGAGCCATGGAACATGTTCCTTTATCCTTTTGACTAGTTACAATGATTCAGTTAAAAATAATAAACATAAAAAAGTTTTTTTAAGAACATGTTAAAATGCATGTTTGTTAAACAGCATATCCTATTTTTTATAGAACAGTTCACTTTACTGGAGTGCTTTACAAGAAAAAAAAAACTTCATATGAGGATTAGCCATTGATTATGACAGATATATATTAATTATTTATCATGAATAAACCATATTAGGACAGAAGACAGTAATACTCTTCCAGTGGACTTACGTTTCCAAGCAAAACTGGAATCTCTGGACTTACATGTAGAGGTAAAGGTCATGTATTGTAAGTCATCTTGGTCATCAGAAGTGCACACATACCAGCCTCCTTCCTTACTCAGTGAGTAGATCTGATCCGAGTGGAATGATGAAGAGTGTGGAGAGTGTGGAGAGTGGGAGAGGTTCACAAACGCAGATGTCTGCTAAACGGACACACTGACACAAGCTCATGGCAGTTCATAATTATTTTACGTTTTGGCAAATTGGTGGCTAATTCGTAGGAATTCATGCAATCTCATTCTTATGTTATCATACGATCTGCTTATCCCCCAGTGACGGTTATGTTAGAGGTGTGGTTAGCTAGGGGTGGACCTTCATGCTTTTTTCCCTCAAAATTGTGTGTTTTCGTACGATTCACATTGCATGAATTAATATGAAATCGCCACCTCGTAAAATAGTTGCGTTTTCCCGTGAGATCAGGTTGAACACACAGCTCTCAAAACAACACGTGCTAATTCAACAATAAAAGGTGCTTCCAGCTGCTGGTGTTCTGACAGTATGTAAGTCCAGTATGTGGAAGAAACATTAGAAAAGTGTCAACTGCATGTACTGGGTTTTGTTAGTCTTTGAAGATGTATTTTTCCCTACAGCACAGCCTGTGCTCTCTCTTTAGCATTCTCCTCTTCTTGTCGCTTCATGGCCTGGATCACTGCCATCTCTTTGGCCTCTTTTTTCTGGTTTCTTGCCTCAAACAGCAACCTGGCAGGCACAAGAGATAATAATATTAGCATTGCATTGATAATTGCAGACAGTGCTTGTCCATTAGAAAACATCTTAGGGGGGCAGACATGTTGAGATCACATGACCAGTCAAAAATGACTTGCTTTCTATAGTTATTTCACTCAAACCTGAGTGCATTTCCACAATTTACAGTAATCAATAAATGAAACGTTTGGAGTTTTGGAAGTATGGCCTCAACATTTTAGTATTAAACATGAGACTACTCCTGTCATGCGCTTGTACATACAGTAAGCTGCTATGCATGCCATATGGCCAAAACATATTTGTTGTTGTTGAGTTTTTTCTCAGAGAAGAATTAATTAATATAGGAGCTTTAACTAGCATACAAGCTACAAATGTCTGCTTGTAAAAGCTGAACCATCGTAAGTGCATTAAAGGGATAGCTCCCCCAAAAATGTAAATTATCCCATAATTTACTCACCCTCAAGCCATCCTAGATGTATGTGACTTTCATATTACATCATACGCCAGAACTCGACTCTCTCGTGAATGCGCGGATGGACATTACCGGAAGCCAGTAATTCTAGTTTATAAAGTTATAAATATGGACATTTTTCTTACAAAAACAAATCGCTTTGCTTCAGAAGGACTTTATTAACCCCCTGGAGTTAATAGTATGGATTACTTTTATGATGGATGGATGTGATTTTTTAAGATTTTATTTCAAAATCTCGATTACTCCCATTATAAAGATTAGAAGAGCCAGGATATTTTTTAATATAACTCTAATTGTATTTGACTAAAAAAAAAGATAGTCATACACCTAGGATGGCTTGAGGGTGAGTAAATTATGGGATGATTTTTGGGTGAACTAACCCTTTAAACACGTTTTCCAACTGATATTGGGACACTGAGGAATGAGTTTTAGAATAATTTTGTGTCATAACAGCATGTTACAGATACAGTCAAAAGAGCTTATCTTGTTTTGAAGCTGAAACATTCCTCTTAACCTGCATCCACACTTTGGAGCACAGACCAGGAAACGACAAACAAATTAAGGTCGCTAACAATAGATATAAATGGCAAAACAGTGATCATTTGCTTATGCTTTATATGTGTAAGTTTTAGATCTTTCGATTGATGTGTGTTGTGTCAAGATTTAATAAGTATACATTATTACAGAGCTAATTGCAACACCTGTTTTTGATGATCCTCTGCACAATGTTGTCAGTGGTGAGACTGTTTCCACTATCCACTGTTCGCAATATTCCCATTTTCCTGGGAACCTGTGTGTGGAAAACATGCACAGATGATCAAATAGAAGTGTTGTGCTGAAATTTTGAGTAATTGTCAATGTGGCACTTACAGCATATGGGTCTGATCCATCTCTGTCTAGAAACACTTCAGTTTTCCCATGGCACACCAGGTCTACCTATACCAGAAGGACAGTGCATTACTCTCTGGCCACATTTACACAGGAAAAAGGTAGTCTCAGTCTCAGACAGCATGACTCCATCTCTGTCAAGCAGGTTTGAAAAATAGTCAGAAATCAAATTCAAAACAATGGAATTGTGTACCTTGAAATGATCCAGTAAGTCTTTTGTTACAGCATATGGTGCTCCTATAACAACCTCAGAGACATACTGAGAGATTTAAAGACACAAGGAAGAAATTCATATCAAACAATTCATATCAAACATATCAAGACAGGCAATCATATCAAACACTCACTCGACAAGCCAACACACTCAGAGTCCTCTCATGGATGTTCATGATGGGATAGTTTTTCCCCTTGTAACGATTCACCTCCTAGAATGATAGTAAAAATAAACAAACATGCAGTTCCTACTTCTTCTCACACATCTCTTCCAGATTTCTTTCAATTATAATGAGCATTATGCTCAACTGAGATTTATATATATATATATTTCAAAGACTTTCCTGTATCCAGTTTACCTGATCAAAGTGCAACCCCACAATAACATATGGCTTCTCTGAAAGCTGGGAAACTGCATCCAGGAAATCCACATGGCCGATGTCTGATGTGCACCGGGTCAAAGAGGATAAACATTAACATCGTCTTGGGAGGCAGGAAAAGCAAGGTGGAAAAGAACGCAGGGGTCTCAAGAAGTGTTTTTAATGTCCACGCTTGTTACCGGTTATTCATGTAGTAGTGACAGCTGCAAACTATACATCTTTCCAAGCTGTTTTTTTCAATGCAGGCTGTAATAGTTTCTTGATGATGTTGTGAGTAACCAGTGCCCACTAGATCTTCTGCTGACATACCTTAAATGAATAATTTACACCAAAATTCTGTCATATTGATTCTGTCTGTTCAATCTTCTGACGACTATGTGAGAGCCACCAGAAGACACACTTTGTTATTTACTGACAATCTTCCCTTCCACCAGATTTTTTAAATCAATATATTGATTTTGACAGCTGCAGTCTTCATCAAAGAGAAGAGCACTCTGGATACTTTACAGTAATTGTTCTTTTAAGTTTAACAGAGCACTAAGTATTGTCTAAGCATGAAAGGATACGGAAGAGGTCAAAAGCTCCAGCCACATAGATGATGGTGTCTCCTGTCTGCGGTTCCTGCCCCGAGGCAAACTGGATGATTTTTTGAGATGTCTGCAGGAACTGTGATACTCCTGTCCAGGGACTGTGGCCCTTAGGACCCTGTGGGCAACAGTACAGAAATGATAACAAACAGCAATTACAGCAATAAATGTCAAATGCGGGATTGGTAATTGGTAATAAATTGGTAATACTGCACATTTCTATAGTACACTTTTATTACACCGACAGGTTTGGAGCATGGTGTAAGAGCTCAGTGCAAAGTGATTGGTTCTGACAATGTGTTCTCTCCAGCTCACACTCTCACTCACCTGCACTTCCTCTTTCAGTGATGTCACTTCCAGTCTCAGCTGTCGGCGACATCACTTACAATCTACACATCAGATTTAGAAGTGCTTCCAATGTTGGCACATGTATAATTTTTTTGTCAATGTTATGTTCAGAATTTAATCTCTGATATACAATAATTAAAAGTAATTATATTGGTTTACTACTGCAGCTTGTTGTGTTTTAACATTAGGCTATTTATTATAATTGTGGCATTATCTAACTAGCCAACCATGTTACTGTTACATGTGCACCCTTTTCTGGACTCATTGTTGGATTTGTTGTTGTTCCTTTTCCCGCCACCAGTTAGTCACCATGGCAACTGATCACCTTCATCATCACACCCAGCTGTTTCTAATCACCCTCCTTGTTATCCCTTGTATATATGCCCTGTGTTTCTAGTCTTGTGTTGCCCGGTATTGTTCATGTTAATGTTGGTGGATGCTCCTGTGGATTCCTGTTTCTCTCCAAGTAAAGACTTATATTGACTCTATCTCCTCGTCGTGTGCTTTGTGTACCAGCTAACGTAACAGTTACTATCTTGAACTCAACAACAGCAAAAAATTAAAGTAACAGTTTGCATCAATTTTTTTAAGTTAAAATTTAACTTAAGAATATAAAACTGAATTTACATTCCACCAACAAGCTACATTGAGTTAGAGGAACTTAATCATTTGTAGCATAAACACAAATTTTTAAGTTGATTACTTTAAGTTGTTCCAACTACCAGAGTTGTAGCCTTGGAACCAAATAATCTGATCTATTTCAGTTCAAATCAACAGCTATAATAGCACATGCCAACACAACTTATTTAACATACATTTAATGAACAATTAAGATATTACTTGTCACTGGCATCAGCGCAGTCATTGCTTATAGAGTCAGTGCAGTGTTTACCTTCATGTATGTACGCTTCAGCACAATGGTAACCACAAAAACTTCAACATTACAGAAACTCTTTTAAATGTCAAACATAACAGCATTAAACACTAACAGGTCTTTCCCTTCTTTAGAACCACACAAAATAATACTTCCTATGCAATCATTTGCAAATCATGCCGGGAACTAGAAATCCACTGCCTAATATCCTAAGTTATCAAGACAATTTAATTATGTTAGTACAACTTAATTTTTTAAAAAGCCAATTAGCACAGAAATTTTTGTTTAAATTACAAACGATAAGATGATGTCATGATCAACATTATTATGTCAACAGAATTCTACAAAATAATGTTTGCAACTTTAAAAGGTTTAATTAAAAAGATAAATTAGAATTTTTAACTTGTAAAAAATAAAATAAAATAAAAAATTCAATTGTGTGATAGATATACCAGCAGCAACAAAAATATTTTCTTTTAGGAAAAAATGCTTTGGTCTCATTATAGTAAAGTATATTTAATCACTTAACCATTCCAACTTCTTGGCCCTGTTGGCAATGCAAACTAATGGCTGGAAACATATTTTTGGTTATATTGGTGTCAAGTGTAAGTGACATCACTGACAGAGGAAGCGGAGGTGAGAGAGAGTGCGAGTTGGAGAGTGCAACTGCAAGACCTTTCTTGACAGTAATTCGCAGAATTCCTTTTAAACCAGCAGCCCTTTGAGGAAGCCAAACAGTAAGAGTACACAATAATGTTGGAGCAATAGCCTAGTGGGCATCACTCCTGACATATAGTGCACTTGTACCTGAGGAGACCCGAGTCCAGCTCAGGGTCCTTTGCCTGTCCTGTTCCACTCTCTCTCCTCTTGATTGTTTCCTGTATAATCTACACTTTCCTATCTAATAAAGGCACAAAAACCCCAAATATATAACTTAAAAGAGTGTACAAAGTATTGTTCTCTCTCCATTTGGAAGCAATGACTGATGAGACAATGTTAAACTCAGGAACACAGGTGCCAGAGCTCCGGCTTAAACAGAAGCTCTGATTATGGACTTTGATGACAATAAAGCTTTTTTATGTGCCAACTTGGCAGATAAGGCAATGCTAGCAGAAGGAGGAACAAAATGGCAAAGCAGAAAAACAAGTGAAATAATTATTGCAGACTCACCATAATGACTAAAGCACACTTTTAAACAAAGATTTTTAAGTACTGGTGAAATAATAGTTGGTTTATAACAAAAATACACAAGAAATGGTTATTTATTAAAAATGTCTCTGTTACTACAAGGACAGGCAATGAGAATAAAACACTCACTCTTCCAAAGTTGTCTGTGTGTTGTTGATAGTCTGAACTGCCCTAAAAAGGAAAGAAAGATAAAGACATAAATGTCTTGTTTGACACGGAGTAAAAACATATACCAGAGACATTTCAGAAACATACACTTCACAAGTATGCAAAAGCAGATGTGAATGCTTGGTCAATGTATATTGCAAGCATGTGATCCCCTTGTACATACTTTTGCGATTCTGTGTTAGTGACAAACCTCAGTATTCAAAATATTTTCATATACAACATTTTTTTATGATCAGTACAATATAATATCAATGAGTGTATTGCTGAAATTAGTGCTCTTGGGGAAATAGTACAGACATAATGTGGAGGCAACACTAGTGTAAACATAGTACCAAAGTGACTAGCAATCTAGTCTAAAGAAGGATGTACATGTACATATACTAATTACTACACATTCAGTAATATAAAGAATATGCAATACTATTATAACAGACAGTAAAACAAAAAATATAGCTGCAAGCAGCAATTATCTGCGTACACAATGCAGTGATTCAATGGCAGTGTCTCTTTTCAAATATAGTATGAGTCTTTAAGTGTCCCTTTATGCACAGTATATACACACACATATATCATATATTATTTTATACCATTTAAACAGATCTAAAAGGATTTGTTATCCTGTGGCTCCCTCTGGTGAACAACATTAGCTATAGCCTTCATCTCTCATTCCCATTAATTAAATGGCTGATTTTGTAAAAATTGCTGTTGAAACTCGGCATGTTTGCTCAGAATGTCCTGTTGTTGTTTTTAAAAAACTTGAGATAGCGGAAAAAGTTTTTACTTGGATATGGATATCAATGGATTAAGGGGGCACTAAGGAATGAAAAAAAAAACCATGAATTTTGCCTTAACGGTTCCAGAGTTATAGGAAAAAAATTGTTATAGCGTCACATTGTGGCCAATTTCCTAATTTAATACTGTAGCGTCCGGACCAATCAGACACACAATTATTCATTATATTTAATGAATAATCCAGAAACTCACTCTCTCAAAGCTCTGTGAACCCATCCCCCTAAACTGCAACTAGCATCCCAAATGAAGCTAACACACAGACAGAACTAGGTGTCCTGTAACAGGACACAAGAAAACTGATAAGAACTTTTTATGACCGTCAGGAATTTGTGACTCTGACTTCATTCTTTCTGTGAAGGACAAATAAACCCTGTTAATGCTATATATTCTATATATGACCACATGAGAAATGTATAAACGTGTATCCAATTTTCCCCTCTCTTGATTTTCCTTTTATAGGGTTTATTCTATGTATTAATTCTCTCTTTTGAACTATTTTCGTATTAATATTTCAGAGGTCAAATTAATGTTTCAGAGACTAAAATCACATGGGTAGCATGTTTGGTATCGATGGACTCAACTTCCGTTTCCTATTTGTTAATTAATGTTACATGTTTCTAACTCTGTGACACGTTAGTATTATAAGAATCTAGAAGGTTCTTCTCTCATTCATCCAATCCAGTGTCTTATGCTAATATCCTGCCAAAGGCACAACGACTCGTAAAGTTCCCTCCAAGAGAACAACTCCTTATTGGCTCAGACACCTCAAGAGGGTGTGACATCTTTACTCTTTAAAACCACTGATCACAAGATCACAGTTTCTCTTTTCCTTTACTGAAAAACCCTGATGTCAAGATGATGCTGTACTAGAAGCTTCTAAGGAACCCCAAGCTTGTGCCAGGCTTCAGCCTAGACCTTCCATTCACCAAAGATCCTCTGAATCCAACTGGTTCTCTCTCATCAAGTCAATATCAGCAAAGATTCAATGGCCAAAGATTGAGCCTCCACAAATTGCATCAGGACAGTTTTACTTCAAATGGGCGAGACATGCAAGTTTCAAACTTAGTCTCATTATTTGATACATTAAGTATCCTTATACCTTTTAAAGAAGGGCCTGTTAAAACTAAACTGATGGTTTGCTCAAGGCTGTTGATCTGCTGAATTTCCAACAATGCTGTAACTTCTTGCTTTCCTGTATTCTGCTTCAGCTCTCTCTTTCCCTTGGTAAACTGTATGCATGTATGTGTGTGTTTGTTAGTTTAGTGTTTAGTTAATAAAGTCTTGTTCATGTCACACGAAAAGTTGTCCGTGTTTCATGCTCATATCCTGGAGTCCCTAATTATGCCGATCCTGACTACATGCTCTGAGTAGTACTGTACAATAAGATTGTTATTTCCCATACCTGGAAATGAAAATTTCTTAGAATTAATAAACAATTAACACTGAGTGTTCATTGGCCAAACAGGTTAATTGATTGTAATATACATTTTATTACATTAAGTTAATTTTATTAACTGATCCAAATATTTATAATTAATTATAACTAGTTATGATTAATTATCATACTTATTTTGAGCTAATTTGCTAGAATACACAGCTTATTCAAGACACCTTTTAAGTGTCTGCCATATTTCATAACAATCAGGCATTCAGATGTGACATTATAAGCGGCAGAATTTGGCTGCTGGCCATGTTTGTTTGGTTATCCGAGTAATATTTGAAGAATATGTTACCATTTGCCCCAAAGAAGGGACATACCCATTTTCAACTTGATTGATTGTACAGCTTCGGAGTTACAAACATTTTTTGTTGTAGTGAAAACTTGAAGAATATGTTTTATTGGTGTTTATGAATGTTAAATAAACATTTAATGATCTACAAGCATTTAACAGATTTAAATGTACACAAATTATATAAAACTAGACTGGCAGTGCACCCCAAAATCTATGCATTTATTTCTATTCAAAGGGATGGAAACTGATAGAAAAAACCTGTGGCTCCCTCTGGTGGACAACAGCCTTCATCTTTCAGTTGAAATGGCTGATAGTTTAGAATATGCAGTTAGCCTCCCGAGCATCATAAATTCATGAAACTAAGATATGTTTGTCCACCAGAGAAGACACAATTTTAAACTTCACCAATTTACAGCATTATTAATAGGCACAATTTTGATGCAACTTGGTGTGCGTCCTCAAAATGTTCTGTGGTCTATGTGCAGGGATGAGTAGTATTTATGATACATGTATTTCAAATACAAAATAGTATTTGAAATAATGAATAGTAATTTGTATTTTTGTATTTTTAAAATACTGTAAAATACTTTGTAAAAAGTCTACATGATGACATAAAATTGTAGCCTCTGATTGGTGCCTACTCAGTAGTTTGCCCAGACTTTTTGAGATCAGAACAGAAAATTGATCCATTTGGAAGAAGGTGGTCAGGGTAAGAAATGTGCAGACTGCCAGCTTTCCATAAATTTTTTGCATGAATTGCTATAATTATTAACAGTTAATGTTAAGTTTTGGTGTTCATTTTGGTAGCCTAGGCTAAATAGTTTACCAATTTACATAATGTTCTTGAAAACTATTATACCGAGCAGCAGCTCGCTATATTTATGATTAACAATCAAATGATTAATTAGTTAGAAACTAGTTGCCATGAATACAGGCGCTATCAATGACTTGTCATTGAGTCAGTGTTGCTAATGCAAAGTAGGCCCTTCGTTACCAAACACCAAGTAACTAACACAAACATTAAACTGTTGGTTACTTTAAAACTAACCTTCATCTGGGAGATCACAGGGATTTGTGAATATTTTATCTGTTAAAGCCACAATATGTAAATATTTGCCACTAGAGGTCGCTCATTCAAAACAAAAGGAGGTGTTGTCTTCACGTCTACAGCCGGTGGAAAAGAACTGGGACGAGACTCAGGCAGAAATCATGTTCATGGATGAGATTATTAACGTTACTGTAGTATGAAGCAGAGCACGGCCGAGTGCTGTGAGAGCATTAACAAGGCCGCTGGAACGATTGCTAATGAGGGATGAGCACGACACACATCTCGACAGCAGCGGAACTTTTATTATGCCACAGTCGCTGCTTCCGCTTCTTCCAGTCATTTGTATTTGAGGTAAAGCAGCACTGTTTTATCATGTTAGACATATGTGTGTTTAAAGTTGTAATAGTGCTACTCTGTGCATTCGCTCGGCGGCTACTATGAGACACTTAAATGGTAAAACATGGTAAAACATGGTACTCACGGTAAATCAAGAAAACAAGATTCAAACAAAAAGACTTACAGTGTTGAGCTATATAACAATGATTAGTTTTCTGTCAATGAATGTATCCAAACAGTTGCTCACCTGTCTAATAAAACACATAATATACTAAGGCGTCTTTGATGTTTCCATGGTTTCTACAAAATAAAACCGGAAATCGAGGGTAATGATGTCATTGAAAGGCGACGCACAGACACAGTCTGTGTCCTGGTTAAATTTGCTTATTCCTCTGGAATTAAACATTCTTGGAAACATTTAAGTACACAAGTATATAACATTGTTCTAGTGGTTTTTGGATATTTTAATCCAAAAATCCTACATATTGTGCCTTTAACTGGTTTCATATGTCAGATTGCATACATCGGGCAGAGAAAAGCTGTTGCTATCAAACATTGTTTACTTAATCAGTCAGTGTAATGGTGAAGGGATAGATCAAATAGGCCAATTGATGGAAGGTTCGTGAAGAAATTTCATGCTTCCTTGTAAAAGTATTTTTTAGTATTTTTAAAATACAAAAATACAGTAGTTTATTTTGATACATGGTGTGGCTGCTATATTTTGTAGTTTATTTTGATACACTTAAAATTAAGGTATTTGGTATTTTATTTTAAAATACATTTTGATGTATTTTTGCCCTATGTGTATTCAGTTTTGTTAAGGCTGGACATTGCATTCAGGAGATACTGACACTCATTCAATGTTAGTATTTTTGCACGTTTCAGGCCTTGAAGGGAAGAGCCTCACCATGTTGCTGTGATGAGCTTTGGTCATAAGCAGCATGCGGCCAACCAGGTCTGTAGTGGACACACCCTGGGTTCTCTTGCACTCTCTGTAATGAGCAACTTTGAGTGAGAACCATACTAAACGTGCACAACATTAGGAGCATTAAAGCGAGGCATGTAATGGGCTTACCTGTACCTACCCGACTGTTTCACTTCTTCATATGTGTCTTTTCCATCCACAGTAAGAGTGATGTCATCTGTGAAGACAGAACCACAGTTAAGCTTTTTCAAGAGTCAACTACTGTGAAGTCTTTAGTGAAAATGAATGCAATAATTTTACTCTAGTGCTTCTTATTGTAGGTTTAACTCTACATAAAGTTCCAAAAAGATTGGTCCCAGCTAGTGGTGTGTGGTACACTGTGCCCAAAATATTTTGCATGGAAGACCACGACCAAAGCCATGGGTAAGTAACTGAAGGCTATATTTCTAGAGGACAAAAAAAAAAAAAAAAATGATGCTCTGGAACCCTTCAGCTTTGTTTTTACTCAGATGCTGGACATATGTTATGCATAAGTTACTTGAACAAGCTGTTGAGATAATGAAATGTGCAGTCTCAAAATATTAAACAAACACTATACAATTAAAGACTTCTCTGTGTTGACTTCAGCATCAACATTTTAGCACAGGTCTGACATGGTTATTATGCTTAAGTTCTGACCTCCATGAACACAGAAATCACAGCAATATTTGTCCAGAGTCTCAAGCGTGGTGACGTACGGAGCTCCTTCCACGATCTCATCCACCCACTTGATGGCTCGCACCATCTTATATCTCTCAGCCTGAGTGAACACTGGAGGACCTTTGTGCTTAGAGATCTCATCTGCACCAAGAGAGAGACATTAGCATCAGTCAATTTTGTTTCTGTCTTCTATTACTTGTTTAGTACGGAGCCCTGCACATTACATGCAGACAAATATATATATATCGTAGCCACAAATTAAAAATTTGTTGCTCGCATTAACTTTTATCCTATTTTACTCACTGATCACAAACTATTGAACTGTAGTATATAAATATATAAATATACAGGGCTTCATATTTTTTGCTCACCAGCCAATGTTACAAGCCACCAGTGGTTTTCCAAAGCTTTGTTTTGCTCACCAGTGGTTTTCCAAAGTTACTAGCCACGCAGCATTTTCACTGGCCACAATTTTGACATCCATACTATATAGGGAGAAACTGTCATATAGATATTTTTAATATTATCTCATAATTTGGCAACAGGTATATTAGGCATGGATCCATTATACTGTTACACATTACACTGTTACACGTTTCCTTTCTCAACTGTTTACGTTCACTTAAAACAGAACTGATTGTGTTTACGTGAATACTCACCAAGACCGGCATTTTGACATTATTTTGTGTGTATTTGACTGTTTAAGTGCAATAAGCTGAGAGAGAGAACTCAATTTAGTACTGATAGGGGGATTTATGTCAGCACACTTTGGGTGTGAACACAAAACCTGCGAGAACGAGTAAAATTATGTGCAATGCATGCAATCCCACGCCAAAATTCAAGCCCTGTAACACCAACAATATTCTTCCGGAGCAAATGAAACAAGTGAGTGAGGGGAGGCGGGTTTGTGTGTCAACTCGCTGTCAGAGAGATGAGAGAGCGAGAAAGAGCAGCTGGTATCATGTATCTATTCTGCTGAAAATGAGTATTGAAAGCGTTTCAGATATTTCGGTATCGCTACGTATCGAAAAAGCATGAAGGATATCAGTTTTGATATTGTGTCTGATAATCCGGGTTTTCAGCTTCCAGTCCCCCCTAATGTTTTCTGAATACCCATGTTAAGAAACCCTGATCTAGAGAGAATGCCATTGGGTACCCCCATGATAAGCTTCTGTTTCTACCCAGACCCATCTATATCCTACAACGAACATTCAAAATCCTATTTCAATCATGCCTTCACTCCACTTCTTGTGTAAACTCTGTGCAAGCCAAACAAACATTTCAAAGGTGTCATTGATTGAAAGGCTGTTGTTCTGTCATACTCAAAGGGAAATCCATGTGACACCCACATTCTTGCACCATGTAAAACTTAAATCATAATATTAAAGCTTAATTCAAACACAAGTCTGCTTAAGTAATATTAAAATGTCAACTAAATTGTTTCAGTAAAAGTATACAAGGAAATAATCACAAGTTTAATTCTTCCCCTCAGTTCAAACACAGTCTGACATGACATGACACTGAGATCAGTATAACTACTGCTCAGTGGCAGTTGGTGTATTAGAACAGAAGTATGTCTGGTTCCTGAAAGAGCGCTTGGTCTCAAACATGCTTATCTCATCCCAGTCAGCTGAACTGCTGGAATGACTGCAATGACAAAGCAGGACTATCATTCAAGCAACACTGTGTGGCACTGTTAGTGTGTGTGTGTGTATCCTCACCGTCAGTGTGCACTCCAACAATGAGGTAGTCCCCCATAGCCTTGGCTTGTCGAAGTTGGTTGGAATGACCATAGTGGACCATGTCATAGCTAAGAAGAAGGTAAGGTAGATGAAGACAGTTTAAACAGGAAGGAGACTAGAAAGGTGGTGGCATAGCTTATACAGGCTTTAGTTTGACACAAGCCTATTGCATAGGCTATTACTCTTTTGATAATAATGTGTGGAAACCTTTAAACATGTATGATTAAAATAATTTTGATATCCACAAATAAATAGTTCACATTAGAAAGCAAGTGAAAGAGTGTTATCTACAAAGAAATTATGATACAGCTTACACTCAACTTACCGAGTTAAGATGTTGGACAGGTCATATCTATCTATCTATTTATCGATCTATCTAGCTATCTATCTAGCTATCTACCATCTAGCTAGTCAGCCTTTTTTTCCCCTCAGAATTGGAATTTATAACTTTTATGAGAAAAAGAAGTCAGAATTGCGAGATGTAAACTCGCAATTGTGAGAAAAATGTCAGAATTGTGAGATAAAAAGTCATAAGTGTCTTTTAAATTGTTTTATTCCGTGGAGGAAACAAGCTTCCATATATCTTCTAATTCTGACTTTATAACATGCAATTGTGAGTTTATGTCATGCAGTCATTTAGGTCATATGATGTGCATTGAAAGTAAAATAAGATTGTTAAGATAAGAGTGATTATATAATATATGTATATAATATATGTTGAAGCCAATGACTAGTCAATGGTGGCCTAGCTCTGCTGTATCTTAAAGCAGACAGCATCACAGCAGCACTGGAACTGGCCATGAGCATGAAATATTTACTACTGAAACTGGTTTGCCGGCACCCAAACTGCAACTGAGCTCTGCATATTTGACCAGGGAGAATAATAGCAGAGCCAGCAGAGTGTGAACCCTTGCGCAAAGAAAATATATTTCCCTATATATGAATGATCTATATATTAAATGATTTAACGGTATATGTGAAAACAACACAGAATAATATGTTGTGTTAATATATTACAATATATTGAATAATACATAAGGTATTGCCCCTTTTCATATATTGAAAAATATGTGACAATATATTTACTAAAATATCATAATGAATGTAATTTTATATTTACTAATACACTTCATAATATATAGATGTGATTAGATATGGTATTACATGTGTAATATATTGCAGATATATTTACTCATGCAGTATAAACACATACAATTATATAGACATATATAATGTAATATATTTCTTATATTTTATATTTAGATTAAAAATGTTTCATATTTTCAAGCTAGTTAACAAAAGCACAACTGCATGTAAGTATTTAGCAAAAAAAGTATCATTGTGCTAAAGAGAGCACAGCCATTATTTTTTAAATGAAGCAATTATAGTCTTAATGGTGTTTGGCTTTTCGTCAACCTAACCACAGGCTCTACTCTTTAGCACAATGGTATCCCCAAAAACTCACACATACCAGAAAACCTTTTAAATTCCAAGATAATACAACTTAAAACACTAACAAATCCCCCCCTATATTAATATTGAGCAAAATGAAGATCATAAAGTGAAGCAGTCAGATTATGGTAATGTGAAGGGGGCTGTGGGGGACAGGGGAACTGTTTGTCGTGTTCAAATATCATGGAAATAATAACAATGAATCTTAAAGATCTATACATTTGTTTGTTTTAACTTTGGAGATGTTTTAATGTATTTGCTTCAAGTCGAGATTCTCAGCAAAGCACATGCTAGTACTCATGAAAGATTTAGTGATTGATTGACCCAGTGTCAGCTGATTAGACTGGCCTTCCAACCATGTCATGTGGTTACTGCACATGACAAGGTTGGTTATTCTTCATAGATCAATCAAACCCAGTTAGACTACTTTGCTGCTCTGCATGGCTGCATTAACACAGCTGTTAAAAGATACACAAGACTGGCCTTCATTTTACCTTAAACACATTACATGCTATTTATATTTATCTTCCTGAAGGCTTTCACTGTCCAAAGTGGAATCCACTCTCTTTGTGCTGACCATTGCTCAACGTGGACTTGATGTGTTGTTGAGGGTCAAACATTACCTGTTCTTGCCCTATGCCCTGCTCATGATATGTCAGGGAGGGGTTAAATTACATTTTATTATGAATGGAATTTAGCATAGACATCCTGACAATTCAGGGTTAGTGATATTTTTGAGTTTTACTTAAATGTTTTGATTTTTTAAATGGTCATCATAAAAGAAAAAACACCATTGCTTTGCCATGGTTTCCTTTCTATGCCACCAAATTCATCTAACTGTGAGATTATTTACTGAAATGTAGTAGAACCATGACCACAGAACCATGATACAACTGAAGCTAGAAATTAGAAATGCAGCTAGAAACTAGAAATGTCACAGCCCTAATCTTTAGTATTTTAGAATAACATTTAAATGGTGCTTGTCTGTGCAAACCTCACTGTCACAATGCTAAGGTGTTCTCAGTAGTTTTGCTTGCAAGGACTTGAGTTTGATCGCTCGCACTCTCTCCTCAAGTCTATCCTTTGTTTTCGTTTTCGTCTTTCATCTCTTTGCTTTGCTTCATTTTGTGTTACTCACATTCACTCGTGCTCTCATCTCCTGTCTTGTCAGTCTGTTGGTCTTGTAATTTGGTTACTCTGTGTTACTCCTACCTTCTGCCAGGTTACTAGATTCCTTCCTCACCAGAACACCTCGGACATCAAGACTGCCCATCTTGGTGTTGACCCCTGCCTTCGTCTCGAGTTCTGGTTCTCAGATTTCTCCTCTAACCTAGTTGCTAGTCCAGACTGTCTGATTGTTTACGACTGGAGGCTGCCAGTGACCTGATCTACCCCTTTGGTGTTTCTACTGCTCGCTCGGATTCTGACCCTCCTGCCTGCCTGACGACCCCTTCATCTTCTGAAATGGCATGGTCACTGTCTGGATTGCTTGTTGGACCCTTGCCTGGCTTTCATGACCCCATTGATTCTGGCCTCCTCGTTGATTTTTTCAGTTATTAATTTTTAATATAGCCTTGTTTCAGCGTCCATCTGGTCTATCATCCTTTTCTTCTGACATTGCTATGCAAAGGTGCTCTAGTGGGGTGCTAGGTAGCCCAAGCCAGTAAACCCCACCCTCAGTATCTTATGATACTCTGTTCTCTGGGTATGACTTGGCTCCCTACTAAGTCTATGGGATTCACCCTTTTAATTGTCCATCAAGTGCAATCATATAAAGGGAACCTATAATGCCCCTCTTACAAGATGTAATATAAGTCTCTGGTGTCCTCAGAATGTGTTTGTGAAGTTTCAGCTCAAAATACCAAAAAGATCATTTATTATAGCTTGTCAAATTTGCCCCTATTTGAGTTTGAGCTAAACACGCAGTTTTTATGTGTCCCTTTAAATGCAAATGAGCTTACATTAAATTCAGCCTTACATTGCACAAACCGGAGTCGGACACTGATGGAGAGACTCAGGAAGAAGTTACAACTTTTAGAATGCAACTGGACGTTTCTGAATGGTTAGTGGATAAATTTATGTAGTTGCTGTGGAGTTGATCCAACTCATCGACTAGCATGTGCCGTCACGTTAATCTTTTGTGCAAATCCAGCATTGAATTGATCCTTGTTTGTGAAGCAGTCCGGCATAAAATGACGGCATGGAAACAACACTCTACTACAACAAATCTTCCTCTTCTCTAAAGCAGCCCAACATGGCTTCACAACCTTTGTTGCGTGTTCTCGGGGGCAGGATTTATGTAAATTTTAGGGTTAGTGATGTCACTAACCTGGGAAGAAGCTTCTTGTAGTTCCTTTTAGTAAAACAAACAGAGAATTCTTTAAAAGAAAATATCTCCCTTTGCATTGAACTTTGAGCGCTGCATCTTTGCAGATGTTGTTTATGCTCAAACAGCAACATTATACACTAACTAAAGTTAACTAAAGTTAAAATCATAATCAAGGACGCCTTTAAGAAAAACAATCCTGTAGCACACCTCTGCTCGGAACACAGAACGGTGCAGGATGAGTTAAACGGTTTAGGTGTTTGTTCAACACCTAAATATGAGTTACAGTAATAGTAATCAGAAATCAAATAAGAAAAAAAATGTTTTATTGTTTTTGGAATCATTTCGATTACATATCCTTCCTGAGGAGGGAACGAGATACTGAATCAGTAGCTGATGGGAAGACCTTCCAGGTGTGACGACTGTCTGAAGCCCTCATAGTATCACAGCGGATGGCTGATGACAAAAGCACTGCCCTTCAGACACGTCTGCACCATCACTCCTCAGATTTCTATGAGGGATGTTGAATGCAGTAACTAAGAAGCAGCAACATCTCATTCCCTACCCAGGGAACCATGGTTACATACAGTATGTGACAAAGAAGTTACTTTTCATAGGTTCACTCAACTCTGCGTCAGTTGCTATAATAATATAATATAATAAAGACATGTTTTGAGACTGGCAGAGACGACAGCACAGAATAAAGATGCTCACAGCAGCCTCCTATGTTTCTGCTGCGGCCTCTGAAGACGCAGTAGTCCAGTGCGGCGGCTACACATTGTCATGTTGTAAATAAGACAACATTTGTATTGCAAACCCCTCCATGTTGCGTTTGTTATTGTTGTTTTTGCCATATACCTACCAACAAAACATCATTACCATAGAAACCAATGCAGAAAATCCGGAAAACGAAAGAGCGGCATGGACACACAAATCGAATCTGAACAGTTGCTAGACACAATGTGAACAGTCAATAATTTAGATCAGATTTCAATCGGATACACAAATAATCGGATTTGGACTGACAGTGTGAACATAGCCTATGAGTTCCACCCTAAGGAGAGAATACTGCAATTGCTGAAACATGATGAAACGAATAAGCTAATTTAAAGCATGGGCAAAACAAAATTTTCTTGAAGAAGATAAATCTGATGATTTATGGCACAAGTGCATCCTATGAGGCTATGTCGAAGCCAATGAATTGCTGTGATTCTATATGGGCTTCAGACAATCGTCACACCTGGAAGGTGCTCCAGTACTGACGCAGCGCCAAAGGAAAACAGTAAAGCAGCCAGCAGCATCATGAGTTGAAGCTCTGTCTGACTCAATGTGACATTCTCCTGTTAGGCTGTAGAGGGTTTTATGAGAACAACAGTCAGGTGTGGGCTGGCGGGATTGAGGGGGGTCACTGAGCGCTCTGTTTACACTGCTTCTCATTGGTAGTTCATTCCACTGTCTAATATTCTGGCATCCCAAACATTCTGCAACATTCGAAAAAAACACCATCACTCAGGCAGACAGAAATGGCTGGAATTCTGAAAGAGAAAGGCTCAATAATCCTGCTCATCATGTATTGCACATGAATCCAAACACCTCTTTTCAGCCACATGCACTCACATACTCTGATGTTTAATCAGATACAGCCTTTTTAGAAAGAAATATGTCTACACTCTAAAAAATGCTGGGTTAAAAACAACCCAAGTTGGGTTAAATATGGACAAACCCAGCAGGTTGGGTTAAAGGGCACCTATTATGCCCTCTTTCACAAGATGTAATATAAGTCTCTGGTCTGGTCAAGTTTCAGTTTAAAATACCCCAAAAATTCCCCCCTATTTGGGGGTTAGCTAAAACATGCCTTTTACTATTACTTTATTGCTGGCTAAAAAATAAATCCAAAATTGGTTGAAAAAAATGGCTGAGTGTACTACTAATATCATCTCAACTCGGACACCCAAACCAAAAAGTAGATAGCGAGCTTATTTCTCAATATGTGTGTTTAAGAAAAGTGAATCACATGTGCATTTGAGCATAGTGAAAAAAACAAAAAACAGATGAGATTCAGGAGTTGGATACACTCTAAAAAATGCTGGGTTAAAAACAAATGGAAAATGGACAAACCCAGCAATTGGGTTGTTTTAACCCAGCGGTTAACCCAGTCGCTGGGTTTGCCTAACCTGCTGGGTAGTTTTGGGTAGTCAACCTATTGTGGGTTCATTTTAAGCCAGCCATATAGTAATTTTTAAACAATAGTTGGGTTAAATAAAACATTGGGCAAACGTTTAACCCAACCGCTGGGTTTGTCCATTTTCAACCCATCTTGGGTTGTTTTTAAACCAGCATTTTTTAGAGTGTAGTGTTTTTCAGTGTGCCACCAATAAGTGAAACTTTTAAATATAACAAATAATATTTTAAATATAATCACTATTGTTTTTGCTGTTATTGTATAAAGCAGTTATTGTTATTACAACAAATATGCTAATGTTCTTCTTACTGTATTGGTCTGTTTAGACACGAGTTTGATTTCAAACTCCATAAAGTCAGCAGAGATGTAGTGTTCACATAAAAAGTCATGCGAAGACTCCCAATTCTATGCTGTATTGGAATCTATTAACCTCATAGGGAAATCAACCTTAATAAAATTCCTCTATTTAACTACATGAATATATAGGCTATACTAGTAATAACATAGGCTACTATTACTATCAATCTATCTATCTATCTATCTATCTATCTATCTATCTATATATATATATATATATATAGAGAGAGAGAGAGAGAGAGAGAGAGAGAGAGAAAGAGATAGAGATATATATATATTACAAAAATATATAATAAAAAAAATATGTGTTGGTACAAATAAATTATACAAATTAAGTATGATTATATATAATCATAATTATTTTTATTTGTAGAAGTAATAGGCTATTAGTAGTAGTAGTAATAATATTAATGGAAACAATCAAACTTCTTGAGCATTTAGTGTTTTAAGACTTTATATTAGATGCGTTGCAGTGTGCTGTGGCTGTCAAGTCTATAGTCCAGCCATATTATCTTATTTCAAAGTAAACAGAGCTCTAGTACTGGGATATAGTCTTTCTTATGCCAATGCGGTGAGATGTATTGCAGTGCGCACTCACCATCCATCGCACCAGACTCGGACAGTGCGCCTCCTCTTCTCCGGACTGCAGGCTGCGGCGGCGGACGGAGCGCTGATAACATGATGCCCGTTCTTCATCATTTTATAAAGCCCTTTTCGCAAGCACTTCAGCACAAATCAAAGTAAAAACACTGATAATCCACTATATTGGTTATTCAGTGTGTGTCACAGGACCGGGAAACCTCTGTCCTTTTCCAGGATAGCCGGCTTCTGCGTTAAATGAAGGTGACGTTCTAATGTGGGACAACGCCTCCTCGGCCGGCCAGCAAAATTTACGAATCACACTACTGTGAAGGCATCCTCATGAATATTAGCGAAGTGACGTGACGTTTGGTCCGTGGGCCTAATTAATTTGCTGACATGCTTAGGGGCGTTAGCGAATGAACGAATCCAACTAGTTATGGCGTGGCTCATGAATATTAATTTACGTGCTGTGCGCCCCCGGAAGGTTTTCAAGGAACGTCCGCACGACAACATCATTTATATTCATGTCCTGCACCTTTGCAATAGTAGGATTTGTAAGTTCGCTGCCTGGGAAATGGCGTCATATGGCACGGAGTCGTACGATGAGCGGTGACAGGCCGCGGACATTACTGTTACATAATCCCAGCTCTCGTGTCATGTGACCAGTTGAAATCCATACCTATCGGCCGCTGTCTCTGCGTCTGGGACATACGTCTTGCTTACCATATAGGATGAACAGTGCTCGAGATCAGTGGCGCAAACAAACTGAATCACACTGTTAATTCAGGACTGAATGTAGGCTTATTGTTAAATAACCATTCACAAGTGATATAATAATGTATCATTACTGCTTAGCTAAAAATTGGAAGTTGAAAATTAAACTGTTAAAGCATAAAAAATAAGGCAGCACGATTCAGTGAATTTGAGTTTAATGTGTGTGTATTATCAGTAATAAAGTAATCATTAAAAAACATACAAAAAAAAACAGCCATTTACATCAATGCGATTCAGAGATGAAGGCCATGCTGTTGTCCACTAGAGGGAACCACAGGATAGCAAATCCTTTAAGATCTCAGTTTAAAATTGTTAATTAAATTGACTTGTAGAAAAAATAGCATATAAATTCATTATGGTTTCATAAAGTTTAATAAAGCCTAATATAATAAGTTTGCAAAAACTGTGATCTCCAAAAGACCATACATTTTTTACCATCTTAATGATACTGACAACATATTTGTCAAGATGCCAGACATGACTGAATGTATGTCCAATTGAAGAGACACTATATTATTTGTCTATTTTAATATAAATACTTAAAGATTCATATTTTATTTGAAAAGAGACATCATGACTACATCATCTCTCTGATAAAACCGAATTTACTTTAATCTCGGAAGAGATATTGTGAAAGACGAGGATGGTCCAATCAAATGAGGCCAATATAAATTCAATATTTATTCAACAAAATCAAAAGTGGGAGAGTCTGGGGACAATCTGAAGCAAGCCAATTAGAGCTCAGCCTCAAGTCACAAAAAGCTTATGGATCTAGTTCAGACCAAATCCGAATTTTGTGCATATTCGATTGAAATCCAATCAGATTTAGCAAGTGCGAATAGCAAAGAATCACATGAAATGTGATTTTTACAAATCCGTTTCGAGCTACATTGGCTGCGTTCAGACTTAGTCCAAATCCGATTATTCGTGTATCTGATTGGAATCTGGTCTAAAATTATTGACATCCACACTGTGTATCGCAATTGTTCAGATCCGATTTGTGTGTCCATGCCTCTCTTCCATTTTCTGGAAAGTCTGCATTGCTTTCTATGGCATTGGTAGGCATACGTCAAAACAACAACCACCACAACATGGAGTGGTTTGCAATACAGATGTTGTCTTATTTACAACCTTTATTTATTTACAATTTCCATTTGTAAATATCAATAACTTGGATTTTATAGTCGCAAATAAATATCAGAAGCTGGAATGTCAACTTAACATCAACATTGTCTTTCCATCAAGGTGACCAGTCGCAGCAGTTGCTACAGGGTCACTCCGTGTCAAATCAAACAAATTTCGGAAACTTCCCCTGCTCAAATTTAAGATTTTGTTCATATTTTTTTCTGTAGAAGGACAAACATAAATAGTGATGAAAGCCAAAATATTAAATGTCACAGATGTATATTTACTGAGTAATCCACTATTTTGTAGTAATCCACCATTTTTAGAGGGGTGTAAAAATGACGTTATAAAGATGGCAGCATCGTTATTTTATTTTTCACAGAGATTGGTAGGTCTTTTAGTTAAATTATGTTGACTTTAGCAATCTTTGTTGCACTTCTTGTTTGTTTGTTTTTGCCTCAAGTTTGCATGCCTGTAACTCAATAAGTATTAAATATATCTTAATATCCTTTTAGTTTCGGGTTCTAGATTCTATTGTGGTTTGCTGTCATAGTGGCACCAGCTGGCATCATTAAATGTGGCATAATCAAACAACTTTGTCCTTTTATATTTACCAGCTTTAAATTCATATTTCCCACTGTGGACAGATACTAAAGACACTTAAGATACCGGGGTGGCGGTGGCTCCCTGGTTTAGTCCCATCATCACTGCTTGTAGCTATATTTTCATTTCGGGATCTGAACTCTATTTTGTTTGTTCTTATTTTTCTGCCCAGGAAATAGATATCAGATACCTACATCTATGAGTAAAAATAAAGCCTGTGGTAAACATAACTTGGTATTTTGTTCTACAATGTAACTTACACATACCCATACCGAAAACGTGAATTTTGAAGCAGTTATGTTTATTTTTATTTTATTTATTTTATTCTGAGGTGCATTTCTGTCCCTGCAGCAAGTGTAATTGGCAGATTGGTGTGAATCCACATACTGGAGTGCTGGTGTTGTGCCCAGCTTGGAGTCCCTATCAAATTATTACTCCCTTTGTTGAGGCTGCTACCTGATTGCCTAATCCTTAGCCCACACCTAATCATAAACCAACGTATACTGGGGATTTATTCGCTTTGGTACTATTTTCACAAGTGAGGTGTACATTTTCAAAACTCTTAGTACAAATCTCCAAAATGATCACACTTTTAACACAGCTACATAATCATTGTTTCAAAACACAAGATCATTGTGATATGTAATGAGAACATTTGGTTTAATCACAGAGACAAAACAGTATGTTCTTTTTTTCAGTTTAGCACTTTTAACAGTCAGTTCATTCAATAGCAAACAACGCAAGATACATTACCTAAATTACATAATTGGCATAAAATCCATAATGTTTGTAATAGGATCTATTCAGTGTGTTATCAAATGTTGTGATGAAGGTATGATATGGCAGTGAGCTTTTGTGCTAGAACAGAGTTTGCTGCCAGTACAGTAAATGTTCTCACTGTACCATAGTTGATCTTTACAGATGAAGGGTAAGGTTACAGTAATGTGGCAGTCTCTACCATGGTAATGCCTCCGTTTACAGTATCACATGGCATACTATAATGTAAAATGCTGTATTTGATGCCATCTGTCTCCTTTCTTCTGATGCATCTCTGATCAATCTGATGTTATATAATCATTGACTGTTTCTTTTCCCTTGTATTCTATCCTGCTCTGTGTTCACAAATTTCAAATCCCTCTGTATCTATATCTGTCTCTCTCTTTCTCTCACACACACACACACAGGTTTCCATGTTTTATGGGGACATAATGATTTCAATACTGTATAAACTTTCTGCATTTTTACATTTCATAAAAATATAATTTCGTATGATTTATAAACTGTTTTCCTCATGGGGTCAAAAAATATCCCCACAAAGTCTAAAATTACAGGTATTACTATCCTTGTGGAGACATTTGGTTCACTTCTGAAACTTGGTTTCAAATGTGAGTGCTTGCAAATCTTGCTAGCAATGTGTTAAAACATATTAACAATATGAAAAAAATGCTGAAAACATGCTAGCCCTGTTAAAACGTTAACATGCTAAAACATGCTAACAACATGCTGTAAAAACATGTTAGAATCATGCTCTGCATTAAAAAAACATCCTAATGGAAGAATTAAAATTGGTACATGAGTGGGTCATAAATAATAAGTTAGCACTAAATATTGGAAAGACAAAAAGTATTGTTTTTGGAACCAGATGTATGCTGTTGGATGAGCCCAAATTATGCCTAACTGTGAAAGATACAAATGTTGAGCAGGTACAAGAGGTGAAACTTCTTGCAGTAGAAATTGATAACAAGCTGTCCTGGTCCAAACACATCAGCACTGTAGTACGCAAGATGGGCAGAAGTATCGCGATGGTTAAACGGTGCTCCCATTTGTTACCTTTTAATATGGTGGCAGATGTCATAAAAACACTTGTACTCTCACAGTTAGACTATTGTTCTGAGATTTGGTCCTGTGCTGCTGTTTCTCATATCAAAGTGCTTCAAATAGTCCAAAACAAGGCAGCTCGAAGTGTGCTTCGATGTCTGTATAGAACAAATGTAAATTGTTATCCTGGTTAAAGGTAAAGGAGAGATTTGAAGCCTCATTGCTTAGCTTGACAAGAAATATTGTAGAATCTAAATTACCAAATGTGCTTTATCAGGAGTTATGTTTTAGTTATAAGGAGCACAATTATGAAACCAGACATGCCATAGAGGGCAGATTCAAATTACCCAAAGTAAAAACAAATCATGGAAAAAGTACTGTAAAATACAGATCCATGTATTCTTGGAACAACTTGCCAAGTGAAATTATTAATGCAAATAGTAAACATCAATTTAAAGTCCTCCTGAAAAGGCACCTTCTCTCATTCCAGTAGCACCCAAGAAGGAAAAATTTTATTGTCTATAGTATTTTTGTATCATTGGAATTTCTATTAATCGCAATGAGTGATATTATCTCTCTATTACTACTTTAACATAAACTAGGTCCTCTGTGTTTATGTGTGTGTGTGTGTGTGTGTGAGTATGTACAGGTCCTTCTCAAAAAATTAGCATATTGTGATAAAGTTCATTATTTTCCATAATGTAATGATAAAAATTAAACTTTCATATATTTTAGATTCATTGCACACCAACTGAAATATTTCAGGTCTTTTATTGTTTTAATACTGATGATTTTGGCATACAGCTCATGAAAACCCAAAATTCCTATCTCAAAAAATTAGCATATTTCATCCGACCAATAAAAGAAAAGTGTTTTTAATACAAAAAAAGTCAACCTTCAAATAATTATGTTCAGTTATGCACTCAATACTTGGTCGGGAATCCTTTTGCAGAAATGACTGCTTCAATGCGGCGTGGCATGGAGGCAATCAGCCTGTGGCACTGCTGAGGTGTTATGGAGGCCCAGGATGCTTCGATAGCGGCCTTAAGCTCATCCAGAGTGTTGGGTCTTGCGTCTCTCAACTTTCTCTTCACAATATCCCACAGATTCTCTATGGGGTTCAGGTCAGGAGAGTTGGCAGGCCAATTGAGCACAGTAATACCATGGTCAGTAAACCATTTACCAGTGGTTTTGGCACTGTGAGCAGGTGCCAGGTCGTGCTGAAAAACGAAATCTTCATCTCCATAAAGCTTTTCAGCAGATGGAAGCATGAAGTGCTCCAAAATCTCCTGATAGCTAGCTG
Organism: Anabarilius grahami; assembly: GCA_003731715.1. Taxonomy (NCBI): domain Eukaryota; kingdom Metazoa; phylum Chordata; class Actinopteri; order Cypriniformes; family Xenocyprididae; genus Anabarilius; species Anabarilius grahami. The sequence goes on from RJVU01042551.1 coordinate 5,293,389, forward strand.
CATTGACCCTGCCCTTGATAAAACACAGTGGACCAACACCAGCAGCTGACATGGCACCCCAGACCATCACTGACTGTGGGAACTTGACACTGGACTTCAGGCATTTTGGCATTTCCTTCTCCCCAGTCTTCCTCCAGACTCTGGCACCTTGATTTCCGAATGACTTTGGACCACTGAGCAACAGTCCAGTGCTGCTTCTCTGTAGCCCAGGTCAGGCGCTTCTGCCGCTGTTTCTGGTTCAAAAGTGGCTTGACCTGGGGAATGCGGCACCTGTAGCCCATTTCCTGCACACGCCTGTGCACGGTGGCTCTGGATGTTTCTACTCCAGACTCAGTCCACTGCTTCCGCAGGTCCCCCAAGGTCTGGAATCGGTCCTTCTCCACAATCTTCCTCAGGGTCCGGTCACCTCTTCTCGTTGTGCAGCGTTTTTTGCCACACTTTTTCCTTCCCACAGACTTCCCACTGAGGTGCCTTGATACAGCACTCTGGGAACAGCCTATTCGTTCAGAAATTTCTTTCTGTGTCTTACCCTCTCGCTTGAGGGTGTCAATGATGGCCTTCTGGACAGCAGTCAGGTCGGCAGTCTTACCCATGATTGCGGTTTTGAGTAATGAACCAGGCTGGGAGTTTTTAAAAGCCTCAGGAATCTTTTGCAGGTGTTTAGAGTTAATTAGTTGATTCAGATGATTAGGTTAATAGCTCGTTTAGAGAACCTTTTCATGATATGCTAATTTTTTGAGATAGGAATTTTGGGTTTTCATGAGCTGTATGCCAAAATCATCAGTATTAAAACAATAAAAGACCTGAAATATTTCAGTTGGTGTGCAATGAATCTAAAATATATGAAAGTTTAATTTTTATCATTACATTATGGAAAATAATGAACTTTATCACAATATGCTAATTTTTTGAGAAGGACCTGTATTTATTTGTTGTTTTGTTGTTGTCATGTATTTTCTTCTGTCTATAATTTGCATTATTGTTATCTTTTGTCATAATATTCATGTAAATGCACTGTGTTGAAGCATCGACTCCAGGAAGAATAGCTGTGTTTTCACAGCTAATGGAGATCGAAATAAATACAAATACAATACAAATACAAAACATGCTAGCAACATGCTACATTATGCTAAAACAAGCTATCGATATGATAAAATCATGCTAGTCGTGCAAAAACATGCTAGAAACACATTAGCAGTGCAATAAAATATGTTAGTAACACAATAAAACATGCTATGAACAAGTTAGGAACATGTTAAATCATGCTAATAATGAGTTGAACAATGAAATAGAATATTCTTCTGCAGGGCCAAAAGCCATAAGAACAGAGCGAAGCCTGAGAAATGAGTGGCATTTGTCTGCTCTCCAGTGTTGTCACTCTTTCTTAAATTCTTCCGGAGCACCCATTACTCTTTATCATTATACTGTTCTCCTGGCTCTCAGCCTCACTCTGCTTGCCACAATATGTTAGAAACATGTAACATGCATGTAATTATGTTAACCTTGTGTTAAAATATGCTAGCAATATGTTAAAACATTTTAATAACATACTAGAAACAAGCTAGCAGAATGCTAAAACATGATAACAATATGCTTACAACTGTCATGATCCCGGTGTTTGGTGTTTTGTGTTTTGTAGGACTTTTATGTTGAAGTGTAATCTTGGTTTTCTTTGTTTCAATCTTTATTTCCTGTGTTTTGGTTTCTGTTTTGCCTTGTACCTTGTGTGTTGCTATAGTTACCCTCATTAGTTACCATGACATCATATCACCAACACCTGTTCCTTATCAGCCCATTGTTAACGTGTCTATTTAAACCTTTATGCTTCATTTGTGGTTTGTTGGTCGTTGCGCTTGTGAGTGTGTTCTTGCCGTTGCTCTCGTCTGCTGTCTGTGAATTATTCCTGTTTATGGATTACCTTTTTGTTATTAAACGTTGGTGCTTGCATTTGGATTCTCACTCTGTTTCATGCCTGTGCAATTGTAACAACATTCTACAAAAAGCATGCTAACAAAACCTAACAACATGCCGACAAGTCCCAGTAACATGTTAACAATGGCAAGCAACAATTACAAAAATAATAATTGCTTTAATAAAAATAATTGTCTTTTACTGAAAGGATATTTTAGTTTGACATGTATATATATTTTTTTATACATTTTTTTTTTTATTAGATCAGAACATTTTAAGCTGTCATATGGTCATGTCATGGTATGTTGTCACATTTCACTTCCCTTCTTTCGGGGTAAATAAAGAAAAGTATACACTGTATTAATTTAAAAAATGCCATGTATTTGTACAGACATGTGTGAAATTAATGTGGAAAAAAAAAAGAAATTCTATGAACCCTAAGTAGATTTAGCCTACACAAACTGAGAAAGTCAAAAAGCGTTAGTCTAATATGGTCTAAGATTTTTTTGTTCTCTCTGACTTTTTCAACTTCTCTCAGTAAAAACCTTCAAACAAAGATTTTAAAAGCAATTTTAAAATGTCAGACAAGGCTATGTCAAGTCAACATCAAAATTGGTCATTAAACTTTTAAAACATCTAGTCATCTAGTTTTAAAACATTTTTAAAATATTTAGACTGCTAAATGTTAAGATCTTTTCACATTAAATTGAACTTAAATACAAGATCATTTTATTTTAAAGATGATAACTGGACTGAGCATCATGTGAAGCACATTATTGTTTGCAACAATTATTGTTGCATTATGTGATCCGCTTCACATACTATTTATAACGAATCTTCAATAGTAAGCCAGTATTCTATTCCTAAACACAGCCAAAGACATGCTATATTTCTCCCTCAGGGGTCAGCTGCTAAGTTGTTAGATATAATAGATGTGGAAGAGTGAATGTCTAGGTGATGATGGTGCATGAGCCCCATTAATTTTGCCACTGGCTCCAGGCTGAGAGATCTGGGGCAAGCACCTGCTGCAGAAGTGGGTGAGAATGACGAATGCTGTCCTACATCACCCACCCGCTCACCTCTCCCCTCCATGTGCCAAATTACTCGTATGGGGATAGAGAGCAGTCTGGGCTCTTCTCTGGAGGAGAGCATTTCTCTCAGGAGCTTTCGATGTCATACGGATTGGTCAGCCACTGTGTGCATGAGTGAGATGCAGGTTAAACTGGTAAAACAATAATTGGCAATCCAATGAAGAGAGCAGATTAGCTGTCTTATCTCAGTGCTTACTCAATGAGTCCCTATTGATTAATCACTAATCTGAATATTGGGTGTGACAAGTTACCCCTCGATATCTATGGAAATGGTATGGTAATATACATTTTAGTTATTTAGAGTATATATTAAAATATTTTTATATTTCACTCAGATGTATTTCAAAGAATGCTAAGGTATCACCATTGTACATCAATGGAAAAACATCAAATTACAAAAAATGTTATTTCTTTTAGTGTTGTATGTACAGTAGCTGTACATTATATTGCCATGCATATAATCAAACCATATTAATTTGGACAAATTTATTGTGATTCAGTTTAAAAGCTAAGAGAAAAATGTTGATGGTTCTAATGAGAAGGATGTTGCATTTTCTCTTTTTGAAAGAAGGTTTGGGCTTCTAAAGATAGAGGGAAAAATTGCCTTGTATGCTACCAACCCAAATTTAGGACAGATGCACCTCAACATCGCTCATGACTCCAATGTTTTACTCACGTCAGGCCAAAAATATGTTCTCAGAGGTTGCTTGAACTAGGTCAACTGACATCTTTTTTTGGATCACAGAGAGAGAAATTGTGCCATCTAAATGATAGCAGTCTCCTTAAACCAAGACGAACAGCAATAAGCCTTCCCCACCGGTTTATTTGGGTCAATGACAATGCCATGGAAAATAACCAAAAATATATTTTGCTATTAGATGAAATATAATCATAATTTTTCTTGAATTGGGTAACATTTCTCTAATGACAATTCGAGAGGAATTATGATTATACTGATATACATATACACTGCATATTAAAAATTATTTGGGTGCCTGAAGTTCTGAATCTTTCTCAAAACATTTTTATTGGTCATATACAAAATAAAAGAAGCTGTAATTCAACAAACATACATTATATACAACAGTACATCAATAAATTAGCCACATCTGAGAAATGGTTAACTGCATGGTTCAAATCCACAGTCATTAAATAGGAATACAGTGTTGTATCTATAGAATGCAAAAAAGTACAACAATTTAATTAATAAATAGTTACAATTCACCCAATGTGTTACTGTGTTTCATACAAAGTACTGTAATATCTTATTACAACCCATTGATAAAATAACCAAAACATATTCTATCAATGTTCACCAATCATACACTCACATTTCATAGCTTTATTTGATGACCCACAAATCTAGTGTCAAATATAAAAACCTGTACAGTCACTTGCTTACCAAACAAAGAATGTGATGAACTATTAGCCTAAAGCTTGATAACATTGCCATTAATGTGCTGACTGAAAAAAATTTTGCTTTTCAATAGGATTCATTGACACATTAAACAATGGCAGGCCTAGTTGTATAGCCTAACGTTAAATTAATATAGTCACAAGACAATAATATAGTAGCAATGTCAATAGCTCTGTCCCAAAACTTAGTGAGCTTCCATGTCACCTGCTTATAGGCATGTTAACTGAAATGGAGCCTTTTATGCTACAGGTTTGACACAAATAGTGCTTCTCACAGTAAGTGCACAAGAGTCTCTAGATACAACTGATTTTGACATTAGGGCCTTTTCCACTTTTCCATTGTTCTTCTATGTAAACACGCACTAGATGGACGAATTTGGCAGTTGCACTTGCATCTTTTGCCTCTCACGCATGACAAGTCAAAAGACGTTTTAAAAAAACTAATTCCACTGCCCACGAATTGCGTTTTTCAAAGCATAAATGCATTCTGTGCGAATGACCCCTTACACCGTTTCTACACTGGATGCTACAAAACACAATAGAACCCAATCAGTAATGCTGTTTACACAGGACGTGATGCGATACAACAAATCCCTGACAGTTACACCATGTTTTGACAGGGGCCACAACAGCTTGAGGCTGTCTACACTGGATGTGACAAAACAACAGTTGCAAATCCATTTGTTCTCATGTCAGAAGTAGCGCAAGTGCGTGAAGTACATCGGAAATAGAATGAGACATCAGTTTTTGTCTGGGATTTGTCGTGTTGCATCGTGCCACATCCAGTGTAGACAGCATTACTGATTTGAATGGGTTCTATCTGCTTTTGTCGCGTTGCTCGTGTCTAGTGTAGACACGGTGTTAGAAGTTCAGAACTTCTTTTAACTTGGGTACTGCATTTTTAGAATGCTGTGTCATGCATGACACACCACAAAAGACACAAGCGCAACAGTCAAACACATCCGTCTAGCACGCATTTACATAGAAATACAATGGAAAAGTAGCGCTGTGGAATGAAAAAATGCGTTTTGTGTGAATGTTACTAAGCATCTGTATGTTTATCTATACTTTTCGATACTGAGTGAAACAAAAGTATGCTTTAAGTATGAAGTATGTCCATCATCTTTGATTAATTTTTGACTAAGCTTGTCAAAATACATTCTGGAACTGGATATACTGTATGCAATACTGCTATACAATTTGGCCAAGGTTGCATTTGAAGGCATAATGTTGCTGCCTACCTCTTGAAACAGAGTCAGGGATGTGCCTATGATACATTAGGATACTAGAGTTTGGAACAGAGCTAATAAACACACTTACAGAACATTTACCTTCGCAGTAGTGACTGTATCTCACTGAAATATCTTTCTCCTTAGCAATAATTTTACAATAGTGCTAAAATACAAACTACCACAAACATCATCTGTCAAAAAAAAAAAAAAATCAATACTTTGTGCACATAAGGGTACAGTCTGGCACTTTTCCAAGAACTACATTAAACACCACAGATAAGTGCTGTGTGAAAATAGTGTGCAGAAAACCTCGGAGAAAAAGCTGCTTTTCAGAGTGAATGTGGCGAGTGCATTATGTGAGCAATGAACTCTAACAACAGTCATCAAACTGCTGAAAGAATATGCCCTATATGCTGAAAACGTGTGCTGCAGGAATACTGAAATACTGATTGGTGTGGCCTTGAATCTGTGATGTGAGGCGGAGCTGAGTTGAGGCAAGAGGGCAGTGCATTCATGTCACAGTGAATCAGTTTCAATCTCTTCATTTTCATCTTAAAGAAATAGTTCATCCATAAATGAAAGCTGTCATTATTACTTGCCCTTGTGTTGCCTGACTGCAAAATAATCCCCACCAGGGTGATCAAGATCAGAGGCAAGCAGTTTCTTGTAACTTGTAAGACTAGTTTATGCAACCAACCCCAGGTTTTTTTTTGTCACATTGAATCCTTTGTTTTCCTGTCTGTACATTATTCTGCTCATTACGATTGCTTGATATTCATCAACATTATTGATTTGACATCACTGTTTTCCCCAGACCTGCTTTATAGCTGAACTGATCATATTGATGATCTTTGCAGTTATTCAATTGAACTAAAAGAGAATAAATTACTTACATTTCATTGTATAGCCTCAGATGACTTGGAATATAGAGGCACAAGTCATACACACTACTATTATAACTTCTAGTGCATGTTTCCTTTTTGGAGCTTTCTTGTAAAAACAAAAGTGGTTTGGAACAACATGAGGCTGGGTGTATGACAGAGGTTTCATTTGCGGTAAACTATCACTGTAAATCAACTGCAGTGACATGAAAGTTCTCAGGGTCTTTAACACTTTGCCATGCCAGAGAGTTTATTCCATTTCCCCTCACTTATCCATTCAGATTCACAGCTGTGACACACATCAGGGCTATAATTTGAAGTACTTCTGGAACTTTTTTATATTACACTGAACATTTATCCTGAGAAAACAGTAGGGAAGAGCATATCAAAATAAGTCCATTTCCTTAGTGCATTTCACTTACCATGATCATCTCACAGAGAAATCTCATGAAGCTTATTTCAAACGCCTGTACGTAGTTCTGCTCTGAATCCAGAGTCAACATCTGTCCATCAGATCCAGAACATGAGCAAGACAGGGTTGACAATCAATTCACTTTTTAAATATTATAGCTCTGTTCCAAACCCAAGTGAGGGAATGCCTACAGTAGGCAGCATTCTATCTGAAACGGATCCTTGAACTGATCTGTGACATTCTACATGGGAGGCAAACACTGTAATCAGTCAAATTCAACAGAAAAACAAAAAAACTACATACATACCACAAACAAATATTGGGTAAAACAATCCCTTTTCGATTATTTCTATACACACATTTTAGCAATGATTACAGTTACTAAATGTAATAACTTTCCTATTCCTCTTTCATTTTCAACCCCTCCACAATCAAATCAACTCCCAATGGATAAAAGTCCCCCTCTACTGTATTTTTCTTCTACATATTTCCCTCAGCAAGTATTGGCTATTTATAACTGACATTAAGGGTGTTTTTGTTTCCCTGCCTGACCCGAGATGCGCGGAAAGGCTCCGGCATCCCTGCGAGCCTACGTAAGACAAACGCTTTGGAGAATGGATGGAAAAATGTATTTAATTTTTCCGTAAGCTTGTTACCGGTTCATGAAGGACAAGTGCGATGCTTCTTTACCTGATAGCACACGTACATCATGGAGATGCCTATTTGATGTCTACATTTACATCTGCAATTTGTTGTCATTTTTATTGCACGTGTTTGCTCATCTGCTAGACGTTTCCTTTCAGATGTTAAATAGACATTTAGAAAATGTCTTAAAGATGTTTATGATTTAGAATGTATGTAAAACTGCTTTTTCTAAGCTGTTTATGAGATGTTTGTACACAACAGATCAAGCGCTCTTTAGCAGACATCTTTGAGACGTGCTATCCTGGGTAACTTGGCATCTTTTTGAACAGTCTTCATGTTGGGGGAGCACATATGATGCTCTACACAGTGTTTACAACAGAAACAGAAGCAGATAGAACCCATTATAATCAGTGATGCTGTCTACACTGGATGCAGTGCGACACTACAAATTTCCGACAGTAAACTGATGTTCCGTTCTATTTCTGTCGTACTTCAAGCGTTCGCGCTACTTAAGTTCTGACATGAAGAACAAATGGATTTGCAACAGTTGCTTTGTCGCATCTAGTGTATACAGAATCAAGCTGTTGCAGTGTGGCGCGAAACACCAACTGTCACGTCCAGTGTAGACATGGTGTTAAAATGCTGGTCAGTTCACTAGGTTTTGGAACAGATCCACAACTTCATCACTTTGCAGATTATTTAAATTTAGTTCTTGCTATTGTTGTTCAAATGTTGTCCCAAAACACAGATAAATTGTGTTTTGCCAAACTGCCTGTGCTGGAAGAGAACCACAAACTGACTATGCACCATTATGAAGCGCCACACTGGGTTTGTTAAAGTCAGCTGCAGTAAAGCTGGAAGTTTTATCATTCAACAAAACCCAGATGTTCTGAGCGCAACACATCTTCATTACAGAGATATGGAAGGAGCCAATATGAATGACTGGCTTCTGTACACGGTCTATATAATGTCATAATATTCATTTAAAGAATACAGCAGGACACTTACACAGTGAACAACACTGTCACCTGACCACATACACAGCACGCCACGCGCTACCCCATTGCACGTGTCTATTTACTAGAAAAGCAATCAGACTTCAATAATAAGCCACTTTTGGTACAATTGCAAAATTGATATCAAACTATTTTTTGTTCATATAAATAACAGTTTTTTTTCTGTTTTCTTTTTCCAGCAAGAAAAACAACAAAGGTTTTAGTTGGAGTAAGACATCAGAGACCATTAGCTAACGATTCAACAATAAAGCCCGTGTTGGGTTGCTTCTGGAAATTAAATGCGACCAGCCCATCCATACAAAGCACAGAACAACAAAACTACAGCTCTACGACTCTGAACAAAGCTATGATCACTTTTACCAATACGGTTTACCAACTTCAAATATTTTCTAAATGCAAATAAATGCCTCCTCTTTGCAATGTTTTTAAGGATAGGCTCTCTCATAACTCATGTCTGCAAAAGATGAACATCACCTGCCAGACAGATTAACAGGGCCTCTGCTCTCACATGCATAAATACAGTAGTTTATTGCCTCTCCTGGTCATATTCCTCAGAATATAACTTGTAAACATCATTCCACTAAATGGAATTGAACTCAACAGGAAAGAAATTTGATAACAGAAAATAAGTTTTGCGAATTACAAGATCCTTATTTCTTATACCATTTCTGATAGAACAGTGAATATATTTAGTTTTTCCCCTCAGTATATCAGTCAGTGGACAAAATCAAGCACAGGTGACTCAAGTTGGAGCTAAAGTTAACCCAAAAACTTGTGACATCATTCAAAATTAGTCATAAAGGTTAGTCAAACCTGCATGACTAACTTTCTTCCATGGGAACACAAAAATAAGAGATTTAGCAGAATGCCCAGACTATTTTCCATACAATGAAAGCATATAGTTACAATGTCTCACATAAAAAAAAAAAGTACCATAAAAAGGATATGACTTCTGCATTACATTCCAAGTCTTCACAAGACATATGATAGTTTTCTATAAGGAACACACCCAAATTCAAATCGTCATTCATTGACAATCTCGGCCTCTGCTGCAGCTCTCGAATTTATGCAAGCACATTAGAGGTCTTCATGGGTTCACTTTGATTCAAAAACCCGAGGTCCGACCTGAGACTCGACCGGGTTTGGGTCCAAAACTTTGACGAGTACCTTGGACATGGGTGGGGTCTGATTTTTGTTGCCTCGGGGTCAGGTAATTTTAAATAAATGTGCTTTTGATGAATAGACCCGAGAAGACTTAAAATATGCAAAATTTCTATTATTTGTTTTGTGTGCTTAACAATATTTTATTATGTAAAAGAAATACATATTAAATAATTCTACGAGAATGTTACCATCCCCTTCTTCTATGGTCTCGGTCAGTCCGTGCTTCAGTGTGTAAATTACCAAATCATCCTAATGTTGTAACAATGTGTGAAATCCACTGCACATTTTTGAAGTGTAGGCCACATTATCTGTGAACATGGCTTAATGTAAATAACATAAACATTACAAAGAGGGATCGGAGAATGAACTTCATGAAAATGGGCATACTTTAAAAGCTACATGTGTTTCTTCTTTCTTATCTTTGATTCTGGTCTGTGTCATACCAGGTTAAAAAAGTCACCATTAGCCACTGGTGTTCTGCCTCTGTTACATTCGGGTTTGAAAAAAAATGCCATCGGGTCAGCCTTGGGTCTAATTTTATTGGGACTGGCTCGGGCTGGGTTTTTCTTAATTTTAAATGAATTTATGATTGTCGTGTTCGGGTAGGACATATGACCACTGCACATATTTGAATTTGGTGTGCCAAGATGTACCTCATCAAGTTTGATGTCAGTGACAAATGGCATCAGCTCTTGTGTGTCTTCAATCACAGGTTGTTTACATGTTGATGTGTGATTTTCTGCTTGACCTTCTCTGGTCAATGTATGCTTTCTCTGTATGGGAAAACCCCCCAGCACAAAAGCTTCTTCTTTTGTGTTCTATGGACCAAGTAATATGGGATTAGTACCAAATGACAGTGACTAAATGACACATTTTAAAATAATTTTTGTGTTAAGCTCAAGTCTGTGTAATATTCTGATTAACGAAATGTTAATAAAAAATTTTGTTCATTAAACACAAGGGTTGAAATTGACAGATTAATCTCTAAAAATAAATGCACTCTTTGAGTATGTTATGTCCTTTATCTTTTTTTTCTGAGAGATTTTAGAGTTGTCGGTTTATATTTTTATGGTCACAGAGCAGATCTTGTTTCTCTGATCTTGCTGAATGTTATCACCTCATATCATAGCATGAGTAAACCTGTGCCTGATGGATACGCCAACCAATATACTTACAAAATGCTCCCCATTTGTGCATTAAGACCGTGCTTCTGTTTTGGTCTTGACAATGGTGATGACGCTGGTAGTGGCCACTTTGCCTGGTATGAGGGGCCCTATGACAGATGTGATGGGGCCCCTGGCACCGGCCACAGGGCTGCGGGCCACAGTTCTGGCAAAACTCTGGAGAGCCTCATATTTGGAGCGCAGCACGTCAAGCTCCATTTTCATGCTGGCGTTCTCCGAGGCGAGCTTCTCCACCTCTTGCTGAAGCTCTGCCTTCTGTTTCTCCAGCTCCTCCTTCTGCGTGACACGTTTGACGCGGCAGCTGGCGGCATAGCCACGGTTTTTGAGTGTGCGCCGCCGCTGTTTCAACTGCAAGATTTCCTCTTTGGTCAGACCGCGCAAGTGCTGGTTCAGCTCTCGCACAGACATGGACACCAGCTCATCATCCGTGAGACTCGTGCCATTCTCACCTGGCTCTCGCTTCACCTGCAGAGAACCGCAAGGGACGAGATCAAGAGAGAAGCGAGGGAAGAGAGGGCAGGGGAGACTAGGGGCAATTGTATTGGTCCTAAACCTCAAACAAGTTACAGCGATGAGGCTGATTCAGCACATGCACAGTAAATTTCTCTCTCAGAGAAGAGGAAGGGTAACGTTTTACAATAAAGTTCCATAAGATAACACCAATACATGAACGTACAATGAACAATTTGTTAACCTTAATTAATGTTAAATTCAACGTTTACTAATCCATTTTTAAAACGACATTTGCATTTGAATTTGTTAACATGCACTAACATGACTGAATGATGAATAATTGTTTTATTAACTAATATTAACAAAGATATATAAGAAAAAATATTGCACATTGTTAGTTCATAGAAAATGTGATTTATTATGTGATTTAATACTTTTCTTCTGCTGTCTTAAGCTTTGAATTCAGATTTGGAGACACTTTCATTTGAAACATCACATACCTTCAGTGCTTTGTTTCCCTTGTTTGTAGTAGTCATACCACGAGAGCCGCTCTCCTCTGCCCTGCTCAACAGGTCTGTCAATACAACAGAGAGATTGCAATGGTCAGACAAATGTTTCTCAGTCCGGAGGGTAGACACACAGGAGTTGATCATCAAGGTCATAATTGTATTCAAAAGTTGGGGCGTAAAATCTCAATTTAATCTCTATAAACACACTATCTCTCTATACACAAACTCTGCACTACATAATCAAACACGCCATGCTAACTTTCTGGCCAGAACACATAAAACTAGAGTGAATGTTTTTTTTTGGGCTGAACTCAACAGTATGGCTGAATACTGCAGCATCAATAAGGATGCAGCATCAGGAACCTGCAGGAGCCAATGAGATGTCATTTCTGGACACACACATACAGACACTCCCAAAACAACCAAAACACAGAGACAAACCATAGGGTTGTAACCAGCAAGGCACAGCAATAAAAAGTGGTTACTGCAAACAACCAGAAGTGTCTCAGAAGCACCAAACTGCTGCCATCTGGGATGATAACAATCGAAATCAACAATACACGGAAAACTGAAGTACCAAGAATTTACCCATTGTGAATTAATTTTTAAACATTCCTGAGAGGAGCATGTGGGGATGAAATTAAAGCAGATGTGTCACAGTCGGGATGTTTTTATACAGGCAGAGACAGCAGCATCTATCATACATACTTCTCTCCACACACACACACACACACACACACACACACCTTATCGGCACATTCCAGGGCCCAGCTTTATGACGGGGCTCCTCTCTGACTGCAGCAGTGGAGAAAGGTTTGCGACATCTTATTGGGTCTTGATGGACTACCACAAACGCCATCAAATAAGGATGCTAGGACAACTGACAGACATCTCTTAGAGGGTAAGGAGAAGACCCCAAGTACCAAGCCTGGGAAGGACAGGACTTCTCATTGGTCCACAGGCAGTTTCTGCCCTTCACCCATCTTGAGACAAATTCTTAAGGTTAAAGCCCGGACCACCATACAAATTCCTTAGGATATAGGTCAGTAATAGCGCAATCGTTGTCAAAATGTCAAAATGCCCATCTTTGCGAGTATCCTCTTAAACAGTCGGTTATTGCTTAAGTGAACATAAAAAGTAAAGAAAGACAACACATGTACAGTATCAGTATATTGGGTCTGTGCATTAGTCTTAAAGTGACAACAACCTGATATTCCTGCTGCTGTGAGATAAATGTAACTGCAGAACCACAGAGCAGTACGTGACAGCAGTTTCAGGACAGCAGCACCAGACCGGACTTTTATTTCTTTATCATTCATGGTATTCATTTAGTAGTTGTGTTGATTACTCTCAGTCTCCATGCAGGTTCACGGCACCCGCAACACCAATATTTTAACAATTTATACGATTTTGGTATGAAGATAAAGATTAGGATTAGGATTTTTTTCTCTGTAGTATTATAGTGAAGTATATATTAGCACCATTTGTTGTTTGCTTTTGAAATCTGAAAGAATGCTTGAACCTGAAAATGGTGATGTGCTTAACAAGCGGACAGTAGACCGTTGAAGCACTGAAAAGAACAAATCAGAGCTGATCGGATCCATAGGAAAACAGAAAACGCTGAGTGAAGGCATTACAAGAGGGCAGGAGAAGAAATGGAGAGAGACAGAGAGAAGGAGAAACAAAGAACAAATAGAGCAAGGGAACATGGGGGTTGGCAGCCTTGTGAAAAAATGCATCCTCAGCACATTTGGGCTAGCTTGCAAAACGAAGGGTAAAAACCCCTGATCTCAGCAAGGACCCCAACCAAGGCACCAATTAGGAAGTTGTGTAGCTGAACGTAAATGACAAGAGCAATCATTTCCAACCTTCAAAGCCTGGCAGCATTCATAAATTTAGAGGGTGCAATGATGCAACGATACATATATTACAGTATACATACATATGATAAATGCTGAGCCAACAAAAGCGCTGTGGCCTTGTGTCCCTGTGTCATGTGTTAATGATTGCCTTCCTTTACAGAGGCCTCAGGGACTAGTCCACAGATGGATGCCATTGGGCCAGGCTATGCTAAAGAAACACCGACCTGCCCCATTTACCTGTCCTCTAAAGCACAATGTGACCTACCAGTAAAATAAAACAAGCTAATTTCACTGTTCCTGAAGATACTACACAGATCTCTGGAATACGTTATTTTTTTTTATAAAACCACTAAATTGACCACTATCCCATTTTCCTAAATAAGTGTTCTGGTGTGTGTCTCTCACTTGCTCCTCACATAATAAATCAAGGAACATGAAACATAAATATGAGTTGAAATAAGTGTAAGTTTGTAAATTGCCACATAATAAGCACATTAATGAATAATAAGTCATTATTTAGCCATTATATTTTCAACTTTGTAGTCTTAACACAATTTGAATTTGATTAGGATTTTCATGTTACATTTGAAATATATAACACTGTGTGCATGCAGAAGCTGTCTGAGTAGATTTTAGTTAGAATGTCTGGTTTAAACTAGAATGAATTCTTCAAGACAAATCTTTTGATAAATTTTTAATGCTGATGTATAATAACATGTAATGTTAATATTTCAATTTCAATTTCAAATACTTTATTTATCCCCGAAGGGCAATTCACAAGGTCACGCAGAGTAACAAGCAATATACGTCAAAAACACAACACAGTAAATAAATAACACAATGTACACAACATACTGTATGTGTATTCTATGATATGACATATAAACATCTAAGAAGCAGAATATAAACCATACTCATACAATGGCTCCAACAAAGTTGTTTCCATTTAAAGGTGTAAACCTTTAAAAGTGATACTTAAAATGCTTGTTTTTATTAAAATACTTTCTTTTATCTCAGGTTAATGTCTAGAGTCAACAATAAGCAGGTCTAAAAAGAATATGCAGACTTTCTGAATTTCCTGTGTTGATTTTCAGAGAAAGTCTGAGAAATGTATTTAAACAGGTTTTTAAACAGGTTATTCAAACAGAGCTTATACTATATGCGTTTTCATGCATGTGATCAGCTAAAGAAAAAAAAAAGAAAACCTGACAGCACACAATTATTATTATTAAAAATATTTATTTTATTAAACTGATAAAGAAATATCTTACTATTGCAATAATACATACTATACTGTAAAATTAAAAGAATAATCATAATATTAGCTTTCCTGTAGCTCAGTGGTTAGAGCATGGCACTAGCAATGCCAAGGTCATGGGTTCGATCCCAGGGATTGCACATACTCCGATACAAATGTTTAGTATAATGCAATGTAAGTCGCTTTGGATAAAAGCGTCTGCCAAATGCATAAATGTAAATGTAAATATTATAATATATTATAATACATGTTTATTATATTAATAGAATTAAAGTATTATAATAGTATTTATACTGTTATATAATGTATTAACATAATTGTTGTTGTTATAATAATAAAAATAATTACTATTATTATTATTATTATTATTATTTTATTTTATTTTACAGAACAACAGTAAAATTACAATACTAACATTTATGGTTGTCCTAATTTCATTGTATTCGAAAATTAAACCATTTAGATTTTATTTTGGCGGACAAAAATGCAGGGAGACCTTAACGCTTCTCGTTGTTGATAACAACAGATTTATAAATGATTCACATACATTTGGGAAGATGGTTGGTTGCGTTCCCAAATGCAAAAGCAAATCAAACATGCAGAATTTGCAGAGTAGCATTTAGTGTGAATAGAAACTGAAAATGAACAAAGTGCTGTGCTTTACTCTGAAACATGCAGCATGTCAGACTTTACTGTATATTTATATAAATACATCACAACCGCTGCAATTTCATGATTGCACTAAACCATATCACATTCTGCATCAATAGATTGCCAATATTCATTTAAAAGTTACTGGGCAACTGGCAAGTAACGCTATTTCAACACCGATTTTTACTCTCATTTGACTTAGGCTTTATCCATGACTAGATCAGGGATAAGAATCCATGCATGAATGCATTAGAATATGTAACATTTTGCAGTTTACGTATTTAGTAATTGTTTAAAGGGATAGTTCACCCAAAAATTATCCCATGATTTACTCACCCTCAAGCCAGCCTAGGTGTATATGACTATCTTCTTTCTGACGAACACAATCCTCGATGAATAGTCGTCCTCCGGAAGCTAGTCCCCCTTCATTCACAACAATTATAAACCTTGGAAGACTAAGGATATTTTTAAATATATCTCTGATTGTGTTCGTCTGAAAGAAGATAGCCATATATACCTAGGATGGTTTGAAGGTGTGTAACTCATGGGATAATTTTCATTTTTGGGGTGTCCTATCCCTTTAAGGCCATTTCATGATTTCAATCATCATACAGTAACCAGCCCATACACCCACACCCCCAAACATTCTTTTCTCAGATTTGCGCAATTCACGTGGGTCATATTTTCCAGGTCAGAAAATACGGATATCCATATTAATATGGAAAAATCACTTTCCTGCTTTTTAAAGTAAATGAAAGAACATTCAAATAAACCAAAATATTTAATAAACTACACACCAAATGGGGCGTGTTAAGAACTTGGTGTAAATCTGCTGAGCTTCCAGCAGAGTTCTGCATGCACAGATTCCATGAGGCCCTTACTATGAAAGCCATTTGTAGGGTGACTTTCTGAAGTGTGTGGTGACTTTCACTGTGCCACTTTCAAAATATTGCTCAGTTCGTTTGAGTGATCTGACATGTACATTTCTGGCTCAATCAATGTCAGGACTTCGGGATGGGACTACCAGTGTTTGTCCAAACAATGGCAGATCCAAGCAAGATACGAGTTTTATTGCAGGTTTGAGAAATCACCATCACCATCATCATCATCATCATCATCATCATCATCATCATCATCATGCAGGTTTGAGAAATCACCATCACCATCATCATCATCATCATCACCATTCACACCTCCAACAACCCCCCTCTCCCTCACACCTACAATTCAGTTCAGTGAAGATGATGTGCGCCAGGTCTTCAGAAAGAACAAGAGAAGAAAGGCACCAGGCCCAGACAGCGTTTCACCAGCCTGTCTGAAAACCTGCGCTGACCAGCTGGCCCCCATCTTCACACAGATCTTCAACAGGTCACTGGAGCTGTGCGAAGTCCCCTCATGCTTCAAACGCTCCACCATCATCCCCGTCCCAAAGAAACCCAAAATTACTGGTCTTAATGACTACAGACCTGTGGCTCTAACGTCTGTGGCCATGAAGTCATTTGAAAGACTGGTTCTGGCTTATCTGAAGGACATCACTGGACCCTTACTGGACCCCCTGCAGTTTGCTTACCGAGCAAACAGGTCTGTGGATGATGCAGTCAATATGGGACTGCATTATGTTCTCCAGCATCTGGACAGACCAGGGACTTATGTGAGGATCCTGTTTGTGGACTTCAGCTCTGCTTTTAACACCATCATCCCATCACTCCTCCAGCCCAAACTAACTCAGCTCTCCGTGCCCACCTCTGTCTGTCAGTGGATCACCAGCTTCCTGACAGACAGGCAGCAGCTAGTGAGGCTGGGAAAATTCTCATCCAGCACCCGCACCATCAGCACCGGCGCCCCTCAGGGCTGTGTCCTCTCCCCACTGCTCTTCTCCCTCTACACCAACGACTGCACCTCTAAAGACCCCTCTGTCAAGCTCCTGAAGTTTGCGGACGACACCACAGTCATCGGCCTCATCCGGGACGGAGACGAGTCTGCTTACAGACTGGAGGTTGAACAGCTGGCTGTCTGGTGCAGTCTTAACAACCTGGAGCTCAACACGCTCAAGACAGTGGAGATGATCGTGGACTTCAGGAGAAACCCCCCTGCTCTCCCCCCACTCACCATCATGAACAGCACTGTGACTGCAGTGGAGTCATTCAGGTTCCTGGGCACCACCATCTCACAGGACCTGAAGTGGGACATTCACATTGACTCCACTGTGAAAAAGGCCCAGCAGAGGTTGTACTTCCTTCGCCAGCTGAGGAAGTTCAACCTGCCACAGGAGCTGCTGAAACAGTTCTACTCTGCCATCATTGAATCCATCCTCTGCACTTCGATTACCGTCTGGTTCAGCTCAGCTACCAAATCTGACCTCAGAAGACTACAGAGGGTAGTCCGGTCTGCTGAGCGAATCATTGGCACAACCCTCCCCACTCTCCAAGAACTGTACTTATCCAGAGTGAGAAAAAGGGCAAAGAAGATCACTCTGGACCCCTCACATCCAGCACACTCCCTCTTTGAACTGTTGCCATCTGGTCGACGCTACAGAGCCCTGAGCACCAGAACGACCAGACACAGGAACAGTTTCTTCCCTCAGGCAATCCATCTCATGAACACTTGACAAACATGGAACACACAACACTATTACACATTATTTACTTAAAACACTTACTTATATTTCAAATTTGCACACATAACTGTACATACAATTGTCTATATTATATATTGTTTTTTTTTTTTTTTTTTGCACTTTGTCTATCTTGTAAATTTGTATATTATTATTTTATTCTTTTTATTATGTGTCTTGTCTTGTCGCTGTCACTCTGTTGCACTGTGGAGCTTCTGTCACTAAAACAAATTCCTAGTATGTGTAAACAACATACCTGGCAATAAAGCTCTTTCTGATTTTGATTCTGATCTGATACTAGGGTTTGCAAAGTACAGAGAGAATGACATACTGAAATATGAAACATCTGCAATTCCACGTCAAGTCTTTCAAGGTCAAGCCTAAAGTCTCAAGATTTAGTCTTTTGCCAAGTCATGTTGTAAGTTATTTTATATCTTACATGTACTAGTTCTAGTGATTTCCTTATTCATCAAGTCATACAAAAAGATAAAAGTATTAAATGTTTTCAAGACAAAAAAAAAAATTTTTTGAAACCACTTAAATTAGTGTTTTTTTATGTGCAACATTACAAACCAATTGCAGCTCTGAATGATTTTCCTTGTAACAAAAATGACCTGACATGAAAACTTGGTGAGAAAGACAAGGTAACAGATATTTTGGGCTTTACTAAAACATTCATGGCTTAAAAGGGGTGGTTCACTCAAAATGAAAATTTACTCACACTCATCGTTGTTTCAAACCAGTACGCATTTCTTTCTTCTGAAGACACAAAAGATGATATTTTGAAGAATGTTGGTAACTAAAAAGTTTTGGTGAACATTGAATTCCATTGTTTGGACTAAGGACAATTTTTCCCCCCTCAAAATATCTTCCTTTTTCCAAAGAAGAAAGGAAGTCATACAGTTTTGGAATGACATGAGGGTGAGTTAATGATGACAGAATTATCATTTTTGGGTAACGTATGCCTTTAAGCCCCATTAGCCCACCCCTAGTGCCGCCCATGATACAGCTGCCGAGAAGTACAGTGAATGATCATTATGGAAATAGACAGTCTCGTAAATTTTAGGGAAAGCAACTAATGTACACGCAAGTCATTTTCTAACCTGCTGACCTCTCAGAAGCCCTGATGCCCCTTAATGAAGCGTGCCACTGCCTTTGAAACCCTGCATTTAATTTCATGCATGATCAGCACCTCTTTCTGATCTTCCTCATCAAGTACAACCAGAAAAGAAAAAAAGAAGAGGAAACGAGTAGTTTTATGCAGACCTAATCATCTCTCCCTTCAACAGAGTCAAGTCAATTATCAAACAAGCTCTGTGTGTCGAGCACCATTTAACTGCAAATTAAAAATCTGACTCGGCTGATGGCTGGGGTTGTTTCTTCAAGATGGGCATCAATTTATGCGCAGAGGGCAGGGAAGCCATAAACTAGCAGCTATTCAGGGCGTGAAAAGGAGATGCTAATTATTCTGAAGTTTCAGCAGTGAAGAAGCGACGATGCACCATTAACAGTCAATAACCCAATGGTAGCACTGTTGATAGACAGTGATCGAGAAGTGTGGCTGGCCAAGACGATCACGAGAAGTATTCTCTCAAAATCAGTCAGCTTTAAACACAATGGAGCCTAACTTTTGTGAAGAGATTAAATTTGTGCGCTCAATGAAAGGTAGATTCATTATTGACATTTGGAGTCACCCTCAAACATTGTAAAAAAGATTAAAGTCTCTTTCTAATGCTGTATTGATTTTGCAGGGCCACACACATGGGTATAGCTTGGAATGCAAAAAAGCTTTTATAAACTATAAGCAAACATTTCTTTCCAGAGCTAAATACAGGGCACAAGTTTGGACTTGAGTAAAGCAGTAAATATTAAATGGCAGGACCAAAAACCTGAGTTATCAAACAAATAAAATGTACTAGAATGCCATTAGAAAAAAAGAGCACAGAAGGACACAAGACGTTCTTGGGGAACAGGACTTAGAGGGAAAACACCTGATTTTAGGCAAACAGACAAATCAAGCTAAAAAACTGCCTTTATTAAACAAGTTTGAATGACCTGTTGCCCAGCTAAGAGGTCATCTTATAGGAAAAAAATTGGACTTTGGTGAAATAATAAAAAGGCCCAAGGGCCAACCGTAAGTCCTTTCTGAATGTCGTGATTTTGGCCCACTGGTTATTTGTCCTGAAAAGGCTTTGACAATTTGACATTTCTGTTATCTTTCTTGCATTGGTAACAAACCTCCACTATCTTTCCTGCTTGGTTGCCAGATGTAAGGAGAATAAATCCCCCGAAAAGGCTTTTCTCTTAAAAGGATACATTTTCTGTCCAGTGTTTTACTTGTATCTTCACAACTACACTCATGCACGCTCTCTCTATGCTGCAAAAAATCATTGATGATCATCACCAACAAACATGTATGTTGAAGTTTAGTGATGTCTATATTGTGAAATACAGCCAGTCTGTGTTCCCTCACGAGGGCGCATCTTCAATTTGCAGCTAATAAATCTGCGAATGAACATTCTCTGTGACAAACTGTAATAAATACAAACATGAATCTCTACCATAGGCTATTGTTTGAGATCAAATGCACTTATGCAACCTCTGTGCTACAACAGAAAGTAAAAAGCTAATATTTGAAATTTTTGGAATTAATAGAAGCCACTGTTTTTCTATTGATTTTCCGTTTGATGAAGCCATAGAAATCATAGAAGTCCATGCTCTACCTACAGGCCTATATATATATATATATATATATATATATTATATATACATACATATATATACACAGTGGGTACGAAAAGTATTTAGACCCCCTTAAATTTTTTACTCTTTGTTATATTGCAGCCATTTGCTAAAATCATTTGTTCATTTTTTTTCCTCATTAATGTACACACAGCACCCCATATTGACAGAAAAACACAGAATTGTTGACATTTTTGCAGATTTATTAAAAAAGAAAAACTGAAATATCACATGGTCCTAAGTATTCAGACCCTTTGCTGTGACACTCATATATTTAACTCAGGTGCTGTCCATTTCTTCTGATCATCCTTGAGATGGTTCTACACCTTCATTTGAGTCCAGCTGTGTTTGATTATACTGATTGGACTTGATTAGGAAAGCCACACACCTGTCTATATAAGACCTTACAGCTCACAGTGCATGTCAGAGCAAATGAGAATCATGAGGTCAAAGGAACTGCCTGAAGAGCTCAGAGACAGAATTGTGGCAAGGCACAGATCTGGCCAAGGTTACAAAAAAATTTCTGCTGCACTTAAGGTTCCTAAGAGCACAGTGGCCTCCATAATCCTTAAATGGAAGAAGTTTGGGATGACCAGAACCCTTCCTAGAGCTGGCCGTCCGGCCAAACTGAGCTATCGGAGGAGAAGAGCCTTGGTGAGAGAGGTAAAGAAGAACCAAAAGATCACCCAAAGATCACTCCAGAGATGCAGTCGGGAGATGGGAGAAAGTTGTAGAAAGTCAACCATCACTGCAGCCCTCCACCAGTCGGGACTTTATAGCAGAGTGGCCCGACGGAAACCTCTCCTCAGTGCAAGACACATGAAAGCCCGCATGGAGTTTGCCAAGATGGTGAGAAATAAGATTCTCTGGTCTGATGAGACCAAGATAGAACTTTTTGGCCTTAATTCTAAGCGGTATGTGTGGAGAAAACCAGGCACTGCTCATCACCTGTCCAATACAGTTCCAACAGTGAAGCATGGTGGTGGCAGCATCATGCTGTGGGGGTGTTTTTCAGCTGCTGGGACAGGACGACTGGTTGCAATCGAGGGAAAGATGAATGTGGCCAAGTACAGGGATATCCTGGACGAAAACCTTCTCCAGAGTGCTCAGGACCTCAGACTGGGCCGAAGGTTTACCTTCCAACAAGACAATGACCCTAAGCACACAGCTAAAATAACGAAGGAGTGGCTTCACAACAACTCCGTGACTGTTCTTGAATGGCCCAGCCAGAGCCCTGACTTAAACCCAATTGAGCATCTCTGGAGAGACCTAAAAATGGCTGTCCACCAACGTTTACCATCCAACCTGACAGAACTGGAGAGGATCTGCAAGGAGGAATGGCAGAGGATCCCCAAATCCAGGTGTGAAAAACTTGTTGCATCTTTCCCAAAAAGACTCATGGCTGTATTAGATCAAAAGGGTGCTTCTACTAAATACTGAGCAAAGGGTCTGAATACTTAGGACCATGTGATATTTCAGTTTTTCTTTTTTAATAAATCTGCAAAAATGTCAACAATTCTGTGTTTTTTCTGTCAATATGGGGTGCTGTGTGTACATTAATTAGGAAAAAAAATGAACTTAAATGATTTTAGCAAATGGCTGCAATATAACAAAGAGTGAAAAACTTAAGGGGGGTCTGAATACTTTCCGTACCCACTGTATATATATATATATATATACACACACACACACACACATACACACAGTCAAACCAAAATTTATTCAGACACCTTGAACATTTCATTTCATTCATTAATACATTTTATTCACTACAGTTTAAAAAAATGGTAATAAGATATGACAAGATCTCAGAGTTAAACTGTGTTAGAAAAAAAAAAAATCTTAATTATGTCAGATAACACTTACGCAAAACATGGTCAGGTTAAAGTGTCTGAATAATTTTTGGTTCCAAATTGTACTGGTAGTGCACTGTATGAAGAACTTTTGGGTATAATATGTCACAGTTTACTTTATTTTCCTATCCTCACTTACATATATGAACTATAGCGTCCTGCACCCACTGGTAAAATATATCAAAAATATAAAAAATGTCTGAATAATTTTTGGTTTGACTGTATATATACTCATTTACTTTATACTACATGGTAAAAGTACATGGTACATGGCAGAAAGAAAAAGAAAAGTTAAGGAACTGAAATTAAGGAACCAAAATTAGAATATAGAAACCAAAATGGTTAAATTACTTATGATTTCCAGTCTTATTCCAGACTAGTTAAAATTAGAATACAATATGATATGGCATAAATAATAAAACATCAGTGAGAGTTATTTGTCTTAAAGGCTAATTGTCTGTTAAATTTAAGCTCTTTGATGCAGGCTTATTCTGCATTAATTGTACTCTAAATGAACATCTTTGAATAAAACTAAAAAAAAAAAAAAAACATTCTTGCACAGTGTTACGTCTCAAAGAAAGAAAGAAAAAAATGCATAGCAACAGCAGAAAAAGACAACTGCGGTGAAAATAATAATAAAAAAAACGCCCTTACTTACACTGGGTTTCATCATCGACACCCCTCCCAACACCCCCCAAAAACCCCATTGATCTTTTCTGGAGTCCTGAGTGCTGCATCCAGAACAGTTAATGCTGTACCGAAGGACTAGGGGACTGTAATTTCTGCAGAGACGGCGTTAGAAACGTAAGATTTGAGGAGCACCTCCTCCACTCATTAAACTCTTTCTTTATGTTGCATCAACTCTTGTCCTAGCAAACCTTCAGCCAATGAATGGTAGATCATTTTGAACAGAAATACCAGTCAAAGCCTGTATCACAGACAAAGGGAAAGCTGGATTTCAACTAGGCATGATTTAAACGGCTACATCTTTCAAATGAAAGCCACCATCTAAACCCCTGCTGCTTGATGAAGGTGCTCATCTGTTCTTGTTACCTGCTCCGGCAGGTTCAATTACATACGGCTAGACGGGGCTCATGACACAAAAGGGCATTCTTATAAATGCCAGCACACAAAGTCATATTACACAAATTTGTCCAAACACCTGAATGTGTATCACACAAAAAGCAGAGGCACTTCATTCAAAATCCTCTGAAACTGGGATAATTCTTGTTACTTTTGTTCTGTCCTTCAGCTAATATTAAAATATCATCATATTTTTGTAATAGCTGTTGGGTAAACAAGTGAGAGCAATAAAACCACAATGGCATTTGACTAAAAGGTTGAACTGTGTTCAAGACAAAGACATTTTTTACATAATTAGCAGGTCAGGGCAACTTAAACTGTGAAATGTTTTAAATGACAACATTTGTTGACTAAAAATGGTTTGATATTTCTGATATTACAGTTTATATTTTACATCAATTTGTCTTTTCACATTATAATTATATTATGCTGTATAATTTTGAATTATGATTGTCATAATTGTATTGCTAAAAAACCTTTAGACAGTTTAATGACAGGTTCCATTGTGACAGCTTACATCAATGTGACAACAGATGCCACACTATTGGACATGTTGTCAATGTGCTTAATGAAATATTTTTTTTTACAGGGCAATAATGCAACATTTTTTTTTAGCCTTTTTTACATATATGCCAGACTGGAGCTGTGTCTGAATATTTAGCCTAACCCCCTATACTGCAAAAATAATCATACGTAACATGCATATTTCATAAATTACATGCAGAGTATAGAGTCTTGTGTAATGAGCAATTTTCAAAAAGATTTTAGGCACTTTTTTTACAGTGTCACTCTCTAACCATCAGCTCAATACAGATGCTTGTCAGGAGTGTTGGTGATGCTCTACAAAAACCAGCTCCGGTAAAATGTTTTATGCGTTATATTATAACAGCAAGCAAATTCAAAAAAGGAGCCTTAGATGATTCTCAGAACAATGATCAAATGTTTATCATTTAAAATGGGAATCACATTTGACAGAATTAAAACTCTGACAAACACAAAAGCATTCAAACAGGTTTTTAAAGGTCTCTATAAACGCACAGCAACGTTTATTAATAGACATCGTCTCGCAAACGAGATTCCCACTAAAAATCCTCTGCTTTTTAAATGTCATACTATATGGCACATGACCATCACGCTGACAAATTTGGAATGTAGATCCCGGAATTGATTCCTGAGCTAGAAACATTCATGAACCGAGCAGCATTATGATGAATCAGCATCTACGTTCCAATTCGAACCAACAAAGCGATACACTTTATGATGCCAACAGGAAAGCCATCTGAATACCTGTCGAATAAATTAAATCTTCTTTCACTCCGATATTTACCTCAACCTGAAAAAATGGACAGTAAAAGAGCAGATTCCACCAATCAGATATGAATATTATGAATACAGCATCATCGCATATTGACAAACACACGCGCCCTACCTGGTGCTGAAACGCACAGCGCCCTTATGATGAAACAGCAGCTTTGTGCTGATGTGTGTGTGTGTGTGTGTGTGTGTGCTTGCGCGCGCCTATCCACACATATCTGCACATCCCCCTAGCTGTCACTATAATACCTCTAATTCACAGCAACACAGGGAATCCCCATAGGCTGCGCGCCTGATTCCACTCACGCATATTAAATATGTTTATGACACAAAGCAGCTCGTTTGCAGTTGTGAAACATCATAAATGCACGTGCGTTTATAGAGCTGCTTCAGGTATATATTATATAGATATGTTATGAGAGTAAGTGAAGGCGTGCATGCACACTCAGCACAACAACACTCACACATTTCATGAAACAATGATCGAATTGACTCACCAGTACAACAGATGCCTTTCTCTATGCGCGTGTTGAGTGAGCAAAGAACTCAAAGTGTGTTTGAGTGAAATCAGATGTGTAAATGTGTTGTTATTGCTCGGATTCTCTTTCTCTTGTACTGAAATCATCAGACGTCATATGATGTTTGATCACGTGGCTTCATTCATGAAGGATCTACGACACCGCTCATTTAAAGGAGCAGTCTTGAAAACAATTTTAATCATTAAAATGATACATTTTTGTTTTTAAATAATTCATCATTTATGATACACGGATGCTTTTAAAAGTAACACCACCACGTACCAAACCCCGGATTTTTTTCATTAAAATACATAAGAGTGGTGAACTCTTTGTTAGATGGTTTACTAGCCTATATTATAATATTTTACATTAGGTGGAAATGTGCATCCTTTAATTAATGATTTTGTAAGTATTAAAAAAAAAAGTTTGTTGTTTTCGCACAGACTTTCATTTTAGGCATTTTAACTCATTTCAGTAACAGAGTTTTTGATGTTTTGATACATTTACGTTTTGTTTTTATACATTTATAGCCTACAATAAATTACAAATTAACTACTGAGAACATTTTCCTGTGCCAATGACCTATTATCTGTGTAATTGCACTGTCAAATATATACAGATGATTGTCACCGCCACTGTAATGTGACAAATAATTACAATCAGTGTTAGTAAAAAAGAAAAAAAGCACAGTTCAATGGGATAAGCAAAACAAAGGCTTTTTTTTTTTTTTCAAAGGCGTTGCTGGCATAACTCTTTTCAATATGATTTTTTAAAGACTGCATTGTTTTCTCTGTCCATTTAAACAAACACAAATGTTTCTAACGATAGAACAGTAGGCTAAAATCTAGTTTGTGCAATTCTACACACACACACACACACGTTGGGTTTCCATGTTCTATGGGGGACTTTCTATAGAAATACAGATTTTTATACTGTACAAACAGTTCTCTCCTCTAACCCTACCCTTAACTTCAAGGTACTAATTCTCACTTTCAAAGCTCTCCATAACCTTGGTCCTACATACTTATCTGACTTACTTCAGCCTTATGCTCCTGTTCATTCCTTGCGCTCTTTTAGTGTGGGATTGTTAGTCACCCTGAAGTTTAGTCTGGTGACTCTGGGAGCCAGGTCTTTTAGTGTTGTGGCTCCCAGGTTGTGGAATGCTCTTCCTCAAGACATCAATCAAGCATCCACCCTTCTCTCCTTCAAAAACCTCTTAACCTGTTACGGATATGTTATTTGTTTGAACCCCTCTCTGTTTGTATCTTTAACCTATCTTTGTAAGTGACTTCTGTATTTTATTTTCTGCACTTGGTATGTGTGTTGTGCTTTGATGTTGATGTTTATTTGGTTCTGTTCTGGTATCTTTGTAAAGCGACCTTGGGTGTTGGAAAGGCGCTATATAAATAAAAATTATTATTATTATTACCCATCATAGAAAACTTTCTACATTTTTACATTTTCAAAAAAAATTACTTAGTATTATTTATAATATGTTTTCATCACGGGGCCAAAAATGTCCCAACAAGGAAAAGGATTTTGAATATTGCCATTTTTTGGGGAATTTTTGTCCCCATAAAGTAGGGTTTAACAGAACCATGCGCGCACGCACACACACACGTTTGTTTTTGTGAATTGTTGGGACATTCCATAGGCGTAATGGTTTTTATACTGTACAAACTGTATTTTCTATCCCCCTACATTACCCCTACCCCTAAACCTACCCATCACAGGAAACTGCACACTTTTACTTTCTCACAAAAAGTCATTCTGTATGATTTATAAGCCTTTTGAAATGTGGGGACATGGGTAATGTCCTCATAAGTCACCTCTTTTTGTAATACCTATGTCATACCCATGTCATTATACACATTTGTGTCCTGATATGTCACAAAAACACGCGCACACACACACACACACAAATCGTTTCTTCAGATCAAGCAGGACTCTTAAATTGAAAGTAACTTCCTGGTAGTTTGCTGCTGGCTTCACATCATCACCCAGAGCAAAAAAAAAAAAAGTCCTTGCTGGGTCAGATACTTTGGATCTTTGCTAGGGAATATACTCACTCTGAGTTCTTAGTGAAAAAGGATAGTTCACAAAAAAAAAAATTAAAACACCATTACCATTCCAAAACTTGTATGCATTTCTTTTTTTTGTGGAACACAAAAGAAGATATTCTGAAAAATGTCTGTGTTGAGACAGAAGAAAGAAATTAATACAAGTTTTGAGAAAATTATAACAGAATTTTCATTTTTGGGTGAATTATTCCTTTACATTTAAGGCATGTAAATAATCACTTCCTGGATTTTTAAATATAAATGCCTTTATTCTTATACAAAACTTCACCATTCATGTAATACACTATGAACTGAAAAAAAAAAAAAACACTATTAAAAATGTGTAAACAAAGACAAAAACAAATAATAAAATCAATTGCCCTCCATCCTTATTAGATTTTTAATTCCCCCCAGAATCAGTTCTTATGAGGAATCTTATGCAGTGTCTACAGACAACATCTCCCATTCAAAGTTTTACTTTGAAATACAAATCTCAGTAGATACATGTATATATTTATTTATGAGGGAAATACAGTATATTATACTCAAAATATAGCAATTTGAATTTACCAATCACACTGAATAGAGTAACAAACTATTTCTCACTATGAATGTACAGTGCTGATGTTAATTTCCCAGGTACAATAACTTTTCAGTCA
The DNA here is from genome assembly GCA_003731715.1 of Anabarilius grahami. Taxonomy (NCBI): domain Eukaryota; kingdom Metazoa; phylum Chordata; class Actinopteri; order Cypriniformes; family Xenocyprididae; genus Anabarilius; species Anabarilius grahami. The sequence continues at coordinate 5,321,917 of RJVU01042551.1, forward strand.
TATAGGACTTCAACATTTCATCCATCTTAAATGTAATTTGCACCTAAATACAGATATTGGGCAATCTGCCTTGTCTATCCTAAACTTGTGCAGGTTTGTCTATGTTTGTTTGTACAGTAATGTTGTATGCAACAGGTCCTTTCAGAGTGAAGCCCAGGTAAAAGGTGACATTCTCATTGTTATGGGGTATTGAGGATGACTTAAGAGCTGGGATATGAAATTTCATTCCTTTGGGACCCTCTAGAAATACCTTCTCATCCTCCGTCCAGCCTGTGACACATCTCAGCAATTTAGACATTTCTGGCATTTTCCATACTTCTCCACTAAACCATTTTAGGCGTTTTTCTGAAACAGAGAACAGTTTTGTGATTGTTTCAAACTTGCTCTTGTGGACAAACTTTTCAAATCCAGTCCCATTGCTCAGGAAGAAATGAGTGTAGATCCTCTTTTTCCTTGGAGGGATGTCCTTCAGTTTCTTGTCGTAGTTTCTCTGGAGATATTCAACAGCAGAGAGAACAGTTTCATACTTGTGTTCTTTCTCCTCTTCTGTGTCCTGCTCTTCTGGCCAGAAAAGTAAGACGAGTAAGAAAAGAGCACTTGGCAAGCATCTCTGTTTCTCTATGGGAAATTGGTGACTCAGCCTTTGTAGATCCTGAAATGCAGCCAGCTTAGAAGACTGAGTTGAGAGGCAACTTAAAGCAAAGTGCGATGCTATATAGTTGACAAGGTCTGATTGTGGCATTTGTGCCCTCATAGGATTGCTTGGGTAAAGTGAAATAATGTGCTCCAGAACACTCACAGGATTACCATCTTTCTGGTTTGTTAGAAGGGAAAAAATTGTTGTGATGTTTCCCCCACCATAATAATAAATCATCATGCGTTTCATGAGAGGATTTAACCTCCCTTGATTTTGATCTGTAACAAGAGAAGCACCACTGAAGTATTTGCCATAAGTAGAAGACTTATTTACCAGCCAGTGCATGGGATGCTTTATGGTCCTCTCACCAGTGTCAGATGTCTTCTCCTCATCGGTGTTCAGGTCAGTCTGGAAGTAACTCAAGTCTTCTGAAATCCATTCTAGTGCCTCCAGCATTATTTTTTGGAGGTTCTTCAGCTTACAATGAAAAATTTCCCATGGTTTTTCTATCTCAACAGGAATATAATCTGTTAGGAGGTATCTAATTAATTCTGAAGACTTTCTTCTTGAGAACACATGAAGAGTGCACATTAGCTTCAGCAATGCACATCCTACCTCTACTACTCCAAAAAAGCCAGCATTGTTCATGTTCTCATTGTCCTCAACTGCTGCTTTCTTGCATTCCTGAAAACATTCAATGGCTTTTAGTGCCGTTTCTAAAGCATCTACTGTGTTTTCAGGTGTCTGTTCATCCTGCTCCATGGCTTTGACTTTTGCTGCAAACCACTGCCTGTACACCTGACCTCTGGTATCAAGAATGTAGGAATTGTTTGGCCTTTTTGCTACTGCAGTTTTTGCCCACTTTTCTGCTTCTTCAAATCTGTCATGTTTGTAATTGAGTCGAGCCAATTGTTGAGCAAAAAATGCATCTTCGTTAAAGCGCTTGTAAGCCGCTTTTAGAAGCTCAATGGCTTTATCTGGACACTCTTTCTCTCTCACATGCTCAATTAGGGGAGAGAAAAAGCTGTCAAATTTATCACCTTTGCTGATCCTGTGGCGTGTCATGAACAGATCTCGCAAGAACTTCATGTATTGATCTTTACCAAACCTGTGCTCAAAGAGCACATCGTTGTTGAGAAGATCCAAAGCAAAATCACTTTGTTGTTGTTTGTCACCCAGAAATTGGTGGAGGATTTCCTTTGCAACCAGTGGATGAATGATTCTGATGGAGTTAATGTAGGTGTTTTCGTCCCTCAAGTGTATTAAGACCAATTTAGCTTGCTCACTTAGAGAAGTCTCAAAAGCATGTCGTCGAAACCTATCCACATGGATGGACAGAGCCAGGAGAGCTTCACAATGTGACTGAGAGATGAATGAGTTCTGCACATAACTGTTGAGCAATGCCACATACAGAACAAGCTTTGTAACCACAGACTTGTGGTCAATGTCTTGCAGTAAATGCTTGACAAACTTCTTCACATATTCAGCAATTTTGTTGCTCTCAAATTCTTCACTCATCAGGACAAATGTTAGAATGAATTCTGGCTTAAACTGCTCTTCAAGTCTTTGTCGTTTTTTGGAAAACTGTTTTTTTTCTGTCTCTGATAGTTTATGAGTAATAGAAACATTCTGTTGAGGTGATTCCTTGCACATCTTCTCTGGATTGTGCGATCGCCTACAACTTAGCAGAATGAAGCAGAGAGTTCCACGTGCTATTTTCTTGGTATTGACAGCCACTTCCAATTCATACTTTACATCTTCTAAATACTCTTGATCACAGTCTTCAAACAGCAGGAGAACAGGGAGGCATTTTTGGGGATCTTTTTCTTCGTATTCCCGAAGCCAAATGGCATCTTCTGAAACAACCGATGCTGAGTATGAAGGTTTTACAACAGCACACCTTAAATCCTTTCGATTATTCCACAGTACTTGCCTTGCCACTGTACTGCCACCACTGCCAGGATGATGGTATATGTTGATGCAGCTGAGGGGTGCCCGATCTAAACTCCAACAAAGACAGTCTTTCACCAGACTGTTGACTTCATTGTAGGCATCTCTTTGAATAACCTCCCCAACAATTTTTTTATCTGCAAGCCAGAGATTCATCCAAGTTATTTTTCCTCCATGGTAAAACTGCTGCTCAATATTCTCCTTTTCAGATTCCATGACATCAGGACTAGTTTCTTCACAGTGGTTTAGACTCAGAATCTCCAATGAACATCTTGTTTCCTCCTCTCGAGTATCAAGGAAACACTCCCCTTTGACATGGATCGGTAATCGTTTGGTGGCCCGTGTAGTGGTAGGCTGGACCTGTTGGAGGGTTGCATTTACCTGACTTATTGTCATCCCAACTACACTTGAACTGTTTACTGTTTCCATGTCACAGGATCCTAGAGCAAAGCTCTGCCAGTCCTTGAAATTCTCCTCCGATTCTGCAAGGCAGATAATGTCTTCATGTCCTTCCATGTCAGTGAAGAACTCATAGAACGTGTTTAGGAATGGTGTGTCAACGGGGGAAGTAAGAAGGAAGATCACTTGAAAGGTTCCTTTGGGCAAGATATCTTTGCAGATCAATGAAACACAATCTTTTAGAAGGGTCCTTTTTGTTTTAACCCAGGTTTTCTCATCACAGGGAGGTTCGTTGCCTTTGAAATCACTTCGACCATTGCAAAATATCCAGCTGGTTTGATCAAACAAACGTAGATGACTCTCAAAGTCTCGGATGCTCAAGCCACTGGGAATTTTGTAGTTCTGCATGAAATGGCGGTTCACTGCATGATGCTTATTGTATTCATGGCATAACCCAGACACGTTGGAATCTGGATCAAAGTCAAGCACACAGAAGATGTTCATGTTCAGCAAAAAATCAATCTGTTGCAGATCCTTCTCCTGAAATCGGTTGGTAACAAGTATGTGCCATTTTTCCTTGTCCATTATTTTCTTTCCACCTGTTATGAGCATTTTGAGCTTTTTTCCCAGGTTTTGGCACAGTTGTGGTGCTGTGAAATTATATGTTTTCTCTGCCTCTTCTCTCTGAGCATTCCTAAAACTCATGTGTTGATAGAACTCATTCAGGTCAGCCACTGGTTCTGTTTTAGAACCCACTCTGCGATAAGCGGTTTTCTTCTCTAACTGAACTTTGTTTGCCTTCTCATTGAAATTTGGCAGGTTAACAGAGAACACATTATTCTTCACTATGCTCACTGCTGGCTTAATATCAACCTCTACAACATAGTGTTCCACGTTGCTGTTTGAACAAACTACTTTAACAAACTGAGGTTCACCAATACATAGCCGTACAAGTTCGCTATCAGAGCTAGAGAAACTCCTCTCAATGTAATCGAATGAATCATAGTATACATCTTTTTCCTTAACAGGAACACCAATGATTTCACCATGTACATAACCAGTGTCACCTCTACTGTCCATGACACCAAAATGTATTGTGCCATTAGTACGAACATTCATACAGCCCGTTGCAAATTTCAGCACTTCCTTTGCAAACTTTGCTTGTATTCTTTGACGGTCCAGTGTTGCAGCAACGGCAAATGACTTATACTCATGACATGGAGTAATTAAATCATTAACCCCTGATTCTGGTAAGAGTACACTGTTTTTAACATATGTAAAATCAACACCTTTCATATCAAAAGGTCGTAGTTTTGAATCTCTCTTTGTTGTTACCACAAGTACAGAATCTTCTTCCTTGTTATTCTCTTCATTGATATCGGCTCTTGTGTCAGTGCTTTTAATTGCACTTGCTCCAAGGTCATTTTTTCCAGAAGACTGTTTTTGTAAAAGATCATGCTGGCCTTTGGATTTTTGTGAATTAATTACTAACTCATCTCTTTTTTTTATTATCAAAAGCGCAGGCCCAGATTTCATTCCAGTCTCTTTTTTCAGATATTCTTCTGATAGTTCACAAAGGATCCGACCATCTACTTCCTCTTCATGAAGTTTTTCGATGTATGTTTCTTTAATTCCTATTGATCTTAACCAGTTGCTCACCATAGACTCAGTCCATGTCTCCAGTGGAAGATCCTCTGACTTTTCTGCAAACCAGAAAAAAAAAAGGCTCAAAGTGAAATATTTTACTTTAAAACAATGACTGGTAAGTGCTGTAAAACAGCTTTATACTTGCCCATGTTTAATGGCTTCTAATGATCATTCACAGTACAAATGCAGACACCATCACATTGCGGACCTTGAAGAACAAAAATGACATTGTTAAAGCAGAGACATTTTGAAGCAGTCAACAATACATTCTGTATTTTGATGCATTTCAGATTAATTTCATCATTAAATAAATGCACAACAAGGGGAGTAAACACAGAAAGTTGTGCTGAACAAAGTGCATGCTATAGATTCATAATTAGGCATAACCATAAACAGAAATCATAAACATAGGTGGAATTTGAGGGGTTACTGCCCCCCAGACCAGAGCCAATGATTTTGTCTAAGCTATAGGCACGGAGGCACCGCCAACCCGGTGGCTTCAGGGCAACTGTGCACGGCGGGCAATGGGCATTTAAATCAGTTAAACATAAAAGGACTATGTCAAATTCACACCACATTTACTGCAGCAGCTGATGCTCCTATGATCACAAACCACAACAGTCACATCCATGAGATCGTTTAAATTGAGATGACTTTCATGTCATAGAATGTCATAAATCAATTTCAAATGAGTGCAGAATATCATCCTAATCTGGCATGTCTGTGTTTTTTCTCAGACAACCTCTATAAAAATTATAGAGCAAATTATATACTATTATTTGTGCAAACTCCACAGTGCTCTGAGAAATCTAATCCAGCCTTAATGCGAATGCCTGTGATTGCTGATGTTGTATAATCCTAACACTTCTCTTCATGTGTTTTTGACCTCCCTGAGCTGTTATTTGTTTACCAATCTTATGCACCAAAAGCATGCTTTCATTTAATTTCAGTATATGTGGTATAAGATGAAAAAATAAATAAAAAAATTAATAGAGCCAAATCACAGAAACTGCAAAGACAATTTTAATGTCAGTCTCAGGTAATAGTAAGGTACATGTCTACATTTTTCTGCTCACTTATGCAAGTTTATTTTAAACAGTTTATTTTTTATTTTATTTTAATAAATTTGAATTATATCGATAAATAATTAATTTAAAAACAATTTTAATTGTAAAAATAATAATTGTAACTCGAACGACATTTAGAAAACTAGTCCTGTACTAATAGTGATATAGTGTCATAGTTCAATTTCAAATGAGTGTGAAGTTATCATTTGCAGTGTTTTTATATTTAATTATACTTTAACTCCGTATTATTAAAATACACTGGCTTGATTAGCTGCTTCAGGTGTTTGATTAGGGTTGGCACTAAACTCTGAAGCACAGTGAGTCTGCAATAAAAGGGTTAAATAACTGATCAAGGGTGTAAAACTCTCTCTCTCTCTCTCTCTCTCTCTCACACACACACACACACAGGTTTGTTTTGCTATCTTAGTGGGGACTCTCCATAGGCGTAATGGTTTTTATACTGTACAAACTGTATATTCTATCCCCCTACACTACCCCTATCCCTAAACCTAACTATCACAGGAAACATTCTGCATTTTTACATTTTCAAAAAAACATCATTTAGTATGTTTATTAATCCATTTCCCTACGATGTAGGTGATCTCAGGTTTTTATTACATCGTGGGGCCATTTGGTCCCCACGATGTAATATAAACAAGAACACACACACACACACACACACACACAGACTGAAGGAGTGAGGGGGAGAGGAGGAGGGATGAGGTAGGGGAGGTTGGACAGAGAGAGAGAGTCTACGTCTGTGTGTGTGTGCGAAAAATCCACATTCAAACAAAAATATCTGACTTCCTGTTGGTCGGAGCTAATGACTGTAAATTAGAAAGTTGTCCAGCTAAATGAGAACAATATGTGTCCCGAGTTTTGGGACTGTAACTAACCCCCCACTTTTGTCAAAAGATGGCGCTATAGATGCCCTCCTCCCTACGGTTTTGCCCATGTCTACTGGTTGACATCTCTGACGTTTGTATCGAGTTTCATGGAATTTGAAGCATGCTAAGCATCTCAAAAGCATCCAAAACGAAAATTAAAGTTTTATGCGTTGCCATGGCAACAGTGTTTGAGATATCACGATTCTTTTCACAGGTATATCTCTGTTGTGTATTGAGATTACACTGATGAAGTTTGAAACAAAACAGGTAAAAAAAAGAGGGTGATCTCAAAGCATTTTGAAAGTGACACACTTCCTGCTGCCAATTGGTGGCGCTATAACTTTGACTCACAATAGTCACATCCATGTGATCAGCATCCTATAACGAACACACAGGTGACATTTCATAAAAAGCAATCAATGAATGCAGACCTTATAACACATTTCCTGTTTCCCTTTTCTCGCCATAAATTCGTTGTCTCGCCACGGCCAAACCGTTAAAAATATCAAAAATCCGCTGGCAATTTTTCATCATCAGTGTCTTGACTTCATGCTGGTGGTGATTGGAATAATCGGCTTGGAGGAGTATATCAAATTCCAGAGCATGCGTTTTTCAAACAACCCATAATAGCTGACTTCCTGTTGAGGTGGCGTAGAACTTAAAGCATGAAAGTTGTTCGGCCCGATGAGGTCTATATGTGTACCGAGTTTCATACTAATACGTGCAAGTGTGTTTAATATATGGACCAAGTTTTCTGACTTTGTTCAAGGGGGCGCTGTCGAGCCCCCCTGCCCCGCCCGGGTACCAGCTTCTGCCCGGCCCTGATGGCCGCGGATTCCAATGTGTGTGCAAATTTTCAAGAGTTTTTGAGCACGTTAAGGCCCCCAAAAAGCCCCGGAAGACGGTGAAAAAAATAAAAAAATAATAATCCTTAGGGGATTAAAAAACAAAAGACAAATCTGCAATAATGAGTATAAGGGATGAAGGGTTAGTTGAAAGAAAGGGAAAGCTAGAAATAGTTTCATGCTTTAGAGATTATTACCAGTCTCTTTATAAACCAGATTCTGAATGTTTGGATACAAGTAAAATGAAAAATTATTTGAATTCCTTGAATCTTCCTACAATTACAAGTCAACAAAATAAAGTGTTATTAAAAAAGTAAAACAGAAAAATGTCCAGGGAGTGATGAGTTTACAAATGAATTTTATAAAGAATTTAATAAATTGCTGTCCCCAATATTGTGTGAGGTTTTTAACTGGATTTTAGAACAGGATGAGTGGCCACAAACATGGAACTCATCTGTTATAACTGTAATATTAAAGGAAGGGAAAGACCCTACACAATGTTCATCTTATAGACCTACAGTTGTGGTCAGAATTATTGGCACCCTTGGTAAATATGATCAAAGATGACTATAAAAATAAATCTGCATTGTTTATCCTTTTGATCTTGAATTCATAAAATTAGCAAAAATCTAACCCTTCATTTAAAGGAAAAGAACTGAAAGTGGGGGGAAAATCACATTATGAAATAAATGTTTTTCTCCAAAACACGTTGGCCACAATTATTGGCACCCCTAGAATTTTTTATGAGTAAAATATCTCTGAAGTATATTCCCATTCATATTTACATTTTTCTAGCACACCAGGGCGATCATGAACATGAAATTGTCCAGCCATGACTTCCTGTTCCATAGGAGTATAAATATGAGGAAACACAAAGGCCAAATTCCCTTAATCATTCATCACAATGAGAAAAACCAAAGAACATAGTTCTGATGTGCAGCAAAAGATTGTTGAGCTTCACAAAATTGCAAGTGGCTGTAAGAAAATAGCTAAAGTATTGAAAATCCCCATTTCCACCATCAGGGCAATAATTGAGATGTTCCAATCAACTAAAGATGTTACAAATCTGCCTAGAAGAGGACGTGTGTCTAAATCGTCCTAATGCGCGGTGAGGAGGAAAGTTTGAGTGGACAAAGACTCTCCAAGGATCACAGCTGGAGAATTGCAGAGATTAGTTGAGTCTTGAGTCTCAGAAAGCCTAAAAAAAAAAATGCTCAAACAGCACCAACATCCCCACAAGTTGTTTGGGAGGGTTTCAAGAAAAATCCTCTGCTCTCATCCAAAAACAATCTCCAGTATATTCAGTTGTCAGACAAGACTGGAACTTCAAACGGGACTGGCTTCTATGGTCAGATGAAACTAAAAAAAAGAGCTTTTTTGGCAGAAAACCCACCAGATGGGTTTGGTGCACACATGGACAAAAAGTACCCCATGTCCACGGTTAAATATACTGCTGGATCTTTAATGTTATGGGCCTATTTTTCTGCTGGAGGTCCTGGACATCTTGCTCAGATACATGGTATCAAGGATTCTATTAAATACCAACAGATAAAAAATCAAAACCTGACCGCTTCTGCTAGAAATCCAATAATGGGCCGTGGTTGGATCTTCCATCAGGACAATGATCCAAAACAAACATCAAAACCAACACAAAAATGTGTCACTGAGCACAAAATGAAGCTTCTGCCATGACCATCCCAGTCTCCTGACCTGAACCCTAGAGAAAATGAGTGGAGTCAACTAAAGAGAAGAAGCATCAACATGGAGCTGGGAATCTGAAGGATTTGGAGAGATTCTGGATGAAGGAATGATCTCTGAACTCTTGTCAGAAAGAATCAGAATCAGAATCAGAAAGAGCTTTATTGCCAGGTATGTTGTTTACACATACTAGGAATTTGTTTTAGTGACAGAAGCTCCACAGTGCAACAGAGTGACAGCGACAAGACAAGACACATAATAAAAAGAATAAAATAATAATATACAAATTTACAAGATAGACAAAGTGCAAAAAAAAGCAAAAAACAATATATAATATAGACAATTGTATGTACAGTTATGTGTGCAAATTTGAAATATAAGTAAGTGTTTTAAGTAAATAATGTGTAATTGTGTGTTCCATGTTTGTCAAGTGTTCATGAGATGGATTGCCTGAGGGAAGAAACTGTTCCTGTGTCTGGTCGTTCTGGTGCTCAGGGCTCTGTAGCGTCGACCAGATGGCAACAGTTCAAAGAGGGAGTGTGCTGGATGTGAGGGGTCCAGAGTGATCTTCTTTGCCCTTTTTCTCACTCTGGATAAGTACAGTTCTTGGAGAGTGGGGAGGGTTGTGCCAATGATTCGCTCAGCAGACCGGACTACCCTCTGTAGTCTTCTGAGGTCAGATTTGGTAGCTGAGCTGAACCAGACGGTAATTGAAGTGCAGAGGATGGATTCAATGATGGCAGAGTAGAACTGTTTCAGCAGCTCCTGTGGCAGGTTGAACTTCCTCAGCTGGCGAAGGAAGTACAACCTCTGCTGGGCCTTTTTCACAGTGGAGTCAATGTGAATGTCCCACTTCAGGTCCTGTGAGATGGTGGTGCCCAGGAACCTGAATGACTCCACTGCAGTCACAGTGCTGTTCATGATGGTGAGTGGGGGGAGAGCAGGGGGGTTTCTCCTGAAGTCCACGATCATCTCCACTGTCTTGAGCGTGTTGAGCTCCAGGTTGTTAAGACTGCACCAGACAGCCAGCTGTTCAACCTCCAGTCTGTAAGCAGACTCGTCTCCGTCCCGGATGAGGCCGATGACTGTGGTGTCGTCCGCAAACTTCAGGAGCTTGACAGAGGGGTCTTTAGAGGTGCAGTCGTTGGTGTAGAGGGAGAAGAGCAGTGGGGAGAGGACACAGCCCTGAGGGGCGCCGGTGCTGATGGTGCGGGTGCTGGATGAGAATTTTCCCAGCCTCACTAGCTGCTGCCTGTCTGTCAGGAAGCTGGTGATCCACTGACAGACAGAGGTGGGCACGGAGAGCTGAGTTAGTTTGGGCTGGAGGAGTGATGGGATGATGGTGTTAAAAGCAGAGCTGAAGTCCACAAACAGGATCCTCACATAAGTCCCTGGTCTGTCCAGATGCTGGAGAACATAATGCAGTCCCATATTGACTGCATCATCCACAGACCTGTTTGCTTGGTAAGCAAACTGCAGGGGGTCCAGTAAGGGTCCAGTGATGTCCTTCAGATAAGCCAGAACCAGTCTTTCAAATGACTTCATGGCCACAGACGTTAGAGCCACAGGTCTGTAGTCATTAAGACCAGTAATTTTGGGTTTCTTTGGGACGGGGATGATGGTGGAGCGTTTGAAGCATGAGGGGACTTCGCACAGCTCCAGTGACCTGTTGAAGATCTGTGTGAAGATGGGGGCCAGCTGGTCAGCGCAGGTTTTCAGACAGGCTGGTGAAACGCTGTCTGGGCCTGGTGCCTTTCTTCTCTTGTTCTTTCTGAAGACATGGCGCATATCATCTTCACTGAACTGAATTGTAGGTGTGGGGGAGAGGGGGGTTGTTGGGAAGGTGTTCTCCAAACTCATCAGGCATTATAGGTGAAGACTCAAAGCTGTTATCTTGGCAAAAGGAGGTTGCAAAAAGTATTGAATAAAACGGTGCCAATAATTGTGGCCAATGTGTTTTGGAGAAAAACATTTATTTCATAATGTGATTTTCCCCCCACTTTCAATTATTTTCCTTCAATAAAAGGTTCGATTTTTGTTAATTTTATGAATTAAAGATCAAAAGGATAAACAATGCAGATTTATTTTTACAGTCATTTTTGATCATATTTACCAAGGGTGCCAATAATTCTGACCACAACTGTATATCTTTATTAAATGTAGAACAGAAGTTATTCGCATCAATAATTGTTACTAGACTCGCTGATATAATACCAACAATAATTATCTCAGATCAAACAGGTTTTGTGAAAAATCGCATATTATTTGATAATGTACGAAGAACACACAATCTTATTGATAACTCAGCTAAAACTAAGAAACACGTGTTAATGATGACATTAGACACTGAAAAAGCTTTCGATAGGGTTTTATGGCACATTATCTTTGAAACTTGTGAAGTATATGGTTTTAACCAAAGGTTTATTAAATTTGTTAAAAAAATATATAATCAACCGAATGCAAGAGTCAGGGCCAATGGAGTTCTTTCAGAGAATTTTACATTAATGAAGGGGACAAGACAAGGCGATCTTTTATCGCTGCAAATATTTGCTTTATGTATAGAGCATTTAGCACAGAGTATACGATTGAATTCTTTAATAAAAGTTTTTTAAATAGAAGATGAGGACCAAAACTGGCATTGTATGCAGATGACGTGATTTTGTTTTTAACAGATGTAGAAACATCATTACCCTTAGTGTTAATAGAGATAGAGTTATATGGAAATATGTCAGGATATAAATTGAACTTTAATAAGACAGAAGTTATGGAAATAGGGGGTAAACTACAAGAGGGTTTTAAAGAGAAGAATGATATTAAATGGAACCAAACAGAGATAAGGTACTTGGGAGTGATAATTCCAAACAATGTAGAAAATGTATATAAGTGCAACTATGATACTTTAGAAACTACTATAAGAAACTATTTTAAAAGATGGAAAATATTATCATTATCTTTGTTTGAAAAAATAAGTACTATTAAAATGAGTATACTCCCGAGATTTCTATTTCTGTTTCAAAATCTCCCTGTCTTTATACATTTTAGTAATTTCAAAAAGTGGCATAGTATTTTTAGAAAGATTATTTGGGATGAGGGGAAACCAAGAGTAAAACTTAAGGTGTTACAAAATAGAAAAGAAATGGGGGGGTGGTATCATTGCCAAATTTGGAGTATTACTATTACGCAGCCCAGATTAAACCAATTTTGAGCTGGATGCAAGCGGATAACACATCAAAGTGGAAATGTATGGAAACTGGGTCACTTGAGGCAATTAGTACAATAATATTCTGTGGAAGAAAGAAAAAGGTAAATACTAGTTATTATTGTATAGGTGAAACATTTAAATGTTGGAGAAGAATTTGTAAAGTGATGAATATTAGTGATCATGAGATGGTTTGTTTAAGAGAAATAGCAAGAGATCCATATTTTAAACCAAATACTTTTGATGATGTATTTAAGGTCTGGGCCAGTAAAGGACTTCAAAGATTTGATCAAATATATGGAGACAATGAGATGGAGACATTTGAGTGTATAGGGAAACAATATGTATTGTCTAGGACATTATTTTACAAATATCTTCAAATAAGAAGCTATTTAAAGGATGAGATGAAAATAAAAACTTTAGATGATATCCACCCTTTGTTGCACTTCATGATTAAAGTTAGTAAAGTTAATAGAGTAGATAATTTGATAGGACAAATTAATAATATATTTAGAAAAATTAAGGATATTGGTTTATAAAAGAATAAAACAAAATGGGAAATTGAATTAGATAATAAAATAACAGAAGGAGATTGGAAACAAAGTTTAAAAGAAAATTTAAGAACTACGCAATCTCCATATTGGCAAGAATATGCTTGGAAAATGATTATGCAATATTTTATAACACCAGAAATATCTTCCAAATATAATCATCTATCTTCAGGATGTTGGAGAAATTGCGGTGAACTTAAAGCTCATTACACTTATATATTTTATACTTTTTTTATATATAAAACATTTTTTGGACAGAAATAATTCAGGTAATAGAAGAAAGTTTTAAGAAATCAAATATAATTAAGATACAACATATAGTTTTGGGTATAGGACCTATGATAGTTTGTAAAGATGAGTTATATCTATTTAGAATACTGAAAATTACAGCTTTTAAAGTAATAACAAAGTTTTGGAGAAGGCAAGAATCTCCAGTTTTAAGTGATTGGTTAGATTTACTTTCTAAAGTACACTCTATGGAGAGGATAACATATGAAATTAAGAGCAAAAGTATACATTTTGAAAAGATTCTGGCACCTTTAAAATTAAAGTATATATTATAAAAAAATAAAGGAATACATATTTTTATTACCTTCTTGTATAATTCTGCCTCCCTTTTAACTTACTTATTACTATTANAATTATTATTAATAATAATATTATTATTATTTTTAATTTACTTACTTATTAAATATTATTATTAATTGATGTTTAAATAATACTATTTGAATTACTTATTAGGAATTAGGTGTCATTATAAGATTTTAAAATTAATATGTGAATGTCTAATTTTTTATTTGTCTGTGTGTGTATATTTCTTGTATTTTTTCTTCTTTCTATATGTAAAAGTGCTTAATTATGTATGTATTGGTCATGTCTCTAATTATTATTTATTTATTTATTTTTAGTGTTAGTGATGGGTATTATCACAAAAGAAAAAGAAAAAGTGAAAGAAAGAGAAAGTAGAATGAAAAATGAGGAATAACTATTGGTAAAAAAATATAATAAGTGATAAGTGAAGTGATAATAAGTGAAGTGACATGTGGCCAAGTATGGTGACCCATACTCGGAATTTGTGCTCTGCATTTAACCCATCCAAGTGCACACACACAGCAGTGAACACACACACCGTGAACACACACCCGGAGCAGTGGGCAGCCATTGCTGCGGCGCCCGGGGAGCAGTTGGGGGTACGGTGCGTTGCTCAAGGGTCTCACCTCAGTCGTGGTATTGAGGGTGGGGAGAGCGCTGGACATTCACTCCCCTCACCGACAATCCCTGCCGGACCTGAGACTCGAACCCATGACCTATGGGTTACAAGTCCGACTCTCTATCCATTAGGCCACGACTGCCCCATATATGTCAAATATGTCTTTAAAGGAGATGTTTATTGGTATAATTGTATTAAATATGCTTGAATTGAAAGACATAATAAAGAATAAAAAAAACAAAACAAACACTTCATGGCGTGTTTTACACCTGTTATATTCAATTTGACCAAGTGTAAATACCCAGTGGTGGAAATGGCTGATTCACTGGGGGGACTACAGTTGGAAGGGTTATTTATTTATTTAAATTGTTATTATTATTATTATTATTTTACTTTCAATGGCATTTCAAATTTATTTAAATATACCATTCTCTATAATCTATAATAACATTAAACATATTTCATGTTTCCAAGACAGGCACATAAAAGGTCAATGAACAACATTTATGAATTGTGTGTGGTACAAATTCTACATTCAACAGAATTTTTGCTTGGAGATAATTACCCGTGTAATTTTGGCCAAATTAAAGGTACATCATGTAAGAATCTGCATATGTGATGCATGCAGAATTTAACAGGTCATGCAAACCTCTTAAAAACCTTTGTCCCCAGGTTAAAGAAAACTGTAGAATGTTTTGGATGGCGACCTCTCAGTTTTGTGGTTTGAAAATCAACTATTAAATACATGTAAAGGTGAATACTGTTTTAAGGGAAAGGGAAGCTAATGTGCATTCCATTCTAAAAATCAAATATTTGAATAACAAGGTATTTAGAATATATAATAATATTGACTCATCTCTTTTCTTAAACAATGGTTAAAAAGGCTGAAATGTGATGTTTATCATTTGATAAAACATTTTGTTTTGAGGATGCTACCATAGACATGGAGCTTTTTTTTTTGCTACCTAAACATGTAATTCTGTTCTAATATAAGAATTTTATGAAATAATTTCCACTGCTGATTCTGATTTTTTTTTTTTTTGAAGAAGAAAAATTTAAAGAGTATTAATAAGTTGATCTCCACATCACCCCCTCCTGCATGATTCTGGATAAATTCAGAATCACACTTTTTTTTTGGTTTAAAATAGAGATCACGATTCTCCCACAATTGTTAATAGACAACTAAACAACATAACATGTAATTTAGTGGTTCTGAACTTCTGACAAAATATAAATGACTGTAATCTAATAAAAAAAATAATAATTAATTTTTATAAATTATTTTTAAAAAATCAGTTTGAATGAATGATTAAATTACTCACTCATGTCAGGGCGAGACCACCCTGATAGTAAAGCAAAATGTGATTGGTTGTAGAGAGAATGTGCTACCATTGGTCAGTGCAGTGACTAACTTGAGTAGACACAGAGCCATGTAGAGAGCTCTATGGCTCTGAGTAAGACGTTAGGTAGAGTCCATTTTTTTGTGGATTTGTGTGTGTCTTGATGCTAGAAATGCTAAAAACAAACAAAAAAACCTTCAAATGACTGTCAAACAAAAAACGTAAAATAAAAGTAAAATGCTGGCAGTCATTCGACTGTTTGCGATGTATTTTACAGTGTGAGCAATGGCGTCAACTGTCCTTTTACGCCATCTGGTGGTGATTTCGCGAATTATCGCAATTGTTTTTGCAATTTTACATTAATTTGTATGTAATTTAAGAAAACAGAAAAAAATACTGTATAAATAAATACAGTAATTTTTCTGTTTTAAAAAATGAGAATAACTGTAATTTGTCATTAATGGCATAAAACTTCAAATTACAGCCGAGTTGTTAATTTACAGATAGGCCTATTGTTTGTAATTTTACAGAGTATTGAGTACAATTTCAAAGAAATTTTACTTTTTTTAGTTATTTAAAAATTTAAATTTTTTACAGCGCGTATTTGTAAATCTCATTCTATTTATTTGTGAAATTGTTTAATTTTTGTTAATCTCTTTACATTCATTCGGTTCTTCTATGCTCATCCTGGACTAGCTGTCATAGCAACAGGTCCGTAAACCTAAACCTGCTTGGGATCAGGCGTATTTTATGTAAACAAGATCAGATTGCATACGCACTGCAAACAAGTATGTGTGAAACAGGCGTCAAAATTCACTCCCCGGACTCCATCCCCCCGCTTTCCCCCCATTTATGGTAAATACCCCCATGATGCTTCCCTCCCAAATGCTCCCCTGTTCTGCATTTACAAAATACGAAGCGTGGTGAACTGTATTTTAGGATATTTTGGGAACAAACAAACTCACAGTTGTCGAGTCTCTCGTGCACTGACCGGGGTTCAGTCCATCCATTAGGCGAATCTTCTTCCAAAGGAACAAACCTTTGAACAGTGTAAAGCAATGTGTAAACAACAGTGTAAATCGAACATATAATACAAAATTGTTATATTATTTGCATATCACAAAGTTTACCCAAGCGAAGAGCGTGACAGTGTGCGAGACTCTCTCTGCTTGCAGCGGCAGCGGCAGCGCCGTGTCTGTGGTAAAGCGAATTTCCGGTACGAAATGTCTTAACTTTCGATTTCCTGAAAATTAAAGGAAACGTTTCCTCTATAGGCTATACAATATATAAACAACAATTTAAAATAATAAAGATAATAATATAAATATTAGTAACTGAACAGAACATTGTACATAAAATGTTCCCAGCCATAAAGTATTGTTTGCCTTTTTGTCGATTTACAAGTTTTGATTATACTTTATTTTTAGAACATTTTTCGGTGTAATATTAATTAACAACATGCAGCCCCTACTATAGGGTTAGGATTAGGCTAGTTGTAATTATGTATCATTTGCTGATATTACATTATTAAGTGCATGTAACGTGTAACAAGGACATTGTAAAAAAAAAAAAAAAAAAGTATAACCCAAGTTTTCATCACAATCAATTTCTCAGCTTTCAAATGTGTGCAGTCCTAGTCCATATAGGCTACATGACATGATCACCATGTGGAAAAACACATTTTGACTCTCACTAGGAAGAACAGAGAAAAGCCACTGTTTAATCTAATCATTTAAATGATACCATCATGTTAATGCCCATACAGTGTACAGCACTTTAGCTTCTCATGTGATGTAATGGGAAATTACAGAACCTGATCTTAAATATATATTCCCACACTGTTCTAATGGTGAATGTGCAGAAATGTTGCAATAAAAAAAAAACTCTGCTAATGCGGTAGCCTAATTGTATTTATGAGGAAAACTTTAGGATTGTGTTGCTCATTTTCATGTAATCTGATACATCATCATACACGTATATTTCCTTAATACGAAAACCAGTCATTTCACCATAAAAGTGTAATTTCTAGGGCTGGTAAATAATCAATTAAAAACATGATTGCATAATGCAGATTAATCAAATCACAAATAATCACATATAGGCCTATTAGCCTAACATTTGCTTGAGAAGGATCCCCAAATGAAGATAACTCAAACAACATTACATTATTGTAGCTAATTGATAGGAAAATGCTTTATTATTGGCCGTATTGAATGTGGTTACTGGCATTAATGCATTTATTTCTTATGACAGTGGAGAAGTACTTGGAGAGAGAGAAGGGGAACAGGACTGGGGGTCTAGGCTGGACTCAAACCCAGATCCCGCTACAAGCACAACAGCTCTCGATGTATTGAGCAACACACTGCCCTCTGTGCCACAGATCCAAACTTATTATAGAACATTTATGAACCCATCTTACAGGTCAATGTACATGTCCATCTCAAGCGATTGGTGCCCATCCGCAAAATTAAATATCATACAATTACTAAGTTCATAAAAAAAATGTATCCATAGTTACCTGTTAATTTCTAAAGGGAAATCAAAGAGAAATATTTGGCTATCTTTTTTTAAAGAAATAAAACTGCAATTAACATTAAAGGATTAGTTTACTTTCAAATTAAATTTTCCTGATAATTTACTCACCCCCATGTCATCCAAGATGTTCATGTCTTTCTTTAGTCGAAAAGAAATTAAGGTTTTTGATGAAAACATTCCAGGATTTTTCTCTGTATAGTGGACTTCAATGGCCTCCAGACGGTTGAAGGTCAAAATTACAGTTTCAGTGCAGCTTCAAAGCATTCTACATGATCCCAGATGAGGAATAAGTGTCTTATCTAGAGAAACCATCGCTCATTTTCTTAAAAATAAATAAATAAATAAATAATATAAGTTTTAACAATAAATGCTCATCTTTAACTAGCTCTCTTCTTCTTCTTCTTCTCCATTTGAATTCCAGCAGTGTAGACACTGCTAAGTGTATTACTGCCCTCCACAGGTCAAAGTTTGAACTAATTGTTATATACTAGCACTAGAATATTGTATATGACAATTTAGTTCAAACTTTGACCTGTGGAGGGCAGTAATACACTTAGCAGTGTCTACACTGCTGGAATTCAAATAGAGAAGAAGAGAGCTAGTTCAAGATGAGCATTTATAGTTAAAACGTATTAAAATTGTAAAAAAATGTTAGAAAATGAGCGAAGGTTTCTCTAGATAAGACCCTTATTTCTCGTCTGGGATCGCTGTAAACTGTAATTTTGACCTTCAACCATTTGGGCTCCATTGAAGTCCACTATATGGAGAATAATCCTGGAATGTTTTCATCAAAAACCTTAATTTCGTTTTGACTGAAGAAAGAAAGACATGAACATCTTGGATGACATGGGGGTGAGTAAATTATCAGGAAATTTTAATTAGAAAGTGAACTAATCCTTTAAGCGAGTTGATGGTATTGCATTTCACCACACCACAATATGATGCACTGCAACTCTATGTATCCTAATATACATTGATCATCGTCAGTGACTTCAGCTAACAATAGATGACAATACGCCATATCTAGCAAACAAGAAATTGTTTCTGCTGCATGTCAGTGGAATTAAGTCATTTTCTGACATTTTACTTACTATACCATTTACTATGACAGTACTATAGTGAAATTACAGAATGAACTTTACTTCCCTGCTCTTACCTTCCCATTGGACAAAGTCCAGAATAGAAAGAAGAATCCCCAGAGTCACGGCAATCATTTAAATCCATTACTTACATGCTAGAATTTGTGCCTGCACACAATGGAAATCCATCTCTACATTACGATTAAATGTTTTGTCCTACCTGGCCAGCATTGTTTTGCTATCGGATGATAAAGTACACCTAAATAATGGTATTGAGAAACTTTTAATAACCTCTGAATTGCAAACACACAGTTAAGAGTTAAAAACATATTTTGTGAAAACTCACTATATCTAACCAGTTTAAAAATCCCCTGACTAATAAGCACCAAGTCTATTTTCATGATCAATGCTTTGTGCTAATCATCATTCCACCTGCACGTTCTGTTTTACTTTACTAGTGAATTGCAATGAGATAATGGTTACTGGTTCTCCACAATTATATTATACACAAAGTGTAAATAGAACTAACATGTTATTTATCCTAAAGGTCAAATATCGGAGCAATGGTAGGTGGAGTGAAAATAGCCTTAGCCAATAAGGTTGGCTATTTGTGCTCATATCAATTCCCGAGGTTGGTAAAAACTTGCTTGGCATTACACAATAGCAGCTTTTATTAACACTACATGTAAAAAAAAAAAAAAAAAAGCATAATTGAATTTTAATCATTTTTCCCTCAAAATGTGCCATTTAAAAAATGTATACTGAACATTAAAAAACATTATAAAAGCTCCATCTGTTCCAATGTCGTATATGCACTGAACATCTGCAGTAGAGACATTAAGTACTTTAAAACAAAACATCTTCCTGGCATTTTCTAACAAAAGCCCACAGTTTTTCAATCAGGTATCCATTAAAACCAAGAAAAATAGTTTAATTATTTTCCAATATAATAACCATTTAAGAGAATCACCTGAAAGCTAAAACTTAACCGCACTATCCAGAATCCACAGGAATAAATTCATAGTTTACCATGTTTTGTTAAAATATGCCAACATATAAAAGTTGATTTCTGAAGTTATGAACACAATACAGGATAATAACCAAGTTTGTCATGAAAGTATATATACTTTTGAACTTTTGAAAGCGTAATACCTGTAATGTCATACAGTTGGTTTTATGTTAGAGACATTGAAGGAATAGTTCATCCAAAAATTAAGCTGTCATCATTGTTGTTTCAAACCAGTAGTATCATAGTAGTAGTCCATAATGTTTTGTGAACAGTATTTAAAGTTTTCTGAAGCCATATGATAGCATTGTCTGAGAAACAGACCCAAATTTAGCACAGTAGACAGTATTCACCGATTATTTAGTCATCGTTCACAAACACGATTCGCGCTTCCATATATTCTTGACAATAATATACGGTGATGTGACTGTTCACATGATAGGCAATGCTTTTTGGCTTCATTGATGTCAAAATGGGTGTGACGTCTTTACACTTTGAATGAGAAATAAAAAATGTGGCGCAGGGGGAGATCATCAGTGAATAATGACTTCAATTTGGATGCAAACTTCATAAGTCCTATCGACTACTTTTATGATTCTTTTTGGTCATTTTGGGGCTTCGCAGCATCTGGTCACTGTATGGAAAAGAGGCATGGTGAGCAATCTGCTGTTCAATCTGGAAAGAAAGTTGTACATGTATGTATGGGGCATGACTAAACGATGCCACTTTTCATTTTTGGCTGAACTATTCCTTTAACAGCTCTCAGCAGCAAAGGCATAAAGCAAAACCACAAACATCAGACTCTCTTCAGGACCAAGACACACGGCACAGTGTCATTTAAAAAGGCACAATCAATGGCCACTTCAACCAGTTATCAATGATCAAAATATGTACAAAAATATATATTCAATAACACGTTCTCTCTCAACATTGCACAGTAGAATTTCTTGCGTTCACTTCAAGCGTTCAACAAAAATCTCACACCTTCCAATCTTAAAAAAGGAAGGAATGACTTCAAGGTTTTGTGAGCAAACCATCTTTTTCAGCATCCTCCAAATCATCTTGGCCAGGAAGCTGTAAGTCGCTCAGACGAGAGCGGTTGTCTAAAATGAGCATGTAAGGCACTAAAGATGGGATGGCGTCCTCTGCGGTGACACAGCCCGGACACTGCAGGCCCAGACTGCATCCGCACAGACAGACTGCTCATCCCTGGAATGTGTCTGGAAAGAGTCCGTCAGTCACGTGGCACTATGGAGCTCCAGTCTCCTGTGCGCACAGTGCGGGCGGCACTGGGCCTGTCTGTGTGTGCATCTTTGTGGTGAGCTCAGGTATGACTGCTGATAACAGACTGGACGATGACAGGCCTGAGGGCACTGACGGACTGGAATGCTGTGTGGGCGGAGTCTGTGTTGCACAATGTGTGTCTGTGTGGTGTGTGAGCAGTTCAGAAGCATGGTAGTAAGGCAGAAAAGGTCGCTCCGCAGCACAGAAACGCATGGCCAGATGTGTGTGCTGGAGAAGAAGAGGGAAGCGGGAGGTAAAGTAGGACACAAAATCATCTGGAATGGACCCCAGCGTCTCCTGGACTTCATCAGGTAACTCTCGGTAATGGTGTTTCTACAGGAGACAAAGATGAAATAGTCTGATGAATGTGCTGAAGAGAGAAAGTTTTTGTTCATGTGAAATATTTTTTTGCAACATAGATGTAAATTCTAAGTTTAGTTGTGTATTCAATAGAGGTATAACGGCACAAATATTTGTCCTGAACCATCACTGAACGTCACGGTTTGGTGCATACAGTCAGACGATGAATACAGTTAGTATATAGGCGTATCATAGGCGATCCACACTCCAATCCAGAAGGGGGCTCGTGCGGTAATAATGCATGTAATTTAAGCATGTAAGAAACAACAGGAAAGTGCAGAAGAAGAAGAGACGATCTATGCACCAACCCAAATCAAGAGTTCAGATGGCAACCAAGAGCTTGCTAGTAGCCTATAAGCTGTTTCAACAAAATTTTGTGACACGCTCCACAGACATCATGGAAAGGAAACCAGGACGACAGAAAGTGGCATCCTGTTTGTTTTCTTTATTTTACAAAAGCACAATGTTTTGTTTTTATTGTGAGTGTACAAAAATAAAAACAGACCCTTGACAGTGTCGAATGACGTCTTATTCTTATCTGTATGATCAAAAATGACGGAGTTCAAAAACGAATCCCTGCACAAGTTTTATTTTTCATTATTCTATTTATTTTGTACTTTTATAACACAAGAGATGCTTTTCAGTTTTGTATCTGCTGTAACCAAATAACTTTTGCTTTTTATCAGCCCTACAAAAAAATATGACCTATGCAAGAGTGCATTCTGTTTACTGCTTAGTGCTTAATACACTAAAGGAGGCTGTACTGTACCAACTAGGGGACTAAATGCTGCTAGGTGGAAAAAACTGTAATTTGCACTACTGTCTGTTTAAACTAAATGAAAAGAAACCTAGCATTGGGGATTTGATGCTTTTTTCCCTGTTGTACCGAACTCGTATCGAACAAAAACCGAGGTACGTACCGAACCGTGACTTCTGTGTGCCGTTACACCCCTAGTATTCAAATATACAAATTTTAATTGTAAATTACACCCTGACTTCACTTCAAAATTTTTAAAATATGTGATAACCAACTGAACAACTACATACAATGGATATATATAAAAACTTGGCATTCTTTTATGCCACAATCCTTTCACATCATGCAAATAAAATTTAGAAGTGAGTTGCTGAAGCTCATCCAGTACAAAAATTATCAAAATAATTTCACACCACTGTAAACTGTGTTGCTATAACCACAAGATATTTGTGGGATCAGTAAACTTATGTCGTTTAGCAAATTTACCTTATTTCTCATGGCACGTAAAAGATCTCTGACCGATCCGCCTTTGTATGAACGAAATCTGCGTAGATCTGTAAAAAGAACACTTTGCAATTTAGTGGTTTGAAGGGCATAATTTTCACATTTAAGATTTCCAAAAGTAATAAAACTAGAAAATCATGGCAGAATTGCATGTGGTTAATGTATTTACAAAGTCTTAGAATTAAAAACTAATAGAAAATCAAGTCAATAGAAACCCAAATCGCAATAGCGCTCACCAGTCTGTAGAGGCACTGTGATATGATCCCTCCAATCACCTTTGACCACCACCCGTCCTCCTCTCTCCAGCTGCCTCACAATCGGTCCATCTAACGGCTCCTTCTCAATTCTATCGCTCACATCCTGTGAGACAACGGGAAAAAAAATTCTGCCATTTACTGGCCATTCTAGAAAAATCTTATAATGTTCCCTGTGGTCCACTTATAATGTTGCCAGGATTTTATAACAAAATTTTTAATAATTAAGAAATAAATGGCCACTTCTACCAAAACACGATGCAAACACATTGTAAATAAGAGATTCATTATGCAGTGTATACTGCTTCAATGATTATAATGGGAGTTTTGACGAGACAGCAGAACTTGCGCTGAACAAAAGTGATTGACCGTTGCAGAGATTAAATTACATACAGAAAGCTATCACTACTTTTATAATCACAGTTTGAAGTTGTTTTTCATGCTACTAAAAGTAACAATGGGAAGTTGACCGTTCAGTCAATGGCTTGAAATCAGTCCTTGCAGTGGATATAAAAAGTTTTAGACACTCCTATTGAAACAGCTGTTTTTTTGTGATGTAATTTAAAAAAAAAAAGAAATCATATCAGAACATTTGCATGTTTAATGCAAAAATTACAACCTATGCAATGCCACTGAAAACCAAAGTGACACGTTTCAGAGAAAAAAAGATAAAGATAAAAATAACCTAACTGCATAAGTGCACCCTTTTCTAAGTGGGTATGTGATTGTGTTCAGAATTAACTAATCATCAAATAAAATAGTGCACACCTGTCTTCACTCTGATTAACTCCAAATAAATCTTAGCTGTTCTTATAAGATTTTTCCGACATCTTGGTTGCAGCTGCTACTACAAGAGCCATGGGCCACAAACAGCATCAACGGGATCTTATTGTTGAAAGGTTTCTCTCAGGTGAGGGCTACAAAAATAGTTCCAAGCAGGATTTTCTGTGCACAGGAGATGCCCTCGAATTTAACAGATTTAAAAACAGAATGTTTTTGCAAAGAAGAGTGGGAAAATATTCCCAAGTCAAGATGCGCCAAGCTTATAGACTCCTATCCAAACAGACTGTAATAAAATCAAAGGGTTCTTCAACTGCACACATATGCAGTTAGTAATTAGTTTTTAGTGGCATTGTATAGCATGGGTATGTTGACTGTACATATCAAAATCATTTATCACAGATCAGGGTTTAGAATTAACATGGTTACGTGTTTCGACATTATGGTTTGCGTCCACCTTTCACTAAAAAGGGCTTTTTTTGATACTTGAAATAGTTAACCGTGGGTCATTCTAAACCCCAGGTAAATGGAATCCTGGGTTATCTTTATTTACGTTTCACACTGCTCATACTATACCCGGGGTTAACAGTTAATCCTGGGTATTCATAAACTGACGTTTCACACTGCACATTCCTAAACCCTGGGTAAAGTCCTTATCTGCATATTTGTGGTGTCAATGTTACTGACTGGACAAACACAGCACGTGACCTGTTTACATAAAGGCTCTAGCATTGCGCGTCCTCTTTGCGGACTGTAATATCAAGTTTTTTTTCTCGAACTATTAAGTTAAAAAAGTCTGTTTATATACATTATATACATATATAGTGTTTCCATGACTGCCCAAAGTGCGTGAATATAAGGCACGGGATTGGCTGTTGATTACTAAGCATACTAAGTTGTAACATTCTAACACCACATTGTTTCACACTGTACAATTTTGGCACCGCAATGCGGGCTTCCTTTACCCAGGGTTAAAAGCGGTGTTTAGGACGTCGATAACCCAAGGTTAAGCACAGTGTGAAAAGCCCAACATGTGTTTGCAAAACATTATGCCCTACTGACACGTTCAGGCACTTCGCTGAAAATAAACATCCACTTCCCTTCAGAAGGCATGCAGAGACAATGTTCTTCCACAGCTAAGAACTGCACAACATTTGGAGAATTTAGGAGACATCTAAATCTATTTTTATTTCAAGTGATCCTGTTGTCGTATCTCTAACACACACCAGTGGGCGGAGCCAAAGAGACAAGAGGCATTGATCTGTGTCTGTGCAGGTGTAGCTGAGGCTTGTGCTGATGTATCCATTATGTAAATAAAACCAGGAAGTAGTAAAGAAGTCCTTATGGTAGCTTCATTTCAATAAAAGCTGTGTTTGGATTAACAAGGAGATTTTGAGTTCTAAAACATACAGTAAGTTTTTTTTATAGTACAATGATCTCTTGTATGTCAAAAGCTCAAGAAAATGTGATTTTTTAATTCATGACTAGTGTCCTTCAAACAATAATGTACTAACCTGTAAAAGGAAAAGAACTGAAATTATCTTTGCAGATTGATTTGCTGTTTTTATGGTATGTTGTTATAGTGCCTTTTGCTGCCTTCTTGGCAAGGGCATTGTTTGCAAAAGATGCGTTTTACCTGATTAAACCAGGACGCCTGACTAACAAACCTGGAAGAACTGCAGCTGTTTTTCCAGACTCCAGAAGAAGGGATGTTTCAACACTCTGTCAGCCGAGGGTCTCTTCTCTGGCTCCATGCTTAACATCTGCTCAATCAGATTTCGGGCCACAATATCCTCTGCACGAAACAGCATAAACAATCACAAGATCAAAAAACTGTGATATACATTTTGCCCCAAAATGAGCTGGTGTTTTTGAGTGTGAGAGGACGTGTGTGGTGGTCGTACCGTGTCTGTTCGGCTGTAAGTGGTCCAGTGAATAGGCACCTAGCAGAATGTTTGCCTGCCGCTGCAAGGACTTCCCAAAGGGGTGTTGGCCTTCAGATACCACATAATAAAACACACAGCCTGCAGAGAAGATGTCTACCATGCAGGTCTGAAACATCAGAAAGAGGAGAAGCTGTGAGTGTCTAGCCACTGACAAATTTACTGTATTAGCTTGGCTCTCTGGAACGCACTTTATGCCTATGCTGCAGCAAGACCTGTGGTAACTGCTGTAAACAGAATTTGGATTGCTGAATTGTTGAAAACTTAAATTAAAATATTTGTAGCATGAGATAAATTCGTTAACAAAGGTTAATTACGTATCATGAACTAATAACAAATAAGACTTTTACAGCACTTACTAATCTAAGTTCATGATAAATTCTACAAACAATACATTTCAGTTTGTATAAATTAACACTGTATTATGGTCAGAGCTGATAGCCTCGAGGGCAGTGCTCCGACATGTAGGGCGGTTGAGGTTTGTGCAAGTTTGAGTCCTGCTTTCCTGATTCCACCCCTTCTCTCTCCCACTTGACTTCCTGTCGATAAACTATACTGTATCTATACTATCAATAAAGGCAAAAATGCCAATAATAAATCTTTAAAAGACAAACATTTTATTATGAACAAACAAAAACAAACAATAAACAATAGTATATTCATAAATGAACAATATCAATAACAATTTGTTATTCATCCATCATT
The DNA here is from genome assembly GCA_003731715.1 of Anabarilius grahami. NCBI lineage: Eukaryota > Metazoa > Chordata > Actinopteri > Cypriniformes > Xenocyprididae > Anabarilius > Anabarilius grahami. The sequence goes on from RJVU01042551.1 coordinate 5,348,554, forward strand.
TCTGAAAAATGTTATCAAATTAACCCTTTTTGTAAAGTGTTACAAATAACGTGATGCACACACAAGATATTACCACTTTGCAGCAGTCCTTCATCAGTTATTTAATTCCTTACATGTTCTCTTACCATTACTACAGAAACATTGTTGGATGGAAACAAGCTTTCAAAATGGTGATCAGACTCAAACACAAAAATATCTCTGATACCAATGAACTGTTAATAGCATTTTAGAAGAAAAACACACTGTTATAAATGAAGCACAACGCTAAATATCAAATTCAACTCTTTAATCAACATTTATAATAAGTAAATACATAATTAACCATATTGTGATGAAACAATATCACTTTACTACTGATAAAGATGTGGTATTCATATTCATATTCATGCGATTTAAAAAAACCTGAGAATATTTTTCATTCTTTCAGGTGTTTAAACCAAATCAAAACAGACACACAGTATGTTTTTGAGCGCTTACCGGGTTATGTTTAGCATCCTCACTGAGCACTTCCGGAGCGATCCAGCCCTCCGTGCCTGGGACGCCTGATTTCCTGCTGAAGCTGTGTCTGCCCACCGCCAGCTTCTTACACAGGCCGAAGTCTGAGATCATGGCCTTCACGCGCCCATGCGTGTTCGGCATCGACACAAGAATGTTGTGCGGCTTCAGATCTCTGTGGACTATCAACCCATGAGAGACAGTGTTACCAACACTTGTATCGAACAGATTTATGAAAAAAACAACAAAAAAAACAAACTACAGTACTTCATGAATACTGATTATTCAGCCTAAAAAAGCAGATAAAAAGCATTAAAAATGTCTTACTGATGTTACTGATAATGGTTACCTATATTAAGAGAATGTAAATGAGACAGTCCAGACATGGTTTGCTCAAGCAGTGTCACTGGCTCCAAACCATGGCGGTCAAAGTCCTTTCGTTCCACATACTAAAAGTAAATAAAACAAAAAATAAATAAGTAAATAAATAAATAAGACATTATTAAAAAATAAACGACATTATATTTTAATATTATACAATACAGCATTGCATGAACTAAAAAGTTCAAAATCTGTTTATCCACGCCAGAAATGAAGATTTAAGGCAAGATGTAAGGCCCCGATGCAATTTATGATAACAACTTCATTTTCTACTATAAAGCGACTCCAGTGTTCATGTTTTTGCTTGCGTCAGGTTGTGTGTCTGTCATACCTCTTGCAGTGTGCTGCTGCACAGCTCTATGGCGATGTACTGAAACTGACGGTCTCGCTCAGTGCAGAAGTAACGAATCACGTTTGGATGCTCGTCTGACTCCCGCAGCAGCTGAACCTCGCGGTCGGCAAAGCTGAAGCATTCTGGGAGAATCCTCTTTACAGCCACTGGACGGTTATCAAACTGACCCCTGAAATTATACAGAGAGAAGCCTATAGACTCAGAATCTGAAAGAATGAAAGAAAATACAAAGACTACAAAGGTCATTCTTGCCTGTACACGATAGTTCCTTCAGCACCATGTCCAAGCACATCTCTGGGGCTGAACGTGATGTTTCCAATTCGGACAATGTTGGATTCGTCCTCTGAGAAAATTAGCCAATTAAAAAAGCCAAGAACAGAGTAAATAAAGTCAAACAATAGGCACTGGTGGACACACATCAACACTTGTAAAACAAGGTAAACAAGAATAAATGGTGATATTTGAATTACTGTTTTGCTGACAGCCCTAACCTGTGTCCTCATGCTCATTAGCCGAATGTCCCATCTCAGACTGGGACATGTTGGAATGGTTGGACGCTCGCGGGGTTACGTTGGGACTGCTGTGGCCGGAGCTCTCCGAGCGGGTCCGGGCTGCCTCCAGGAAGTCAGTGTCAGGAGGCAGATCTGTGGGTGGCTGGAAAATGAGCTGCTGACGCTGCAGGAGCTGCAGCTTCTCCTCCATCTGCTGCTGAAACTGCTGGTGCTGCAACTGCTGCTGCTTATGGACACTCTGATAAGAACAAGACAAACCAAGGTACTCTCAGAGCTGAGCAAACAGAAGCTTCTCTACCAAAAACCATGATTATTTTGCTAAAATGACTCATGCAAAGACTTATAAGTTGAGCATTAGTCCTTTTGTTTATAATTGTACTTTTTGACTATTTACTAGACAGAACAGTAAAGGGTTAGTTGCTGGCTGATATTTTTGATGAAATCCAAGGTATTTATTTTTTTTTAATTCTCAATAGAAAGCAACAAAATTACCACATTCAAGGTCCAGAAAAGTAGTAAAAACATTGTTAGAGTAGTCAACGAGACTACAGTGGTTCATCCTTAAAAGATCAGTCCACTTTTAAATAAACTTTTCCTGATAATTTACTCACCCCCATGTCATCCAAGATGTTCATGTCTTTCTTTCTTCAGTTGAAAAGAAATTAAGGTTTTTGATGAAAACATTCCAGGATTATTCTCCTTAAAATGGACTTCAATGGCCTCCGGACGGATGAAGGTCAAAATGACAGATTCAGTGCAGCTTCAAAGGGCTTTAAACGATACCAGACGAGGAATAAGGGTCTTATCTAGCGAAACGATCTGTCATTTTCTAAAAAAAATACAACTGTATATGCTTTATATAAACAAATGTTAGCCTTCTAAGTGCCTCCGCCAAAACCGCATTTCCGTATTCTCCAAAAAGTTTACGCTGTATGTCCTACACCTTCCCTATTCTACTTACAGAAAATTTTTTACTGCCGCTCCGTTCGTTCTGTAAGTAGAATAGGGAAGGTGTAGGACATACAGCGGAAACTTTTTGAAACTGTAATTTTGACCTTCAATTGAAATCCATTATAAGGAGAATAATCCAAGAATGTTTTCATCAAAAACCTTAATTTCTTTTCGACTGAAGAAAGAAAGACATGAACATCTTGGATGACATGGAGGTGAGTAAATTATCAGGAAAATTTTACTTAAAAGTGGATTAATCCTTTAATATAATGAAGCGACGAGAAAAGTCAGTCTTGTAAAAAAAAAAAAAAAAAATCAAAACTATCTTAATTTAGCGCTAAACCCAGCTCCTAAAATCTGTGAAAAGTTAGGAGTAGTCAAGAGGACTCCTAAGTCACTAAGACCAAATCACAAACAATCCTAAACTGGCTGCTGCTGGCAATCCACCCAAAGACACTGTACACCACTGAGGCAATAGGTGATAAAGCCTTTTCTTCATAAATGCAATAAATATTTGGCAATTATGTTGCAGTCTATGGGGATCAGAAAGCTCTTGGATTTCATCTAAAATATCTTAATTTGTGTTCTGAAGATGAACGAAGGTCTTACAGGTTTGGAACGACATGAGGATGAGTAATTAATGACAATTTTAATTTTTGGGTGAACTAACCCTGTAAAAGGACATGTGAGGGCCGTGACACACCAAGCCAGTGGCTCTCAAATTAATAAATTGATTCTGTGCAACATCCAATATTACATCATCATCATCATGACACAGTATTGATGGAGTGTTGTCAAGTAGGCAAGAGTAAAACTCACCTCAATGACCAAATGAATTACTCTCTAATGGTCAGATCTTCTTCAGAGTGTGCTTACCTTGGGGTAGGTGATGATGAAGGCCACCCAGCCAGCCAGAAGGAAAGTGCAGAAGATGATGGTGGCCATGTCCTTAAGCATGGAGTCCACTGGAGTCTCCACGCGTGGGAGACGGCCGGGTTTCTCCTGGAGGGACGACACGGGTGGAGGCAGTGGACTGTTGTCTTCCATTCCACTCTCATTCACTTTCTGAAACACAGCAGAACACACTTTTGTTTGTTTGTATTTTGGTTTATTGCCATATCAGTTTCAAAGGCTACAGATATACAGATAATAATCAAGCATTCAATAAAATCAGACAAATTTGTACAACATGACAACTGTTAAAAAAATCTTTTGCTGTACTAAATTGTAAGTTTTTCTGGGCTGCTACATTTTTTATGTTTTACAGTCAAGGAGTGCTACAATTTAGACATTTTGGTGGTTCTTTGCCTTTCAATAAAAACCCATGGGTCAGTCTGGGGCAGTCGACACGACACCTTGTGTACAACATTTGGCCATGTCTAGATTTGAAAGTGTAGATGCTAGTGTTGTTGATATTTCGATATGTATCGATACTGAAATATCTGAAACAGTTCCAATACTCCTTTTCTGCAGTATCGATACACTGATACCAACTAAGCTTTCTTGCTCTCTCTTCTCTCCAAAGGCGAATTGACACACACTCGCCTCCTGTCACTCACTCGTCTCATTTGCTCTGGTTGAATAGTGCTTGTACTGTGATGATGATGATGATGATGACTTCCATGGCTTATTATGATTAAATGGTCAAATACACACAAAATTATGTCAAAATGAACATCTTGCCAAGTATTCAGGTAAACAGTCAGTTTTGGAATGTAAATAGTTGAAAAAGAAAACAAGTTGTGTAACAGTATTTTGGGTCCGTGCATAAACTCTTAAAGTGACAGCAGCCTAATAAACCTGCTGCTGTCTGTCATGTTAATCAAAGAACAAATGACAGAGAAAATCACTTACTGCTCTTGACTGAATAACTTTTGTAACTTTAATTGTAAGCATAAATCTATATTTAATTTTACAATGAAAACTATATTGTTATTTTACATTTGATTACTTTTATTTCTGTAGTATTTCTTACCTGAATACTACTGTTAGACCCACCTGAAAAACTTTAAGCTATGCTTATTTCATTTGTCTCTTTATTCTATTGTATTTATTCATGCTATCATTTGCAATTTGTTTGTTTTTGTTTTTAAAGGTATTGTATTGAATTCCAGTATCGTGACAACACCAGTAGATGCATATTTTCCCTAAAACAGGGCTTACTTCAAATAATTTCGAATTTTCTATGACATCTGATGCGTATTTCAAACCGTCTGATATAGCAGGGTATAATATAGCACATTTGCAAATATTGTGGGGAGAATATTGGTTTATAAGCTGGATTGTGTAGATTTTTCTTTTTCATTGCATACTCTAGTCAGAAGTGGACCAGCAGTCTCTTTAGCCATAAAAGAACATTTCATTTTTACTACTACTTTTATAATGTAGCAATTAAAAGCATTGGATGCTTTTAGGAATCTGTATTGTTTTGATGAGGGATTAAATTCATTTTACTACCCAAGAATATCCATGAACAATTCCGGGTCATGATGCAAGGACTGCCGAAGATAGGAGTGGATGCATACAGTTTTGGGTTTAGAGAATCTTAAACCAAATAACCTAAAGGGCTGATCTAAAGGGTTCCATCTTCATAAACTACATTGTGAAAGTCACTTATCTGGTGATCAGACTTCAGACATTCTCTCCACTAGTTTACACACGTGGCTTGTCAAAACTACTGGATGTTGTTCTTACTGTACCTCTTCAATGGTCTTCTCTGTGGCAGGGGGAATGATGTTGACATGCTGGCGGGGGATGCTCTCTGGAAACTTCTCCAAGATTTTATTATGAGCGTCAGGCGGCGTCTCGTGGTGACCTGCGGAAGAGAAACATTGCTGTTAAGCAAAATGTTCACACCTTATTCAAAGTGGGGCAACATAGTAGAGCACAAGAAAAGTGGGTTAACAACAACTTTGACAATTGTGCAGTAATTAAAATCACAAATTGTATGTTTTCAGCAAACAGATCAGTTTTGCACTCATACTTCAGGACTTTTCTCAAAACATTAAGACGCATTGTGACTTTGTTACTCAAAATTTTGTTTAACAAAAGCGCAAAGTCTCCACTAGAGGGCCTGACCGGCACAGCTCTGAGAGCAGGTCTGCTGGAGTGTGCAGTAGAGCTACCTATCAGCAGCAGAGAGTTCCTCATGACGTTCATGCGGTTCCTTTCTTTCAGTGCTGCACTGAACTTCACTGTGGTGCTGGGTGTGATCACACACTCCTGCTCATCTTCCACGCTTGACTCCTGGTTACTGGGGCCTTCCAGCATGGGAAACGTCCTGCCACGAGGCTGAAAAAAAGCACACAAATATACACAAATATTTTTAAACAAATACAATAAATTATTAATTAATAAATCTTACTCATAAATCTACTACTTTTCATACACAAAATAAAAATATACTCATGGAAAAAAAAACAATCAATCAATGAAATAGCATTTTAGAATTGCATTTTAATGGATTTAATAAATAATAGACAGAAATAAGAGTCACAATGTTCTGCAGGTGTTCAACGATAGACAGCAGTATGTAAGATGATATTTAAAGGCTTAGTTTTAAGTAGGTTTTTATGAGATTATTATTTGTGATTTTATAGGGTTAACAGTGTACATCTTCCTTGTCTAAGATTTAAGCTGACAGTCTAAAGTCTGGCTATGCAATACTACAGTACAAATGTGACATGAACCTTTCAAAATCAACCTAACCATGTAGTCCCATAAAAGTATGAGGAAACATATTTTAAAGGTTTTTAATGCCACTCACCACAACAGTAACTCCGTCATGCACCAGGGAGGGAGACGCGTACAGACCAGTGGAGTGTTTTCCTACATACAGTGTGGACCTGTCAGAAAACCAGCCAAAACAGCAAATTATTCTTAGTTTGTTATCCAAAGTTGCATACGTTGCCTGTAAATAGCATGCTAAGGAACTGCTAGGTTTTATAGAGTGGCTAAAGTTTATTTATCCAGGCAATAATCCTGCATGCTGAAAGTTTTTTAGATGATAACACTCCCACAAAGAGATCTTACTCCAGTTACTGTAATATACACTATATGGTCATGCAGAAGCAGAAAACCACGTAAAGTCACAGAGCGAACCGGTCATCAAGTACTGAGGTGCATAGTGCATAAAAGTGACCAACACTCTGCTGATTGAACAACTGAAGACATCCAAACTTCCACTGGCATTAATATCAGCACAAAACCTGTGTGGCGGGAGCTTCATGGAATGGGTTTCCATGGCTGAGCAGCTGCATGCAAGCCTCACATCATGAAGTACAATGCCAATCCTTAAAGCACACTGCCACTAGACTCTGGGCAGTGGAAAATGTTCTGTGGAGTGACGAATCACAGAACATGCTTCACTGTTTGGCGGGCTTATGGTCGAGTCTGGGTTTGGCAGACACCAGGAGAACATTACCAGCCTTACTCCTTACCTCCGTTTTTCGCTTACGAGTAAAAGGTTTGAAATACGTGAGCAGCGATATACTGTGAACACATTTACATGACTGTGTAAATACATGCTGCACTTTCTCTCAATAACTAAATAATCACAACAAAATGAGAAAACAGCAAGCATTTTTTTTTCTGAACAGAAGAAATGAACCAGAGAAGAGTTCTACGTCAAAGAAGGTGGCGCCTCAGAGCCACACCTACCTATTACATCATCGCCATTGACCAATGGTAGTACGAAGGTGTTTACGAGCCGAAGCAAACTTTTCCGAAAAGTTCTCAAACATTTCCAAAAGTTCCCAAACTCCCAAAACGAACTCCAAACTCCTGATTTTGTTCGAAATGACGCCACATCAGTTTGTTCTCCGATTTCGCTTGAAGTATTTTGAGGCCTTAATGCTTCAGCATACCAAGACATTTGGGACAATGCTAGGTTTCCAACTTTGTGGGATCAGTTTGGGTAAGCCCTTTTCTATTCCAGCATGACGGTGCACAAAGCAAGGTCCATAAAGACATGGCTGGATAAGTTTGGTGTGGAAGAACTTGACAGAGCCCAGTCCTCAACCCCATCCAACACCTTTGGGATAAACTAGAACAGAGATTGCAAGCAAGGCCTTCTGGTCCAACATCAGTGCCTGACCTCACAAATGCTCTTCTAGATGAATGGGCAAAAATCGCCACAATAACACTCCAAAATCTTGTGGAAAGCATTTCCAGAAGAGTAGAAGCTGTTATAGCTGCAAAGAGGTGACAAACTCCATATTAATGTCTATGTATTTATAATGAAATATCATTACAGTCCCTGTTAGTGTAATGGTAAGGTGTCCCAATACTTTTGTCTATATAGTGTATATATATATAGTGATCTGTTCTAAACAGTGAGGGTTTCTGCTCAAAGCTAGGGATGGACTGATAGCACTTTTTCATGTCTGATACTAATACTGATACTGCAAGCTTGAGTATCTGCTGATATTGATGCCAATCCAATACCTGTAGTGTCTTTTTCTTGATCAGTTTAGATTAACTATACCTCATTAGCTTGCCAACTACACACTGCTTCATTACAAATAGAGGGAAAAGAAAAAACAATATATACAGTATATATATATATACATATATTATATAGGCTAGGAATTATATTGTTAACTAGGCTACAGCATTACAATTAACAATAATTCCAGTGCAAATCTTCAATCCAACAACATTTTTTTTTTTTTTAAGTGATTAAGTGTAGACCTCTTACTGCTACAATTACAAATCACTATTTGTGTTACATGAGAGCTACAGCATTTTTTAAATATTATTAACAATACATTTGTGATTTGTGAGTTGCTACTACATACTATGATTACTACAATTTCTAGAATCTGTTCTTCCCCACACTTCTCAAAAAACAGAGAGGATGTGGCTTAGATATTGGAGATGCAACATGCAAGTCAAATCATGTCAACTCAGCAAGTGCCAAATGAGAGTAAAATGTGGTTTTGGCAAGTAAATATCAAAAGGAAATCAAGAGGAGACATTTCAGCACATGATGCTGGGTGTGACATGATGACCAACATGGTTGATAAGGTTAAAAATATTTTTGTGGAATTAAAGCTAACTGACAAAAAAATTTAAAATAAATAAAAAATAACCGTGTAGGCAAACAGAAAAAGAAGAGTTATAAAAACATAGAAAACAAGCATTAGTACTTGGTCTTGTTAGAAAGGCTGCTTACATCAGCTTATCTTTGGTTTTCTTCTCCTGAGGAAACGGATACTTCCACTGTGTGATGCGGCCCACCTCTCCTGACATGAAAGTGAGATAACGCAAAGTTTCCACAGCAACATTGGTGTGTGGGACTTTGCGCAGGCCCTCACGCTGCCAGATGTAGATGGCCACCACAGGGGAGTTGTAGTTCTGAACCCACTGCACGTCTCCAGACTCACTGTCCACTGTCACCACTAGGCCGTCACCGTTGGACACAAAGTGGGCCATATCTGTCAAACACAGGAAACAATGTTATGCTATGCTATGGAAGACATCCGAAAGGGTTTCCAAATTTACACCGATGCCTCACTGTATTTGGTGTCATCGTCTGGAAGGGTGAAGGCGTAGTCAGAGTATGTGGCGTTCCAGCGCAGCTCTCTGCTCTTGGTGTCATACATAGTGATGGTGTATTCTGAGGAACAATACAATCAGTACATCAGCAAAGCACAAGACTGATAAATAATAAATATCTTTGATATTCACATCACATTTGACTCATTTTGACCTAGAATTTCTTTGCATTTCAAACTCCAGTATACTGTTTTAAAATTTCAATGGCTCACCACTGGGGGACGTGACTTTGGCAGTTTGATACATGCTCCGAACCACTGATTCGAAACAAAAGATTCATAAAGCTTCGAAGCTTCATGAAGCAGTGTTTTGAAATCGCCCATCACTTGATATTGTACAGGTCTCATCTTACCTGTGCGGCCGAGGTAGAGCAGAGATGAAGATGGACATAACATCTCAGCATAGGAGGAGGTCAGCGTTTGCTGCTTCTCACCAGTCAGCAGATCCACCACATACCACACGTCCTGTTTCTTACCTACAAACAAACAAACATAAACTGATCTTTTTCTCAAAGCTTCATTTACTCAAGCACAGGGCTGCATAGAGTTATGAATGTTCCAAGTACAATTCAAGATCAGCTCTATGTGCAGTATCTGTGATTCAAACACAGACAATAATTCAGACTCATTCTATTCGCAAAAAACAAAAATTGTGTGTATGGTCCTGCACTTAAAATGGAAGTGTATGGGGCAAGACATTCTGGAAAGTTTAAAGTCCCCCTGCAGTCAATAATTGTATCTCTTAAAACTCATCTTTGATAATCAAAATTACATAATTATGTAAAAAATGATTTTTTTCCTGTAAAAATAATTTCTTCATGCCATAAAATAGCTTGAATGTAACACCATTGCTTCATTTAGTATACGTGGAACCATGATTATGCAAATTAGCCCCTGCCTCCACTCAATCACAGCAGCTCAGAGATCCACTCGGTCAACTGTAGTAAATGCTACACAATGGCAAGTGGAAATACTGGTCTAATTCAGCAATAAATGTTTGAACCAGAAACTGATTCAGAAGATAAAGAGGAAGAGTGAATTATACAGGCTTGTCCACAAGTCAATGTATCAGAAAGGTAATGCGCTCTCTATAACGTTGGACAAATAAAGGTAATTAATATGATTAGCCTTTGGCTTGACTACGATATCAAACAGCTAATGTTTCTGTGGTGAAAAGCCCCACCCTGCACATCGACGGGATTAGTTACATGTTTGTGACGGTAGGAAAAGGGCAGTTTCAAACCACGTTTTTGAGACTGTATTTGATACACAGCAGTTTTAAGGAAAAAATACTCAGTGTTGACTGATGAATTTGCACATGGTTTGTCTTAAAGTCTATTAAATACACCAGATAGACATATAAACAACATTAAACAACTTGATTTTCACCACATGGGGTCTTTAAAAGAAATGTGAAGCTTGTATTTTTGTTAAAGCATTTATACTACTTTACATACTGTCTTTCTATCACACTAGTCTCATGTTAACATGTACACTACATTGTGTATATTTTAACATTTATTCTGGTGCACATCTTGATTATTATCTTGTGTGGCAATCAACAGCATGTCACAGATGCTATACTGATCCTGGTACATTTCTCAAAAGAATGGAGCTGATTAGTTCAAAAGGTAAGAGGCGAAAAATGAGATGGTTTGATGATCATGCGAAAAGGAAAGTTCATTCTTTTTTGGAATACCAATGAATTGTGTATAACAATGGCAAAAAAACAAAAAACAAATAAACAAGTACTACTGATTAAAATGGAAAAAACAGGCCATTTACATATTCAGTGCAGGGTTTTCCCATGTGCTTGTTGTTTTCCCATTTCATTTAGCCCTTTATCATAAGATCGAAAGTCCAAAAACAACTGATGCAGCATGCGTAAATGTTCTCTTCAGGATGTGTAAACAGACATCAACACGTCAATTCAAATACACCACATGTTTATGCCTGGAAAGAAGTGTGGCTTTGAGTCAAACAAGGCTATTTCCTGTGGGTTACACCGTGATATTATACATATGAGAGGAACTTAAACGCTAATGTTTAAACCATTAATAAGTCTCATTTAGAGAGATTAACAAGTAACAGGATTAAGACATGATTTATCTTTCAGGTCTGGCACTCTGATTTAATCACTGTTTGGCCTGCTCCCTTTGGGCTGGGTGGGTGTCATTATAGATGTTTCTGTGCCTTGTGATTACGCACCCTTGTTGGTTAAGAAAGGGTGGTACGTACAGACATCTTAGTGTGGTGTTTGCGGTCAGATTATGAAACAATCCCATAGTGTCCACCCACCCACAGGGAGGCCGTTAGGGCCAGTTCCTCAAACGTGTGCCACCCCTGCTGGCAGTCTGATCATGTTGAAAATAACTAGGGTTATAGGTTTGTTCAAATCTCTAGCCCCAACTACAAGCTATTAATAGTGATGCTTAACTCAGCAAACTGAAATTAGGTTGAACAGAACTTGATTATGAGGGTCAGAATAAGAGTTACAGAAGGAGTATCTCACCCATGTATAAGATGCCATCAGAACTGCGACAGGGTGACGCCTGGACCAGCTCAGGAATGGTGAATGGAAGTTTCTGCAACGTCCCCAAATATTAGATGTAATATTGCATTTTTAATCCATCCAAAAATTACACAAAGCAACTTTTTCTTTTAGTTAAAAGCAGTCTAATCATTTAGTACCACTGCTACTGACCTCAAATGTTTCACTTCAAACTGATATTTTTGCTCATTTCTAAAATTATCATTACTGAAAACATCACCATTATCTTTCCAGAGAATGAGGAAGTCCTTCATGAAAAACGAAAATAATGTCTCACCGTCAGCCCCTCATTATTCTTTCCTCCAAGAGAGTACAGACTGCCATCATTGGGGTCTGGGAGAAATGCAGGCCTGTGAAACAAGAACAAAAGAGTCAGACACTTTACATGTTGTGTTGTTTGACGGATGTCCAAATGCACAACCGCCCAAGTATTAATGAAAGAATGCTTACTCTGACACGTGCGTTGGGACTTGCAAAACAGGATCTGCATTGGGAATGAGAAAAGGTTCAGTTAGGAGTTATAAAATTTATCACAGGCAAATGAAGGGATGAGCAAACATTAAGACATAAAGCAAACAAAGTGTTGGGCGTCAAACTTGTGAAGGACACTTAACAGATATTAATCCATTCACATAAATTAATCCATTAGTACTTTCTGCTCCCAGTATCTACTCTATTATAGAAGACCTTCATGTAAACAACAATTCTGTTTTAGTACATATTTTAGAAAGTCATCAAACCTATCCACAAATGGAAGTATTATTCAGTGACACAGCTCTAGATTCCAGATCTGTCTAGTTAAACTCTCAACCAACTTCGCAACATAAAACCTCATTAGTTTAAATCATAATCATGCACTGTTCGCTGTTGGCCAGAGAACTGGCCCCCCAACTGAGCCTGGTTTCTCCCAAGGTTTTTTTTTTCTCCATTTTTATCACCTGTTTGTCATCTGATGTCACCTGATGGAGTTTGGGTTCCTTGCTGCTGTCGCCTTTGGCTTGCTTAGTTGGGGACACTTGATATTCAACAAGTTTTTTGATCTGCCTGCATTGACACCATTGTATGCGAACAGAACTGAGCTGGACGATGACATCACTGTTTTCTCCAGTGCTGATATATAGATAGATTAACAAATTATTGATTTTTACAACAGAATGAATCAATACTGAATTTACTTAAGCTGGACAATGACACCATTTTCTTTAAGAGCTGCTGTGCAGCCGAAAATGATTTACCAGTTATCACTGTAAAGCTGCATTGACACAATCTGCATTGTAAAAAGCACTATATAAATAAAGGTAACTTGACAAATTAAAAATGTGTAATGTCATATAGTTAGGATTTATATCAGCCAATTGCCACTCAGTTAAAAAAAAAAAATCTGTTGACCACTAGTTATAATGTATGAACAAATATGTTTCTATGAACAAATGATTGGTACAAATCACTGATATAGAACTAAAGTGATGTCCAGGTGTGTGTTTATTAACTATTTTACAGTAGCTATGTTTCCACCCACCTATTTTTATGCGCATTTTGGGATATTGCATTAAAAAATGCTGGATGGAAATATCCGCCAAGATGCACATAAATTTTAAAAATGTGCACGTATGCGCTCATTTGAGGCGGATAAATGTTTTATCCGGTAAGAAGATATGCACATAAACTACGATGGAAACACATTTACAGAATAAATTCCTTGACACGCATCAAAAAACACAGGTGACTTTGCCTCAACAGAGGCTGTGATTGGATAACTAGACAAACCAGCGGACCAATCGCATCGCAGCATCTCAAATGTTGGTTTGGTTGTTCTGAAACGTCTGAGCCAAAGTCTGTTATCAGAATGATTTGGTTTAATTACCTCCCAGAAGTGTCTCACACGACTGTGTTCCCAAACAAGAGCATTGGAACGCAAGAGAACATTACAGCGTTTGAATTTCATCTGCAGTCACTCATGAAGGAGGAAAAAGAGACACAGTTTCTTCCCCGTTTGCAGCAACTTCCATTTTGAATACAGATATTTTATGCCAATTTTGCAGGAAGTGGCAATTTTGTTCTCTTGAACACTGGATGGAAACGCTGCTTTATTTGCAAATGTTTTGTGCGATATTCCAATTTTGCACACAAGTTAAAAAACTTTGGATGGAAACATAGCTACAGATTTCAAATATGGTTAATCAAATCACATTTTAGAGTAAAAATTATTCAATATTAAAATTCATTTTATGAAAGATAAAACAGAAAAAAAAAAAAAAAAACTCCTGGATTCTGATTGGTCAGCGCAGATTTCAAATGCTGCATTCAAATACACAATATAGTAACCTTCAGTTAAAAGAGCAAAGTCCTGAATGTCTTACTCCTGTGTGTGTACATTGGCTATATAAAAGCTACAAATTAATTTTGTGTCTTATACTGTATGGCAATTGTGCGAGAGCATGACCACAATGACAACACACTTAAACACAGACTATTAGGTGGGTGTGTAGTGCAACGGCCTCTAACGTCCTGCAGCTCCAGCACGTATGACTGGCTCAGCCTGTACAGCAGGTTTCTGGGAGACTGCAGGTGCTGTGTCCGTTTGAATATTGAAAAATAAGGCCAGTGGATGGCTAGTGTGCCGATGATAATGGAAGATTCCAGTCAATGCATGTTAAATACAGCAGAAATAGAAAGAGCATTAACATGCATTAAAAAGAACCATCCCTCATTCATGTGTTGTTTTGAGCGAAAGCTCAAGAGGAAATGAAGTGAACAGACCGGCCTGGCCTTGATGACACACAGTTTGTGCGCAGTTGGTTGACAGATTTTTAAATATTATTGAGACAGTGTGTAAGGAAAAACACATCAGAGCTGTCATACCAGCTGCATGCTGGACAAGATTACCACCTTTTGAAACAAATGCAGTAAAAACAATTGCTTTAATAAAAATGATTCAAATACTTCCCACAACATATTTGACAGATTTATGATGAATAACAAGTCAAAATGAAAACTGCTTAAAGGGTTAGTTCACCCAAAATTGAAAATTCTGTCATCATTTACTCACCCTCAAGATGTTCCAAACCATATTAATTTATTTCTTGTGTTGAACACAAAGGAAGAGGTAAAACTTTCTTTAAGTTCTCACTATAAACTTGCTGTGCTTATTAGCATGCATATTACTAGGATATCGGCTATTTTTTAATACTTATAAAGCACATATTAATGGCTTATTTTGCATGACCATATTATACATCCCTTAATCCTACCTAATAACTAAACTTAACAACTACAACACTACCTATTATTAAGCAGCAATTAGGAGTTTATTGAGGCAAACATTTTAGTAGTTAATAGTGAATATGTGTTCCCCAAACTATGGTGTGACCAAAGAAGATATTTTGAAAAATGTCGGCAACAAAACTGGTCTCCTTTGGCTATTTTTTTTTTCTATTCGTCCTGCAACTGTTTGGTTACCAACATTCTTCAAAATATCTTTTGAAGATATTTTTTTGTCAACAGATGAAAGAACTTCATGCAGGTTTAGAAGAACATCAGGGTGAGCAAAAGACGACAGAATTTTCTTTTTTTCTCTCATCTCGTTAAATGTGGTAAAACACAGAAGCTCAACCCTGCATGCTTGACTTGAAAAAACAAACCCTAACTGGTTTTTGTGGAAGCTCAAATGTGTTTGTGTGAGACACAAGAACAAACCTCACTGGTATACAAACCCCAAAGCACGTATTTGATGTGCTCTATGTGTGAGTCAATCAATGTNNNNAATGTTTATATATATATATATATATATATATATATGAACAAATGCCTAAATTAATTCTGTTCATCATGATTGTGTCTCTTGGATTAAAGTGCTCGATTCATATGGATTACTTTTACAATATCTTTTTGATACGTGAAAGCTTTGGTTGTATGAGACTTTCAATAAAGAGACAAATCTCTCGGGTTTCAATTAAGAAAAAATCTTTATTTGTGTTTCAAAGATGAACAAAAGTCTTATGGGTTTGGAACACATGAGGAAGACTAAATGATGACAGGATTTTCACTTTAGCGCGAACTAATCCTGTAGCCGCAGTGTATCGCCGATGTGCTTGAAAGCTGAAAACATTTGATTAGACCTTTCATAATACTTTTACTATTATGTATAAAGTTATTATGTATAAACTGGTGTGTGTTTAGTTGTAAAACACGATCATATTCTGTGATTGCTTCTATGCATCGTGAGCCCTCTTACATCATGTTACATTGTTACATCTCTAACATTGTATTTAGGCACAAACACATTTCATAATACTTGCGAAGTTGTCAAAATGCATGTCTGGTGAGTGCTTTACATCAGAAAAAGAATGGCTTCTACGCTAATATTAGTCTTTCTGTTTATCCCGAGGTTTACCGTAGTCAACCGGATCCGGGCCGTATCCAGCTGAGACCAAGGACCGGCGCCATGACATGACCACAACGCGGCCCTGAAGTATCAGCAGAGATCGAGTCGACTAGATCATCCATTGTGAAGACATCATCAACACGACAGACAGTGCCACAGTTCCTCAACAAACCATCCATACCGGCGTGATGAATACGATCCTCAACTGGACACGACCACAACGCAGCCCTGAAGTATCAGCAGAGATCGAGTCAACTAGATCATCCATTGTGAAAGCCTTATCGACACGACAGCCAGTAGCACAGTTCCTCAACAAACCGTCCATACCGGCGTGATGAATACGATCCTCAACTGGATGGAACTGAAATAAATACTTTGATTGTTGCGATCCTATCAGACTTATGTTAGCATCTTGATTCGTAACAAAGCACTGTTCGCCAGAGGAGAACTGGCCCCCCGACTAAGCCTGGTTTCTCTCAAGGTTTTTTCTCCATTTAACACCTGTTTGCCATTTGTTTGCCACCTGATGTCACCTGTTGGAGTTTGGGTTCCTTGCCGCTGTCACCTTTGGCTTGCTTAGTTGGGGACACTTGACATTTGACTTGACATTTGATATTCAACAGTATTCTTGACATTTATTCAACAGTGCTTCTGATCTGCCTGCATTGACACTATTCTTTAAGAGCTGCTGTGCAGCCAAAATTATGTACCAGTTATCAATGTAAAGCTGCTTTGACACAATCTGCATTGTAAAAAGCGCTATATAAATAAAGGTGACTTTATAATGAGTGCTAATTCCCATTTAATTCCCATTACTTCCCATGGAAAGTTTCCAACTATGAAAATTCCCAAAATTTTTCAACCCTAGTGACATCACTACACGCATTAGCGTTAGCTAACCATGCTGAGACTTCCGGGCAGAGAACAGTGTGTAATCGGACTGTGCCAAACCAGGCTCAAGTGGAAATATAATTGGAACCGTTCATTACTGTTCCTCGAACCGCTCGGCCCAACGGTGGAAGAGTTCATTCATTTTATATATCAACACTCCCAGTTTCTGTTAATATAAAAAGTTTGCAAAAACAAGCAGCTTTGCCATAATTACAGCAGAATTACCAGAAGAAACATCTTCACCTGTATGGGGGGCCTTTGAATATTGTGCAGGATAATGGAAGGCCTTTAGGTCAAAAAGGCTGAGAACCCTGATAACAATTTTACACTCCTGCAAACAACAGTGCTGGTGTTCACTTTCACACGATCATAAAAGCGTATGCGTACCTTCTTTCAAGGTCCATTTGATTGTTCCAGATCTCTTGCTGACGGCGTGAAGGTTTCCGTCCAGCGTGGAAACAAAGAGCAGACTCTCTGGTACAGACACCGTACTGCTGCTGCAGAAGCCCTGAAAACACACAGCATCACTGCATCTGTTTTCTTTGGTTTGTCTTATTATTCACAATTTTGTTAAAAACAGTAGTGGCCAAAAGTGATGTCCAGCCTAAGAAAATTGACATCTTCACCCTTAATTCAAATATTATTATTAAACTTTTGTTAAAGATTTTATATTGTGTAGTGAAGTCAATAGTTTTATTTGTGATAATAACACAATGAAACATGCCAAATTGTGGCCAGGCAGTCATACAAAGAAATTATGGAATAATGGAATATTATATTAACTCAATATGTTGTAGTTAATGAATACTTTTTCCTGCATTTTTTGCATAGTAAAATAAAACCTGTAGCTGTAGTTTGCCTTGATGGCCAAATAATTTTGTCAGAAAAATACTTTAACAAGTGTTTTGCTATTCCCTCATATTTAAAATATTTAAAAATGATTAAATATTTTCCACATATTTTGATGGTTTAATTTAATTTGTAGGGTCATTAAAAACAAATATACCCCTCTGGACACTACTTTTGGCTACTGTATATTGTGAAATAACTTGATATTCTGACACTCAAATATGTAAATGTATTTTGTGTTCTAAACAGTTTTACGTCAGAGCCGGTCAGATTCACAACATGTAAATTCATTCTTCTCCCTAATGACATAAAAGTGAGTGACGGACAATGGGAATAAGAATAGAGTAAACTTTATCATGATCTACACGTGATTAACGTGAATAAAACATTGTCAAATTGTGTTTAAATTTTTTTAAACATATTTATTTGAAAATATTTACTAAAACAATTTTAAATAATAAATCTTTTTAAAGTAATAATTTGAACTTGATAAAAATAAATCTGTAAAATAAACAGATTTATACTTTAAATAGAAGCTTCTTGATTGTGTAATAATACTATTATATTTTTTCACAAATAGAGAAAATTGTAAAAAAAAAAAAACATGAATAAAAGAGAAGTAAACACTCCAACCCACAGTAATCTGGTAAGTCTGTGTGGAATGGGAATCATATTACCAGATAACACCATTTATAATTACAGTACAAAGTGAATACGACATGGCTCTAAACTGGATATAGCGCAGCATAGTTTGAAACCAAGGATTTAAAGTTGCTCACAGCCAAACTCACCTCTGCACATTCAAATTCACATGGACGGACCGTCATGCACGGACTACATGCATTTTATACAATCAAAAAGATATAACAGCTGGATTTGCTGAACTTTGCCAGATTTGTGGCATTAAAACAACAATTATCAGCTGATAATTGAAAATATATGCCTTGGCGATATATCGGTTGACCACTACTTCTGTGTATTTAACCATCTGAAACATAAAATAAACATTATTTGGTAGAAAACATATTTCTGGATGCCCAATGGAAGAAAGTACTAAAAAATCTGCAGTCTTTATCGTGAAACCCTTACCACTTGCATTGACGGTAATGGAGAAAACCAAAGGAACATAAAATCTGTCTAATTAGAGCTAGGGATTAAAAATGGTTACCGGTTTGACCATAAACTACTATGAAACTCCTGACATTTAGTGTCACCATTTTTATTTTCATCGTTAAAACTGTCTTTGATTACCACGATTTGAAAAAAACTGATGGTAAATACTGTCCAGTATTAAACAAAGTTAGCAACAGTCTCAGGCACAGCATGCAGGTTTTGTTTTGTGTGAAACCATGCCAGAAAAAAGGCGAGGTTTTACATTCATTTTTTGAATAGATATCAATGGAGGAGAGGCTTCAGTACACTGAATAAACTGTTTTTGTGAGGAAATAGCTTATCACTTAATGAATCGACAGCCTGTCTGCTAATCTTCAACATGTTTGACATTAATTTGTATAATACAAAACTGAAATGACTACAGTGGGTGTATCAGTACTTTTTGAACATTTCCACTTTTCCAGCACATTTTAAGAAGACAGTGATAACATTGTTAACCATGATCACTTTAAACATATATAATTAGAGCCATTAACAATCATCAGAACCAAAAAAGTATAAAAATTACAGCTACAGCGCGTGTTGTATTGTAAAATGAGTGTGCAGGAGATACTACAGAGATATAAACATCCCATGTGCAATGCGGGCAGAGCGGATCTGGGTTGCATGTGGAAGTCAATAACTGCAAGTTCTTTTGTGTGGGCTGGTTTGGACCCCGTACAGCAAACAACAGAGTGCTACTCTGAATATGAAGGCGTTTAGTAGGAGTAGGAACAAGTTCAGTAAGTGGATTTGAAAGAAGAATAAGCAGAAATGAGCAACAGGCACAGGGTGGAGAGCAGACAAACCAAGAGCTGAAAACTAAATACCTGTCTCAAGGCTGGTCCACACCACAACAAATGCTTGGTGCAAAGATTTGGCGCAATAAACATTTTAACTTGAATGAAAGGCTGTTAATGTGTCTCTTCAGGCCAAGATGAACATTCACAAGCCATTATTGCATTCACAACACATTTTTTATTTTACAAAGAGCTGTTTGTTACACTGCAAAGAAAACTGGTCAACCAATAAAAAAATTGTGCTTTTGGTCACATCTGGAGCCACTGCTGTTACATATTATACATTTTTTAAATACATTTATACATTCAGTCAAACCAAAATGTATTCAGACACCTTGAACATTTCATTCATTATTACAGTTTATTCACTATAGTAAAAAAAAATGGTAATAAAATATGACAAGATCTCAGAGATAAACTGTGTCAGAAAAAATTAATCTTAATTATGTCAGATAACACTTAAGCAAAACATGGTCAGGTCAAAGCAACTGAATAATTTTTGGTCCCAAATTTGTATCAATTTTACTGGTAGTCCACTGCATGAAGAACTTTTGGGTATAATATGTCACAGTTTACTTTATTTTGCTATCCTCACTTACAGAAATTAACTATAGTGTCCTGCACCCACTAGTAAAAAAAATATAATACAAATTATATCTAATGTCTGAATAATTTTTGGTTTGACTGTATATAAATACCATAGCAAATACAAAAACCGTATAACAGCTGTTTGAAAACTTTCTGTTTGATGTCACAAAAGGGTCAGAAATGGAAAGTTGTGTGTATCGGAGTGTTTCTGCTTTTCCGTAAACCCCATCTATGTTTATGTCAGAGATTGAATTAGCATTTTCATTCTGCCCATCCACTGTTTTTCATGCACTAGTCTGCAGTCAATGCTGAAATTTTGTCTTGATGCGAACTAGGGCTGGAACGACACGCAGACGTAATCGATTGCGTCAACAATGTTAATTAGTCGATTTGCATGGAATGCGTCGATTCGCCGCACTGTTTATGTTCCCCAATGATGACTCCAGGGCATTCTGAAAATCAGATTTTATTACAAAAATATAGAGTCCAATCTAAAGTGTGGGAATTTTTTAATACAGAGACCAAATAAAATGGTGCTCTGCACGTGCTGTAAAACTGAAATGCCATAGGCCTACCACAGCAGCAAAACTTGCATCTGAAGAAAACATCCTGGGGCTCACTTACCTCTAAACAACCAGACAGCAGCGTAAGAATTTGGACTATTAATGTGAATTTTTTACACAGCATTAGAATAGGGTTGTCAGTCCCATATTCAGTGCTTAATACAGCTGCGTTCATACAGCATTCTGTTTTACACGAGCTGCCGTGGCTGCGAGGCGCACAGCTCAAATGTACTCTCTGCGACCGGTTACAAAGCATTTAATACATTTGTTGGCTATTTATAATATCTAATGGATAAATTCACGCCTCAATTGGACTCATTTATTCAATAACACAGTAAATTGTGGCAAACTTCACGGTTTTATGGACACAGCCATGTTAGAAACTGTCACTAAGGTTAGTTAGTTAAAACTACTCGATTAATCGGATAGTAATCGATTGAAAAAATAATCATTAGTTCAAGCACTAGCTCCGGTGGATCTGTGGATGAACTCAAATCATTTCTCCGTCCCCATGAGTACCAGTCATGATTATACAGTTCACTGTGGCTCTCACATTATATGACAGATTCACATTCAGAATTCATATATTCTTTCATAAAATTTCTCTCAGCGCTTGGCCTTCTGTCATGTTTTCACACAAAACAAAACCTATGCTTTGCAAGTGCGCATGAGACTGTTGCTAACTTTTCTTAATGTTGAATAGTATGTAACCTACCGCTAATGTGCTATTTAACGTTTACATTTATGCATTTGGACAGAAGCCTCTACCCAAAAGCAACATGCATCGCTCTGAAATTGTGATGAAAGGTAAACATTTCATCAGTTCAAGCATTCCCTGGGAATAAAATCAACGATCTTGGCAATACCAACAGTCACTGCATTCTATTTTTATTTTTAGAAGTGTTACTTGAATCCAAAAGTTGCTTCAAACAACAACAGTA